>OZ012735.1:636420107-636860176 GCA_963859935.3 Lathyrus sativus
TGCGTTTGTAGAATCAGAGTATGTTGTGGGCGGTGATTTTGGCCAGAGCTTCGGCCTCGATCCACTTGGTGAAGTAGTCAACTCCCACAATGAGGTACTTGTTCTGGTATGAACCTAGGGGGAAGGGCCCGAGGATGTCCAGCCCCCACCAGGCGAATGGCCACGGAGATGAGAGGGACGTGAGGTCGGTCGGGGGGGCGAGGTGCATGTCCCCGTGTCGTTGACATTTATCACATCGTTTGACGTGTTCCTTCGCGTCGGACTGCATTGATGGCCAGTAGTAGCCTGCGCGTAGGGCCTTCCGTGCTAGGGATCTACCGCCGAGGTGCTGCGCGTTGATGCCTTCGTGGATTTCTTCTAGAACGGCTGTACTCTGGGATTTATCTATGCATTTGAGGAGTGGGATTGCGAAGCCTCGACGGTACAGTCGTCCCTCGAGGAGGACGTACGAGAAGGCGCGTCGTTTCGTTGCGCTGGCCTCTCCAGAGTTGGCCGGAAGGTGGCCGGTACTGAGATAGGTGTGGAACGGGGTCATCCAGCAGTCAGTGTCTCTGACGGCGTTGATGTCAAGGGGCGTGGTGGTCGCGCTGGTACTTGGTTGCGACAAGATTTCTTGAATGTCCGACTTGTGGCCGCCTCGCTTTTTGGTGCTTGCCAGTTTGGAGAGGATGTCGGCGCGGGTGTTCTGCTCGCGAGGGACGTGCTGAATCTCTGCTGAGTCGAAACCTCTCCGTTTTTCGGTGATGAGTGCGAGGTATCCGGCGAGGGTGTCGTTTTTTTGCTTGATATTCGCCTCAGACTTGTGAAGCGACTAGCTGGGAGTCCGTGTAGATTCGGATGTCCCTGGCTCCTAGGTCAGATGCCAGGCGAAGGGCCGGCGAGAAACGCTTCGTACTCGGCCTGGTTGTTGGTCGTCGGGAAGGCCAGTGTGAGGGAGACTTCGATGACCGTACCCTCTCCGTTGTCGAGGACGATGCCGGCGCCGCTTCCCGTGGAGTTGGAGGAGCCATCTACAAAAATGGTCCAGAGGTGGTTCCCGACGGTGGGGTCGGGTGGTGTGGTCATCTCAGCGACGAAATCGGCCAAGGCTTGAGCCTTGATGGCGTGTCGGCCCTCGTAGGTAATGTCGAACTCGGAGAGTTCTAGCGACCATTTCAGCATGCGTCCGGCCATGTCGGGGCGGCCGAGGAGCTGGCGGATGGGCTGATCGGTGCGGAGCACGATGGCGTGTGCGAGAAAATAATGTCGGAGTCAGCGTGCTGCTGTTACGAGGGCCAGGGCGACTTTCTCGATCAGCTGGTATCGGACTTCTGGGCCGTGGAGAGCTTTGCTAGTAAAGTAGATGGGCTTTTGGCCCTCTCCGGATTCGCTGACGAGGACGGCGCTGACGGCTTCGTTGGCCACGGCCAGATATAAGTATAGGGTTTCGCCCTGTCGCTACTCGAAAAATGCATCGCGCAACGACGGGGAGGCGAAAAAGAAAGAACAGAAGAGTCGCCACCGAACTTTATTTATCCCATGAGGGGAAAGGAAAATATCGAGAAAACCTTAAGAAAGAAATGGATAAGATGGTCTCGCAACCATGAACGGGTTCGGAAGCCGGTTATGCGAGGGGAAGGTATTAGCACCCCTCGCATCCATCGTACTCGATGGGAACCTTTTGTTTGTCGATGTGTGAATTTATTTGCTTAAATATTATGCTATAAAAGTGTTCCACGGGGTAAAAAGAGAAGATTGAAACAGGAGAAATGAGAGGTTAGGAGGAAGAAGAGAACGAGGAAGAAAAGAGAAAGAACAGACTCGGTAGGACTTCGCGGTCCTAGGCCTACGTATTCTCAAAAGATATGAGAAAGTCAGAGTCGACGTAGTTCGGGGGCTACAGATATAGGGGGAAAGTGCTCGGCAAGGATTGTGGCCCTTGTGCCTACGTATCTTTACTTGAAAAAGTAAGGAATCAGAGCAACCGTAGTTCGGCCTACGGTGTGCGGGGGGAGTCTCGGTAGACGCTGCTATCGTGCGCATTCTAGCAGTTAGGTGTATTGCTGCTCGCTCGTTGGAGACTTAGGCGTTACCTGTTTGCGGTAGAACGGACGTAGCATGCCTTTCTGGGAAAGGGTGGAAAAAGAAAAGGGTGCTCGCTAGGATTGTCGCAATCCTATGCCTACGTATTCTCAACATGCAAGAGAAATCAGAGCAACGTAGTTCGTGCCTACGGTGCGGATAACCGGTGTGTTTGGGGATGATGTTATTGTACGCGTTCTAGCAGTTTAGGTGTTTTTGCTGCTCGCTCGTTTGGAGACTTATGCGTACCTGTTTGCGGTAGAACGGACGTAACATATCCTTTGGGAGATTGGTTTTCGCCAGACGAGGCAAGATGTCATATTTGATTGGTTGAATTGTTTTTTAGGGGCGAGATAGGTCCTCGGATAGTAACCCCTACGGGTAGTACCCAATTCTTTATCTCAAAGTTTTTGTTATAAAAGGGTGTGGCGAACGAGGCGTCTTCGTATTGAAAGACGAGCGTCAAGACCACACACACTACAGTGAGTATCCTGACACTCGGAGAGGAAGAAGACTACACTCAATCCTCTCTCTTTAGTTCAACACAAAGAGAACTTCATTCTCTTATTAAAGTGCTTTTGGTTTTGAATGGTAAGTGCTTTTTGCGACAGAGAACCCTACGGTAAACGTCAGCACTCGGGATAGGAGAAGGCCTACGCCTAACCACTCCACGACCATTCAAGTTTTTGTATGAAAAGGAATTTGAAAATGCACTCGGTACGTGACCGAGGTTTTAGGTGGGAAAGGTTTCGGAAAGGATTTGTGAAAGGAGAGGTGGTGGAAGAAGTCGCGTCTTCGTATTGAAAGACGAGTATCGAGAACACCCTCACTACAGTGGGCATCCCAACACTCAGAGAAGAAGAGGTCTACACCCAATCCTCTCTCTTTAATTCAATACAAAGAGAATTTGATTTATTATGGTTTGAAAAAGGACTCGGTACGAGACCGAGGTTTTAGGAGAGATGGTATGGAAACGTCTTCGTATTGAAAGACGAGCGTCGAAACCACCCTCACTACAGTGGGCATCTCAACACTCGAAGAAGAAGAGGTCTACACCCAATCCTCTCTTTTTAATTCAATACAAAGAATTTGATTCCTTATTGATGATGAACACTACCCTGCCCCAGGTTGAGTGTAAGGGTTTAAATATACGAAGGAAACTCCTACTTCTAGGCTCGAAGTGGTTGACTAGGGATTAACTCCTTGTATCTCCGATGTTTAGGGGAATTGAAATAATGCCTGTACATCATTGACGAGATTTTATCCGAAAGCATACGGTTTGCAATTATGGGTATTTTGTTTTTCGTCATTCTCCCTCCAATATTTGCTAAAACAACAGTGATAAAGTGGAGTGAATAAAGGGTACGTGTCTGTGATAAGTGGAAATAATGAGTGAATACGACGTGACTGATTCGGAAAAATGCATAATAACTCCATTAATATTACCATTCAGAACAACAATGTTTAAACACAAGTAGCAATTAACAGGAAATAAACTACAAGATGCAAATGATAAAAGCGTTCAAGGACTGCCAATGTTGAGGATGTCGGCCTGTCTGAACCACTGGCTTTAGGAGATGACCCTTGGAATCTTCGAGCTTAGACAGCTGAGAGGTTGACATGGACAACCAAACCTCCTTCTGAAAAAGATATGTACTCTTTGTCAATTAATTTTTGCACTTTGGCTTGGAAGGCTTTGCATTCTTCAGTTGAGTGCCCCATGGATCCACCATGATATCCATACTGAACATTGGGATTGTACCCAGGAGGGTAAGGTTCTGGCACAGGCTTAAGAGTTTTAGGCTCCACCAATGAGTTTTGAATCAGATGTGGGAGAAGCTGACTGTGCGACATAGGGACTGGATGAAGAGGAGCAGTCCTTCTTTCCAAGTTGTTGCGAGGCCTTCTCTGATTTTGGCGCTGACAGTTCTGTTGCTGAGGAACATAAGGTTGTTGGCACTGACTAAGGCATTCCTCATGTGCAGGCCCTTTCATCCTCAGATTTGGCCCAGGAATAGGCAATAGTTGTGGGCATGGAGATTCTGAAACCAAAGATTGTAAGATACGCTCATGACCTGATGCAGCTTCAGGGAAGAAAGCAGGGATATCCACTTCTTTTATAGCAACTGGAATAAGCCCACCTGGCACTTTTATACCGCTTGGTGTGAACTCGAATGCTTTTGAATCGATTAAGTCTTGAACTTTGTATTTAAGAGCTTTGCATTCTTCCGCATTATGGCCCGGTGCCCCAGAATGAAAATCACAATGGGCACTTGCATCATAGCCTTGTGGTGGCTTACCAACAAATGGAGCTAGAGTCCGAAGTTCAACCAATCGAAGTTGAAGCAAAATCTGCAACAACTGAGTATAAGTCATAGGGATCTGGTCGAAGTTTCTATCGGGCCGCTTCAGTCTATGCGCATACCTCCTAACCTTAGGATTGTCCTGTGAAACAAGAGGTATCTCCTGACGGGGAAATCTCGGAATCTTAGCTTGTGCAAAAGATCTACGAGGCATATCGCGCTCTCGAAGATATTCCATAGGTACGGGTTGAATGATCACTTCTGCTGCGACCTCAGGCCTGAGATTTCCATCCTTTCTTAGCACATTTTCCATGACTTCCATAATCTGGCCCATCTGGGTCTTCAGTTGATGAACTTCTTCCTTGAGCATTTTCTGATCCTGACGCAAAGCTTGCGTATCCAACATGAATTGTCCCATCTGGCTTCGGACTTCCCTTAACTCTGCTTGAACCTGCTCCATAGCCCACTTCTGCTCCATAATTACCTCGACTTGCATTGTCTGTCTTGGTCTTTCAAGGTGTCTACGTTCCCTTTGCTTCAAACTCTTTACAGCTCTTCACAAGTTCAACGGGAGTGTCGGGAAATCAACTGCGGGTTATGAATAGAGGATGGGTAAGGCCTTGGTATCTGGATAGAGAAAATGCAAAATGATGCAAAAATGCTTATGCAAATGCAATGCTATGAGTGCACACGAGAACAGATCCATATCAAGGATCTAAGTCATATATCCTGCACAACAACAAAAAGTATCTCTCCCCTCGGGTGGGCAATCTATTGGTTTACAAAGAGGGTATCCCAAAAGACTTTAAAACAAAGTCCCATGCACTAACCCTCAAAAGTTTTCCATCAGAACGACTACTCGTAAGACGGTAATCCCTTCAAAGGATGAACACGGAGTTATGTTTTAGCAACCTTTGGAATAAGGTTCTAAAAGGTCCTCAGAGTCAAGGACTCCCAAGTTAGAAATAAGAACGCCGTTACGACTACACGTAAGACATAATCATCCCAAAGGGGTCTATCTGAGCGGTGGGATTCGATCCAACTCGACGAGTCCTAAGTCTCGCAAATCAGAAAGAAACCACCTCCTAACTTAGTGTATACTCGAAAGCTCGGGTAGAAAGCTTTTATACTCACAAACCATCCCAATAAACCCAACAGTTAGAGAATAAAGCACAAATAATAAAAGCAAATAAAACACAAATACGATAAACAAAATAGGCTTGGCTTGCTAGGTGTCCCCAGCAGAGTCGCCAGCTGTCGCTACTCGAAAAATGCATCGCGCAACGACGGGGAGGCGAAAAAGAAAGAACAGAAGAGTCGCCACCGAGCTTTATTTATCCCATGAGGGGAAAGGAAAATATCGAGAAAACCTTAAGAAAGAAATGGATAAGATGGTCTCGCAACCATGAACGGGTTCGGAAGCCGGTTATGCGAGGGGAAGGTATTAGCACCCCTCGCATCCATCGTACTCGATGGGAACCTTTTGTTTGTCGATGTGTGAATTTATTTGCTTAAATATTATGCTATAAAAGTGTTCCACGGGGTAAAAAGAGAAGATTGAAACAGGAGAAATGAGAGGTTAGGAGGAAGAAGAGAACGAGGAAGAAAAGAGAAAGAACAGACTCGGTAGGACTTCGCGGTCCTAGGCCTACGTATTCTCAAAAGATATGAGAAAGTCAGAGTCGACGTAGTTCGGGGCTACAGATATAGGGGGAAAGTGCTCGGTAAGGATTGTGGCCCTTGTGCCTACGTATCTTTACTTGAAAAAGTAAGGAATCAGAGCAACCGTAGTTCGGCCTACGGTGTGCGGGGGGAGTCTCGGTAGACGCTGCTATCGTGCGCATTCTAGCAGTTAGGTGTATTGTTGCTCGCTCGTTGGAGACTTAGGCGTTACCTGTTTGCGGTAGAACGGACGTAGCATGCCTTTCTGGGAAAGGGTGGAAAAAGAAAAGGGTGCTCGCTAGGATTGTCGCAATCCTATGCCTACGTATTCTCAACATGCAAGAGAAATCAGAGCAACGTAGTTCGTGCCTACGGTGCGGATAACCGGTGTGTTTGGGGATGATGTTATTGTACGCGTTCTAGCAGTTTAGGTGTTTTGCTGCTCGCTCGTTTGGAGACTTATGCGTACCTGTTTGCGGTAGAACGGACGTAACATATCCTTTGGGAGATTGGTTTTCGCCAGACGAGGCAAGATGTCATATTTGATTGGTTGAATTGTTTTTTAGGGGCGAGATAGGTCCTCGGATAGTAACCCCTACGGGTAGTACCCAATTCTTTATCTCAAAGTTTTTGTTATAAAAGGGTGTGGCGAACGAGGCGTCTTCGTATTGAAAGACGAGCGTCAAGACCACACACACTACAGTGAGTATCCTGACACTCGGAGAGGAAGAAGACTACACTCAATCCTCTCTCTTTAGTTCAACACAAAGAGAACTTCATTCTCTTATTAAAGTGCTTTTGGTTTTGAATGGTAAGTGCTTTTTGCGACAGAGAACCCTACGGTAAACGTCAGCACTCGGGATAGGAGAAGGCCTACGCCTAACCACTCCACGACCATTCAAGTTTTTGTATGAAAAGGAATTTGAAAATGCACTCGGTACGTGACCGAGGTTTTAGGTGGGAAAGGTTTCGGAAAGGAGTTGTGAAAGGAGAGGTGGTGGAAGAAGTCGCGTCTTCGTATTGAAAGACGAGTATCGAGAACACCCTCACTACAGTGGGCATCCCAACACTCGGAGAAGAAGAGGTCTACACCCAATCCTCTCTCTTTAATTCAATACAAAGAGAATTTGATTTATTATGGTTTGAAAAAGGACTCGGTACGAGACCGAGGTTTTAGGAGAGATGGTATGGAAACGTCTTCGTATTGAAAGACGAGCGTCGAAACCACCCTCACTACAGTGGGCATCTCAACACTCGAAGAAGAAGAGGTCTACACCCAATCCTCTCTTTTTAATTTAATACAAAGAATTTGATTCCTTATTGATGATGATTCGAGAACCTGCCAAAGAGATGGAAAATATACACAGGATATGGATAATATACAAGATATATAATCAACAGTCCACCAATTAGGATTTTAAGATTTTGATATTGATTAGGTGTTTTAAGAGAATGTATAAGTCAATTGAATATTTACAGGATAATGATAATATACAGAATATATAATATGTACAAGAATATAATGACTGAAAAATAAAGCAATTAATATTTAACAGAAATTAAAGCAGTTGTATATTGGTTAGTGTATCGAATCGGGGAACAAAGAATGAGATCTCGTCTTAACCACAAACAAAATGTCGATTAATCGAAGGTAGCCTATCGCGATCCCAAAGTAAGAAAGATGACCCAAATGGTCATCCCCCATAGATTTGAAATCAGGAAGGTTATCGACTTCGAAAATCTGACGCTTGCGGATAAAAAGACTTCATCGATCCAAATAGTCAAAATAAAAATCGAAACAGAATAAGAAATGAAGAGAGAAAAAGGTGGGTCTCGGATCCAACGATACTTATCAATATTGACTTAGTAATCGATTTATGGAAGCGTCGTCATCGACCAAAAACAGAAAATGGGACAAAGTGTCCAATAACAAATGCGAAATAGAATGCTATAAACTTCTAAATGTAAATTTGAAATGAAATTCTAAAAAAAAACTATAACATAAAATATGATATAACAAATTTAATATAGACTAGAAAGTAATATAAAGTTCTAACAACATATATAATATTAAAATGTATATATAAAATAAACAAAACAGTTTTTTTTAGAAAAAGATAATTTACAAAATAAATATACAAAATAATAACAATGATAATAATATATAATGAAAATAAAAAATGGAACAGAAAGGGAAGATTATGTGGATACGGGGAGTACAACATGGGAATCACGGTTGGGCTTTAGGCCCAAAAACAGCGAAAATCCCTTAGCGGTGTCAGATCGGGGATGAACGAAACCACAACGAAAAACAACAACGGTAAAGGCATCAGCAAATCCAAACGATCTTCCTCGCTCGATCTCACTCTATCTGGATTTATCACCGTCTGAAACCATTCATCTTGTTTTCATTTCGAGTCTGTTCGATCCAGGTATATGTTGGTTTCGCTTGGTTTCTTCTTCATCTCATTCTGCTTCGAAATGAACGGGTTTGTTTAGGAGATTGAGGCTTGCGAAAATGGTGAAATAGAGGAAAGGTCATGGATGGGAGTGAAGTGGGTTTTTGAGTGATGGTTTGAACGAGATGGGTGTTGTTTGATTATTGGAATCGAATGGGTTTAGGAGTTGCAAAAATGGAAGAAGAAGATGAGTAAGTGAGAGTTCAAAGTGAATTGAAAGTGAGGGCTTACGATTGGGTGTTCGGCTGTTTGGATTCTGGGTATAGCTTCGTTGCTCGATAAAAAAAAATGGGGATTTCGATTGTTGAGTTTTGCAGATGGTTTAGAGGTTTTGAGGAGAACATGAAGTTGATGAAGAGGGAAGAATTTGTGTTAGCTGTTTGAAGGAGGTTGAAGTTTGAAGATGACGATTGATGATAGTTGGTGCATTCTGTTGTGTGTTCTTTATTGATGAAGGTTAAGGTTTTTATGAAGAAGTCGAAGGTGAGGAATATGTGAAGAGTTTTTTTAAGAGTTTTTAGAGAGATGAATGAGCTCCTCCTTTTTTTGAGTCTGTTGGCTGTGTTATTTGTCTTTGTGTAGCAGGGTAGTGTAGCAAAGTTTTGGCTGGTTGTGACAGAGCTTTGTCTGGAGTGGGCTTTGGTGCAGAGTATGTTTGTTTGTCTGGTGTACTGTTTTGTTTGTTTCCAATAACAGCTGGCTATTATGTGGTGTCATTGCTGCATAACAAAACTTCTGTGACTTTGCAGGTATCGGCTTATGGTGGTTGCATCTGTGTGAGGCTGATGGTAGGTGCCCTGGTTGCGGCAGCATGTGATATCTTTGACAAAGGTTGGATTACGGCAAGGTTCTAGTTTATGGTATCACGCAACTGGTGTACGTTTTGGCAACAGGTTGTACGCTTGTAGCAGTGGTTTGGCAGCTAGTTGCAGTAGGTTGTCAATGAACTAAGCCCAAAAATGCCATTCCCAGCATTTGCAGCAGCAGCAGCAGAAGAGCTTCCAAAGGAGGTGCTTTCAATTTTACCAATTCCAGCATTTTGCCCGTCCTTGGTTTCCACGGGTTCTAAGCGAGAAGATGAAACGGGTAAACTTGTTGATGGTAATGGGGTGGATCCAAATTTGAAAAGGGAAGTTGTTGGAGATAAAAACGTCATCACTGAGGTAGAGGAAATGCTATTGCTGGACGTATTTACAACGGAGGTGCTGGTTGTCATGCTAATGGTGGAAGTAGCAGTCACATTAATGCTGCTGCTGCTTGTGGCATGCGATGAGCTACTGAGCATATTCTGACTTGTAAGACTATTTGAAACCACTGGTAGAAATGGGGAGGACAGTGTAGGGCTTGAAGCAGCAGATCCATTATTTTGACTTAACAGTAGGATCAGTGGCAATAGATGAAGTTATTGAAGTCGGTGTGTCAACCTTCTTAGCTACTATAGAAACATCAGCAGTACTGAGTTTACCATCTGCTGTAAAACTTTTGGACGGCGTCACTACAGATGAACCTGGTATCTTTTGTACAGGTTTTTCAGAGACTGTTTTGATAGCCGCAGCAGTAGAGCCTTTTGTTTCTTTCTCAGATGTAGAAAAAGGAGACACAGCTTCATTAGGATGGGCCTCATCGTCCAACTCCAGATAATCCTCATGTGCACTCATACGGAACACCCACTTTTTTGAAGGAGGGTCAGAAGAATCTCCGGGCTTTTCAATAGATATGACTTGGTTACTTGGGACAGTAGAGACTGAACCAGTTACTTCAGTAGTTAATCCACCATTCAATGAAACAGGCTTCAGACCATTTTCCACCTTATTTATCTTTGATGCCAACTTTGAGAACTAGCCGACAAACTTTTAAGATTGCCGTCTAATTTATTATCCAATAATTTTGAAGAATCTACTGTCTCCATGCTTCGAAGAGCTTGTCCTCGTAACATGGAAGATGACGACTTTGTTGGAGATTTATCATTCACATTTGGCAGCCTTAGTGCTGATGATTTTTCTTTGGGAGAAACCATATTATCAAGTTGCTGCAGTATTTTGGAGGCCATCTCACTAGATTTGGATGGTAAAGGAGGAAAGTTGCTGCTAGGCATGGTGTGTGGGGGTCCAGTTGGTGTGGGTGAATAGCCTTCGTCGTCTTGTTCGCGTGGGGATTAAAGAGGAGAAGGTACATGGTGATGGTGCCGCAGTTTTGCAGCGTTTGGTTGTGAGAATGGTGATTGTTGTTGATTGTATTTTTATCTCACTACTTCTCTTTTTTTTTCAGGTTTCGTCTGTCATGAATGGACTGTTATTGTCCTTGAATTAACCAGTTGAGAAGAAATGCCACTTAGTGGCCACGGAAAATAACAAGGCTTCAACTTTGCGTACATGTCGCGACGTTGTATTTCATTCACTGCAGGCCATTGGTTTTGTGGAAAGGAAGTGGGCATAGCAATTTGTTGAGCTGGGGGACGTACGTGTTTGTATGGATAACAAGTGGTTATTTTGGTTCAGCTTGCAGTGTTGTGTGGCTGAGATGGAAAGTGGTTTTTAGTTTGAGTTTTAATGAAACTGTGTGGTCCCTTTTAATCTATGTTGCAAAGTGAATCAAGTTCCTTGATTTATTAACCTCCTCGTTTGATTCTGGTTTACTGCAGGTGAGTTGGCTAATCATGATAGTTGTGGCAAAGGTTGTAGCTTGCAGGTTTGCGAATCGTGTCGGTACTTTTTCTCAGGTCTGGTTTTGGATTCTTGTGAGATGCGTGTTGGTGAGGTGCAGGATATACAGTTGTGGCATTGATGTTGTATGAGACTCATGAGGCCCTCCTTGCTGGCCATATGCTTTTTGTCTTGTAGAAGATTAAAGTTTAAGCCGTGGCTAGCTGGCTGGCTTCAAATTCTTGCTTTTGGTTCATATGTACTTTGTATTGCTCACAAATGGACCTTATTTTTTCTCCGTGTAAAAAACATTTATGTCTTCTTCTTTGTAATGAATTTGTATGACAAATAAAAGTAACATGGACTTTGAGAGTAAATATGGCCTTTTTAGCAATTAGAAGAATGGGCTTTGCATTGTAAACTTAAATAAGCTTATTGCACCCTTGCTTTGCAAAATAAATCCAATTTGTATTAGACTTGTGAATTTGTTTTGTAGAAATAGTGGGCCTTTGCTTGAATTGTATATTTGACTTTTTGAATTGAATAATCACACTCGAGTTGATTTCTTAAGAAATAAACATCAATCCTCAAGTTGAATCGATCAATTTTCCAACAATCCTTAAATTAATTCTGAACATGAGACAACATGGACCCCTTTAAATTTGCCATAGCCTTGAAACAAAACAAAATCACTAATGCACCAACTCTCGAACTTGACCATTTGATAAAACAATGCTCACTTGAAAAAAAAAACAAATTCTATATGATCCCATTATACAACATTTGAACCCAAATGGCTTGATATTCTTGAATATACTCCTGTTTGATCAAAACTAATACCCATCCACATGAACTTTAGCCAACCCTGCTCACCGGCTGGATATCCTCAAATAGAACTTGATTAAATTCAAATTGTCCTTCTGACAAAAGTAATCAATTTTAATTTTCTGAATAGTAGCTAACGGATAACCGAGGTAGGACAAATTTGGGGTATGACAGATGCCCCTATCTAATCGGCTTAAACCTAGCAAGACGAAATGCTATGGCATTAGTTCTTTCGAGGTAGAAGATGATTAGATATAGAAGATCCTGAATTTGTCCAAAAAGAAAGTAAATATTTGGGAATGGGTACTGGATACCTTGCAAAGGTTGCTAACATCAAAAGGATGACAGTTCACTCACACACACTGCTCTGACATCAAAGGAAATTAAGGGACCCACTACCAAAAAAGATAGTGGAAAACACGTGCTAGTCATGACACCAAAAGGATGTCAGACCCATCACCAAAAGGATGATGGAGCGGAACAAGATCAACCCTAACACCAAAAGGATGTAAGGGAGTCCATTACCAAAAGGGTAATGGAAAACAAATGCTAGTCATGACACCAAAAGGATGTCAGACCCATCACCAAAAGGATGATGGAGCGGAAGACAGTCAACCCTAACACCAAAAGGATGTAAGGAGTCCATTACCAAAAGGATAATGGAAGATACGCTAGTCATGACACCAAAAGGATGCCAGACCCATCGCCAAAAGGATGATGGAGCGGAGGACAATCAACCCTAACACCAAAAGGATGTAGGAGGATAAGCTTCTCTGAAGAGATTGCCACTTATCGCAGAAGAAAGATAAGCTTCTCTGAAGAGATTGCCACTTATCGCTGAAGATGGATAAGCTTCTCTGAAGAGATTGCCACTTATCGCTGAAGATGGATAAGCTTCTCTGAAGAGATTGCCACTTATCGCTGAAGATGGATAAGCTTCTCTGAAGAGATTGCCACTTATCGCTGAAGACGGATAAGCTTCTCTGAAGAGATTGCCACTTATCGCTGAAGATGGATAAGCTTCTCTGAAGAGATTGCCACTTATCGCTGAAGATGGATAAGCTTCTCTGAAGAGATTGCCACTTATCGCTGAAGATGGATAAGCTTCTCTGAAGAGATTGCCACTTATCGCTGAAGATGGATAAGCTTCTCTGAAGAGATTGCCACTTATCGCTGAAGATGGATAAGCTTCTCTGAAGAGATTGCCATTTATCGCTGAAGATGGATAAGCTTCTCTGAAGAGATTGCCACTTATCGCTGAAGATAGATAAGCTTCTCTGAAGAGATTGCCACTTATCGCTGAAGATGGATAAGCTTCTCTGAAGAGATTGCCACTTATCGCTGAAGATGGATAAGCTTCTCTGAAGAGATTGCCACTTATCGCTGAAGATGGATAAGCTTCTCTGACGAGATTGCCACTTATCGCTGAAGATGGATAAGCTTCTCTGAAGAGATTGCCACTTATCGTTGAAGAAGGATAAGCTTCTCTGAAGAGATTGCCACTTATCGCTGAAGACGGATAAGCTTCTCCCAAGAGATTGCCACTTATCACGGATGAAGGATAAGCTTCTCTGAAGAGATTGCCACTTATCGCTGAAGATGGATAAGCTTCTCTGAAGAGATTGCCACTTATCGCTGAAGATGGATAAGCTTCTCTGAAGAGATTGCCACTTATCGCTGAAGATGGATAAGCTTCTCTGAAGAGATTGCCACTTATCGCTGAAGATGGATAAGCTTCTCTGAAGAGATTGCCACTTATCGCTGAAGATGGATAAGCTTCTCTGAAGAGATTGCCACTTATCGCTGAAGATGGATAAGCTTCTCTGAAGAGATTGCCACTTATCGCTGAAGATGGATAAGCTTCTCTGAAGAGATTGCCACTTATCGCTGAAGATGGATAAGCTTCTCTGAAGAGATTGCCACTTATCGCTGAAGATGGATAAGCTTCTCTGAAGAGATTGCCACTTATCGCTAAAGATGGATAAGCTTCTCTGAAGAGATTGCCACTTATCACTGAAGACGGATAAGCTTCTCCCAAGAGATTGCCACTTATCACGGATGAAGGATAAGCTTCTCTGAAGAGATTGCCACTTATCGCTGAAGACGGATAAGCTTCTCCCAAGAGATTGCCACTTATCACGGATGAAGGATAAGCTTCTCTGAAGAGATTGCCACTTATCGCTGAAGATGGATAAGCTTCTCTGAAGAGATTGCCACTTATCACGGATAAAGGATAAGCTTCTCTGAAGAGATTGCCACTTATCTTTGAAGTCTGCTGGAGATAACTCACTGGGGAACGCCCATGAATTTATTGGAGATGCCCCTGTCTGGGCTGAGTGTTGATCTGAAGATCTTGATTAACCACGACGTTGAAATACATCATGGATACACCCATGGTCTTGAAAAGGTGCCCCTGACTAGGCTGACTTTTGCTTTGATATGCTTGAATTTCGTGAGAGGACGCCCAGCTTTGCAGATAATGCCCCTGACTGGGCTACTGATTGCGTTGAAGCTCTTGAACTCTGCCCAACAAAAGTTGCACAACTTCGTGGGGAACACCCACAGTCTTGAATGACACGCCCCTGACTGGGATGATGGTTGCTTTGAAGCTCCTGAATTTGTCCAACAAAAAGTCGCACAACCTCGTGGGGAACGCCCACGGTCCTGCGGAGAATGCCCCTGACTGGGCTGATTATGATCTTGATACCCTCTGACTCTCGTGGGAGAAAACCACGATCTTGCAAGGTATTCCCCTGACTGGGTTGATGATGATCTTGGAAATCTTCAAAATTGATCCTGGATCTGAACTCGCATATGCGAATGCTTGATGATGTTCTATAAATGGAAATGCAAATGCTAATGCACGGGGAAAGTATGATATGATCATAGGTATGCATATGATGCAAGATGCTTATGATGTCGAATGCGATGTATATGATGCACACGATTGCAGACAAATGATTAGAAATGTAGGCTGTTGGAAATACAGGTTGGACTTTTGTGGTTGCCGATGCAGATTGGACTTTGGGTTGGAAGTACCAGATGAGGGCTGGTTTTCGGAGGGTAGACCAGATGGGACTGGTTGGCGAAAGGTTAAGCTGTCAAAGGAGAGATAATTTTGTGGTTTGCCAGATGGGAGCTGGACTTTGGAATAAGATTTACCAGGCAAGAACTGGTTAAATGGTAGGCTAAGGGAAGGGTGACCAGATGAGAGCTGGTTTAAAAGCTGACATATACCAAGCAGGAATTGGTATTCAGCGAAGGGTTGACCAGATGGGACTGGTATTCAGGCTTGCCAGACGAGAACTGGACTTTGGAGGTTTTGAAGGTTACAAGGTTTTGACGGGTTTAGGCTGTGGGATGAAGTATCCAATGACAACAAGGCCTTTTCGGAAGGTTAAGGTTATTTGGGTGAGGTGATGGTATGATTCCCCAAAACTCGTTTTGAACTCAACAATTGTTGATGAAGATGAACTTGCTTGAGTAACTTGCCAATGAGACGACCTCGAGATGGCTTGCCCCAGAGTTTGTACCACGAAAAGATTTATCGTTGTTTAACCAATTCTTGGTGGTTGGCTTCAATATACTCTTTGGAGTAGCTTGCTCTTGAAAGAGCGTTGAAGCGACTTAACTTATCCTGATTGAACATTGAAGGGATCTATCCTCAAGTCAAAGAAACTCTGGGTGGCCTGCCCCTGATTGATGTGATTCACCTATGATCAACCGCTTCTTAAATGATTTTCCCCATAATCAACTGATGTTTGGGGATTTGCCTTAAACTGACTGATTCCATATTTTTGATGCCAATGCCCCAGCTCCACGGGACTACAAAGCATGCTCGATTCTGATCCAAACTACTGAAAATGGTCAAGTCCTGTTTGATTGTTTCGTGTTGGAATTTCCTTGACGCCAACTATTAACTTGCAATTAAAATTTTTGTTCACGAATGGTAATTTTAATGCAAAGTTCATGCAAGTTTTTGAAAGAAATATCGTTTACTAAGTGTCGTGACAGTGAGACGAATGGACCGTTAGTCCAAACGTTGTGCTAATTTGATTGGTGTAAAAGATATGGCAAAGATATTGACACCAATGCTGATGATTAGCGAATATGTGGGGAGTCAGGTTACGTAACCTTGCGATAATATGCTTTCAGAATAAACCTCGCCTCAATTAGGTCTTTCGAGGGTTTTAACGTGGTCTGGTTCACGGTTATGAAACAAAGGATATTAGGCTCAAGGTATTATTTGTACCCACCCCTTCTTCTTGATGATCTCCATACCTACGTTCAGTTAATTCTACATCTGCTTGACGGTGTAAGCTTCATGGTTCAAGGTTTGCTCGAGATGGCGGTCACTTTATTTTGATGGATGTTAGTAGCCTCTCGATCTGGGTGGCCACTGAATCTTATTTTGTTTTTGTTGAGGGTTTGAGGACCTCTTTTTCTTTTGTTTTTGATCCCTAATTTTTGCATGGACTGATTTTTCTTGTCAGATCCATCGGAATTGCCTTAATTTTTGCCTAAGTCCCCTTTTGAGAAGTTGGACTTAGCAGGCTCTTTGATTTTTTTATTTTGTTGGAAGGTTGTGACTGCCCAGTCGTTGGTCATTGATGAACAACCGTCATGTATTTTGCTTTGTTGATTTGAATGCAGGATTGGATTAACTGAACACTACCCTGCCCCAGGTTGAGTGTAAGGGTTTAAATATACGAAGGAAACTCCTACTTCTAGGCTCGAAGTGGTTGACTAGGGATTAACTCCTTGTATCTCCGATGTTTAGGGGAATTGAAATAATGCCTGTACATCATTGACGAGATTTTATCCGAAAGCATACGGTTTGCAATTATGGGTATTTTGTTTTTCGTCATTCTCCCTCCAATATTTGCTAAAACAACAGTGATAAAGTGGAGTGAATAAAGGGTACGTGTCTGTGATAAGTGGAAATAATGAGTGAATACGACGTGACTGATTCGGAAAAATGCATAATAACTCCATTAATATTACCATTCAGAACAACAATGTTTAAACACAAGTAGCAATTAACAGGAAATAAACTATAAGATGCAAATGATAAAAGCGTTCAAGGACTGCCAATGTTGAGGATGTCGGCCTGTCTGAACCACTGGCTTTAGGAGATGACCCTTGGAATCTTCGAGCTTAGACAGCTGAGAGGTTGACATGGACAACCAAACCTCCTTCTGAAAAAGATATGTACTCTTTGTCAATTAATTTTTGCACTTTGGCTTGGAAGGCTTTGCATTCTTCAGTTGAGTGCCCCATGGATCCACCATGATATCCACACTGAACATTGGGATTGTACCCAGGAGGGTAAGGTTCTGGCACAGGCTTAAGAGTTTTAGGCTCCACCAATGAGTTTTGAATCAGATGTGGGAGAAGCTGACTGTGCGACATAGGGACTGGATGAAGAGGAGCAGTCCTTCTTTCCAAGTTGTTGCGAGGCCTTCTCTGATTTTGGCGCTGACAGTTCTGTTGCTGAGGAACATAAGGTTGTTGGCACTGACTAAGGCATTCCTCATGTGCAGGCCCTTTCATCCTCAGATTTGGCCCAGGAATAGGCAATAGTTGTGGGCATGGAGATTCTGAAACCAAAGATTGTAAGATACGCTCATGACCTGATGCAGCTTCAGGGAAGAAAGCAGGGATATCCATTTCTTTTATAGCAACTGGAATAAGCCCACCTGGCACTTTTATACCGCTTGGTGTGAACTCGAATGCTTTTGAATCGATTAAGTCTTGAACTTTGTATTTAAGAGCTTTGCATTCTTCCGCATTATGGCCCGGTGCCCCAGAATGAAAATCACAATGGGCACTTGCATCATAGCCTTGTGGTGGCTTACCAACAAATGGAGCTAGAGTCCGAAGTTCAACCAATCGAAGTTGAAGCAAAATCTGCAACAACTGAGTATAAGTCATAGGGATCTGGTCGAAGTTTCTATCGGGCCGCTTCAGTCTATGCGCATACCTCCTAACCTTAGGATTGTCCTGTGAAACAAGAGGTATCTCCTGACGGGGAAATCTCGGAATCTTAGCTTGTGCAAAAGATCTACGAGGCATATCGCGCTCTCGAAGATATTCCATAGGTACGGGTTGAATGATCACTTCTGCTGCGACCTCAGGCCTGAGATTTCCATCCTTTCTTAGCACATTTTCCATGACTTCCATAATCTGGCCCATCTGGGTCTTCAGTTGATGAACTTCTTCCTTGAGCATTTTCTGATCCTGACGCAAAGCTTGCGTATCCAACATGAATTGTCCCATCTGGCTTCGGACTTCCCTTAACTCTGCTTGAACCTGCTCCATAGCCCACTTCTGCTCCATAATTACCTCGACTTGCATTGTCTGTCTTGGTCTTTCAAGGTGTCTACGTTCCCCTTGCTTCAAACTCTTTACAGCTCTTCACAAGTTCAACGGGAGTGTCGGGAAATCAACTGCGGGTTATGAATAGAGGATGGGTAAGGCCTTGGTATCTGGATAGAGAAAATGCAAAATGATGCAAAAATGCTTATGCAAATGCAATGCTATGAGTGCACACGAGAACAGATCCATATCAAGGATCTAAGTCATATATCCTGCACAACAACAAAAAGTATCTCTCCCCTCGGGTGGGCAATCTATTGGTTTACAAAGAGGGTATCCCAAAAGACTTTAAAACAAAGTCCCATGCACTAACCCTCAAAAGTTTTCCATCAGAACGACTACTCGTAAGACGGTAATCCCTTCAAAGGATGAACACGGAGTTATGTTTTAGCAACCTTTGGAATAAGGTTCTAAAAGGTCCTCAGAGTCAAGGACTCCCAAGTTAGAAATAAGAACGCCATTACGACTACACGTAAGACATAATCATCCCAAAGGGGTCTATCTGAGCGGTGGGATTCGATCCAACTCGACGAGTCCTAAGTCTCGCAAATCAGAAAGAAACCACCTCCTAACTTAGTGTATACTCGAAAGCTCGGGTAGAAAGCTTTTATACTCACAAACCATCCCAATAAACCCAACAGTTAGAGAATAAAGCACAAATAATAAAAGCAAATAAAACACAAATACGATAAACAAAATAGGCTTGGCTTGCTAGGTGTCCCCAGCAGAGTCGCCAGCTGTCGCTACTCGAAAAATGCATCGCGCAACGACGGGGAGGCGAAAAAGAAAGAACAGAAGAGTCGCCACCGAACTTTATTTATCCCATGAGGGGAAAGGAAAATATCAAGAAAACCTTAAGAAAGAAATGGATAAGATGGTCTCGCAACCATGAACGGGTTCGGAAGCCGGTTATGCGAGGGGAAGGTATTAGCACCCCTCGCATCCATCGTACTCGATGGGAACCTTTTGTTTGTCGATGTGTGAATTTATTTGCTTAAATATTATGCTATAAAAGTGTTCCACGGGGTAAAAAGAGAAGATTGAAACAGGAGAAATGAGAGGTTAGGAGGAAGAAGAGAACGAGGAAGAAAAGAGAAAGAACAGACTCGGTAGGACTTCGCGGTCCTAGGCCTACGTATTCTCAAAAGATATGAGAAAGTCAGAGTCGACGTAGTTCGGGGCTACAGATATAGGGGGAAAGTGCTCGGTAAGGATTGTGGCCCTTGTGCCTACGTATCTTTACTTGAAAAAGTAAGGAATCAGAGCAACCGTAGTTCGGCCTACGGTGTGCGGGGGGAGTCTCGGTAGACGCTGCTATCGTGCGCATTCTAGCAGTTAGGTGTATTGTTGCTCGCTCGTTGGAGACTTAGGCGTTACCTGTTTGCGGTAGAACGGACGTAGCATGCCTTTCTGGGAAAGGGTGGAAAAAGAAAAGGGTGCTCGCTAGGATTGTCGCAATCCTATGCCTACGTATTCTCAACATGCAAGAGAAATCAGAGCAACGTAGTTCGTGCCTACGGTGCGGATAACCGGTGTGTTTGGGGATGATGTTATTGTACGCGTTCTAGCAGTTTAGGTGTTTTGCTGCTCGCTCGTTTGGAGACTTATGCGTACCTGTTTGCGGTAGAACGGACGTAACATATCCTTTGGGAGATTGGTTTTCGCCAGACGAGGCAAGATGTCATATTTGATTGGTTGAATTGTTTTTTAGGGGCGAGATAGGTCCTCGGATAGTAACCCCTACGGGTAGTACCCAATTCTTTATCTCAAAGTTTTTGTTATAAAAGGGTGTGGCGAACGAGGCGTCTTCGTATTGAAAGACGAGCGTCAAGACCACACACACTACAGTGAGTATCCTGACACTCGGAGAGGAAGAAGACTACACTCAATCCTCTCTCTTTAGTTCAACACAAAGAGAACTTCATTCTCTTATTAAAGTGCTTTTGGTTTTGAATGGTAAGTGCTTTTTGCGACAGAGAACCCTACGGTAAACGTCAGCACTCGGGATAGGAGAAGGCCTACGCCTAACCACTCCACGACCATTCAAGTTTTTGTATGAAAAGGAATTTGAAAATGCACTCGGTACGTGACCGAGGTTTTAGGTGGGAAAGGTTTCGGAAAGGAGTTGTGAAAGGAGAGGTGGTGGAAGAAGTCGCGTCTTCGTATTGAAAGACGAGTATCGAGAACACCCTCACTACAGTGGGCATCCCAACACTCGGAGAAGAAGAGGTCTACACCCAATCCTCTCTCTTTAATTCAATACAAAGAGAATTTGATTTATTATGGTTTGAAAAAGGACTCGGTACGAGACCGAGGTTTTAGGAGAGATGGTATGGAAACGTCTTCGTATTGAAAGACGAGCGTCGAAACCACCCTCACTACAGTGGGCATCTCAACACTCGAAGAAGAAGAGGTCTACACCCAATCCTCTCTTTTTAATTTAATACAAAGAATTTGATTCCTTATTGATGATGATTCGAGAACCTGCCAAAGAGATGGAAAATATACACAGGATATGGATAATATACAAGATATATAATCAACAGTCCACCAATTAGGATTTTAAGATTTTGATATTGATTAGGTGTTTTAAGAGAATGTATAAGTCAATTGAATATTTACAGGATAATGATAATATACAGAATATATAATATGTACAAGAATATAATGACTGAAAAATAAAGCAATTAATATTTAACAGAAATTAAAGCAGTTGTATATTGGTTAGTGTATCGAATCGGGGAACAAAGAATGAGATCTCGTCTTAACCACAAACAAAATGTCGATTAATCGAAGGTAGCCTATCGCGATCCCAAAGTAAGAAAGATGACCCAAATGGTCATCCCCCATAGATTTGAAATCAGGAAGGTTATCGACTTCGAAAATCTGACGCTTGCGGATAAAAAGACTTCATCGATCCAAATAGTCAAAATAAAAATCGAAACAGAATAAGAAATGAAGAGAGAAAAAGGTGGGTCTCGGATCCAACGATACTTATCAATATTGACTTAGTAATCGATTTATGGAAGCGTCGTCATCGACCAAAAACAGAAAATGGGACAAAGTGTCCAATAACAAATGCGAAATAGAATGCTATAAACTTCTAAATGTAAATTTGAAATGAAATTCTAAAAAAAAACTATAACATAAAATATGATATAACAAATTTAATATAGACTAGAAAGTAATATAAAGTTCTAACAACATATATAATATTAAAATGTATATATAAAATAAACAAAACAGTTTTTTTTAGAAAAAGATAATTTACAAAATAAATATACAAAATAATAACAATGATAATAATATATAATGAAAATAAAAAATGGAACAGAAAGGGAAGATTATGTGGATACGGGGAGTACAACATGGGAATCACGGTTGGGCTTTAGGCCCAAAAACAGCGAAAATCCCTTAGCGGTGTCAGATCGGGGATGAACGAAACCACAACGAAAAACAACAACGGTAAAGGCATTAGCAAATCCAAACGATCTTCCTCGCTCGATCTCACTCTATCTGGATTTATCACCGTCTGAAACCATTCATCTTGTTTTCATTTCGAGTCTGTTCGATCCAAGTATATGTTGGTTTCGCTTGGTTTCTTCTTCATCTCATTCTGCTTCGAAATGAACGGGTTTGTTTAGGAGATTGAGGCTTGCGAAAATGGTGAAATAGAGGAAAGGTCATGGATGGGAGTGAAGTGGGTTTTTGAGTGATGGTTTGAACGAGATGGGTGTTGTTTGATTATTGGAATCGAATGGGTTTAGGAGTTGCAAAAATGGAAGAAGAAGATGAGTAAGTGAGAGTTCAAAGTGAATCGAAAGTGAGGGCTTACGATTGGGTGTTCGGCTGTTTGGATTCTGGGTATAGCTTCGTTGCTCGATAAAAAAAAATGGGGATTTCGATTGTTGAGTTTTGCAGATGGTCTAGAGGTTTTGAGGAGAACATGAAGTTGATGAAGAGGGAAGAATTTATGTTAGCTGTTTGAAGGAGGTTGAAGTTTGAAGATGACGATTGATGATAGTTGGTGCATTCTGTTGTGTGTTCTTTATTGATGAAGGTTAAGGTTTTTATGAAGAAGTCGAAGGTGAGGAATATGTGAAGAGTTTTTTTAAGAGTTTTTAGAGAGATGAATGAGCTCCTCCTTTTTTTGAGTCTGTTGGCTGTGTTATTTGTCTTTGTGTAGCAGGGTAGTGTAGCAGAGTTTTGGCTGGTTGTGACAGAGCTTTGTCTGGAGTGGGCTTTGGTGCAGAGTATGTTTGTTTGTCTGGTGTACTGTTTTGTTTGTTTCCAATAACAGCTGGCTATTATGTGGTGTCATTGCTGCATAACAAAACTTCTGTGACTTTGCAGGTATCGGCTTATGGTGGTTGCATCTGTGTGAGGCTGATGGTAGGTGCCCTGGTTGCGGCAGCATGTGATATCTTTGACAAAGGTTGGATTACGGCAAGGTCCTAGTTTATGGTATCACGCAACTGGTGTACGTTTTGGCAACAGGTTGTACGCTTGTAGCAGTGGTTTGGCAGCTAGTTGCAGTAGGTTGTCAATGAACTAAGCCCAAAAATGCCATTCCCAGCATTTGCAGCAGCAGCAGCAGAAGAGCTTCCAAAGGAGGTGCTTTCAATTTTACCAATTCCAGCATTTTGCCCGTCCTTGGTTTCCACGGGTTCTAAGCGAGAAGATGAAACGGGTAAACTTGTTGATGGTAATGGGGTGGATCCAAATTTGAAAAGGGAAGTTGTTGGAGATAAAGACGTCATCACTGAGGTAGAGGAAATGCTATTGCTGGACGTATTTACAACGGAGGTGCTGGTTGTCATGCTAATGGTGGAAGTAGCAGTCACATTAATGCTGCTGCTGCTTGTGGCATGCGATGAGCTACTGAGCATATTCTGACTTGTAAGACTATTTGAAACCACTGGTAGAAATGCGGAGGACAGTGTAGGGCTTGAAGCAGCAGATGCATTATTTTGACTTAACAGTAGGATCAGTGGCAATAAATGAAGTTATTGAAGTCGGTGTGTCAACCTTCTTAGCTACTATAGAAACATCAGCAGTACTGAGTTTACCATCTGCTGTAAAACTTTTGGACGGCGTCACTACAGATGAACCTGGTATCTTTTGTACAGGTTTTTCAGAGACTGTTTTGATAGCCGCAGCAGTAGAGCCTTTTGTTTCTTTCTCGGATGTAGAAAAAGGAGACACAGCTTCATTAGGATGGGCCTCATCGTCCAACTCCAGATAATCCTCATGTGCACTCATACGGAACACCCACTTTTTTGAAGGAGGGTCAGAAGAATCTCCGGGCTTTTCAATAGATATGACTTGGTTACTTGGGACAGTAGAGACTGAACCAGTTACTTCAGTAGTTAATCCACCATTCAATGAAACAGGCTTCAGACCATTTTCCACCTTATTTATCTTTGATGCCAACTTTGAGAACTAGCCGACAAACTTTTAAGATTGCCGTCTAATTTATTATCCAATAATTTTGAAGAATCTACTGTCTCCATGCTTCGAAGAGCTTGTCCTCGTAACATGGAAGATGACGACTTTGTTGGAGATTTATCATTCACATTTGGCAGCCTTAGTGCTGATGATTTTTCTTTGGGAGAAACCATATTATCAAGTTGCTGTAGTATTTTGGAGGCCATCTCACTAGATTTGGATGGTAAAGGAGGAAAGTTGCTGCTAGGCATGGTGTGTGGGGGTCCAGTTGGTGTGGGTGAATAGCCTTCGTCGTCTTGTTCGCGTGGGGATTAAAGAGGAGAAGGTACATGGTGATGGTGCCGCAGTTTTGCAGCGTTTGGTTGTGAGAATGGTGATTGTTGTTGATTGTATTTTTATCTCACTACTTCTCTTTTTTTTCAGGTTTCGTCTGTCATGAATGGACTGTTATTGTCCTTGAATTAACCAGTTGAGAAGAAATGCCACTTAGTGGCCACGGAAAATAACAAGGCTTCAACTTTGCGTACATGTCGCGACGTTGTATTTCATTCACTGCAGGCCATTGGTTTTGTGGAAAGGAAGTGGGCATAGCAATTTGTTGAGCTGGGGGACGTACGTGTTTGTATGGATAACAAGTGGTTATTTTGGTTCAGCTTGCAGTGTTGTGTGGCTGAGATGGAAAGTGGTTTTTAGTTTGAGTTTTAATGAAACTGTGTGGTCCCTTTTAATCTATGTTGCAAAGTGAATCAAGTTCCTTGATTTATTAACCTCCTCGTTTGATTCTGGTTTACTGCAGGTGAGTTGGCTAATCATGATAGTTGTGGCAAAGGTTGTAGCTTGCAGGTTTGCGAATCGTGTCGGTACTTTTTCTCAGGTCTGGTTTTGGATTCTTGTGAGATGCGTGTTGGTGAGGTGCAGGATATACAGTTGTGGCATTGATGTTGTATGAGACTCATGAGGCCCTCCTTGCTGGCCATATGCTTTTTGTCTTGTAGAAGATTAAAGTTTAAGCCGTGGCTAGCTGGCTGGCTTCAAATTCTTGCTTTTGGTTCATATGTACTTTGTATTGCTCACAAATGGACCTTATTTTTTCTCCGTGTAAAAAACATTTATGTCTTCTTCTTTGTAATGAATTTGTATGACAAATAAAAGTTCATGGACCCACTCTTGTTAACTAATTTTGAATTCCCCACTTTTGTGCATGATAATGGACGTCTACTTAGTAACATGGACTTTGAGAGTAAATATGGCCTTTTTAGCAATTAGAAGAATGGGCTTTGCATTGTAAACTTAAATAAGCTTATTACACCCTTGCTTTGCAAAATAAATCCAATTTGTATTAGACTTGTGAATTTGTTTTGTAGAAATAGTGGGCCTTTGCTTGAATTGTATATTTGACTTTTTGAATTGAATAATCACACTCGAGTTGATTTCTTAAGAAATAAACATCAATCCTCAAGTTGAATCGATCAATTTTCCAACAATCCTTAAATTAATTCTGAACATGAGACAACATGGACCCCTTTAAATTTGCCATAGCCTTGAAACAAAACAAAATCACTAATGCACCAACTCTCGAACTTGACCATTTGATAAAACAATGCTCACTTGAAGAAAAAAAACAAATTCTATATGATCCCATTATACAACATTTGAACCCAAATGGCTTGATATTCTTGAATATACTCCTGTTTGATCAAAACTAATACCCATCCACATGAACTTTAGCCAACCCTGCTCACCGGCTGGATATCCTCAAATAGAACTTGATTAAATTCAAATTGTCCTTCTGACAAAAGTAATCAATTTTAATTTTCTGAATAGTAGCTAACGGATAACCGAGGTAGGACAAATTTGGGGTATGACACGCCCGTCGCGGGGCGCGTCAGCACTGGTGGTTCAGATAAGACGCGTTTGAGGTGGCAAAGGGCTTTCTCACATTCGTCCGTCCATTCGAATTTGGTCTCCTTCCTGAGCAGTTTGAAAAATGGGAGGGCGTGTTGGGCCGACTTCGCAATGAATCGTGAGAGGGAGGCAAGCACGCCGTTGAGGGACTGGATGGCCTTCTTCGTGGTCGGCGTGGTGATATTGGAGAAGGCGTGGCATTTGTCCGGATTGGCTTCGATCCCCCGTTCGGTCAAGTAGTAGCCGAGGAATTTACCGGCGCAGACGCCGAAGGTGCATTTCTCCGGGTTAAAATGCATGCGGCATGACCTCGCGGTCTTGAAGACCTTCTGGAGATGTGCCGCGTGGTCGTCCTCCGCGCCGGATTTGACGATCATGTCGTCCATGTATACTTCGAGCATGTCTCCGATTTCGTCGCGGAAGACACGGTTCATCATCCGCTGGTATGTGACCCCGGCGTTTTTGAGGCCGAAGGGCATCACGTTGTAATAGTAATTGCCCGACACCGTCATGAAGGCCGTGGCTTGTTTATCGTGTTCGGCCATCGGGATCTGGTTGTATCCCGAGTACGCGTCCATGGAGGACAAGAGCTTGAAGCCCGCGGAGTTGTCGACGAGCTTGTCGATATTGGGGAGGGGGTAGGCGTCCTTAGGACATGCCTGGTTGAGATCAGTATAGTCAACACACATGCGCCATTTTCCATTATTCTTTTTAACGAGTACAACATTGGACAACCAGGTTGAATACCGGGCTTCTGAAATGAAATTTGCCTCTAAGAGGTCTTTTACAGCTTGCTCGGCCGCTGCCGATTTTTCGGGGGATTGGCGACGTCGGCGTTGTACAACGGCCTTTGCGGTCGGGTTGATGGACAGCTGGTGGCAGGCGACCTCGGGGTCGAGTCTCGGCATTTCCGCGGCGCTCCAGGCGAAGAGGTCGGCGTTCTCGCGGAGGCAAGCTTGGAGTTGTCGTTTCGCGAGGTCTGGGAGTCCGGCGCCTATCCTCACGGTTCTGCTCGTGTCTTCCCCGAGGGGGACGAGTTCGAATTCTCCGTCCGGGATGGGGCGTGCTGGGTGTGAGGGCTGCCTGTTGACTTCGCTGGTCTTTGTTTCGTGGTCAGGCTCATCGGTGAAGCGACTGTCGAGCTCAACAGATCCGACCAGCTCCGTTGGTTTACCCTTTGGCGTTGTGCTCGACGTTTTCTTCTTGGTCGCTGGAGCGATGGAGTCTAGGCCTTTCAGCGCGGCTTCGAAACATCTTCGGGCGGCCTCGATGTCTCCGTTGAGGGTTACCACGGCCCCCCTTCTGGTGTAGTATTTCATCTTCAGGTGGATGGTGGAGGGTACCGCGGAGAGTTCTGCTATCGTCGTCCTGCCCAGGATGCAGTTATATAGGGATGGGCATTCGATGACTAAGAAACGGACGTTGATGTCCCTGGCTGTTTCCTCTTCTCCGAAAGTGACCTTCAATTCCACGTATCCCCAAGGTCTCGTCGTCGTCCCGTTGAACCCCTGAAGGTCGGAGCCTACGTAGGGAGAAAGGTTGGATTCGTCGAGCTGGAGAGTTGTGAACAGATGTGAGTACATGATGTCAACCGAGCTCCCCCCGTCGACGAGGAGGCGCCTGACGTCGAAGTTTGCCATTCGGGCACGTATGAGCAAGGGTATGTTGGAATTGGGGGATCCCCCGGGTAGTTCCTCGAGGTAAAATGTGATCGGGTTGGAGCGGCCTCGGAATTTGTCGAGCGTGCTCATTTTGCCGGAGTTGTTCGCGATGAGTTCGTCGAATTTCCTTTTCACAGATCCTATGGATAGACTTCTCGTGGCTCCATCAGAGATGACCATGGCTCTGGGGAAGTATTCCCACCGGCTGGTTGGTCGGATTGGCTCGTCGACTAGGTCAGGCCCTTCGGGGATACCGAATTCTCTACCTGCGAACCAATCTTCGGGGCGGTTGATGCACAACGCGACTTGGAGCCTGCTGTTGTCCTCTGGAGAGGGAAGTTCCTCGATTTTCTTGGCTTCTGGAGCCTCCGGCCTGGGTGGTTCTCCTTCTCGGGTGTATCGCTTCAGGTGCCCGTCTTTGATTAGAATTTCGATCGCATCTTTGAGATGGATGCAGTCTTCTGTCACGTGCCCGTGGCCCCTGTGGAATCGGCAGTATTTTGACTTGTCCACGTTGGGTTTGGGCGGTGTTGGTCGCGGAAAACGGACACCTCCCTGCACGAACTCGGTTTTAGCGCATTCGGCCAGTATGCGCTCGCGTGAAGCGACCAAGGCTGTGTACTCTGTGAATCTTCCTGCCGGGCCGCGTGGTTCGCGTTGTTCGCGGGGTTCGCGGGGGCGGTCTTCCCGACGGCGGTCTCCTCCTCGTCAATGGCTCGAAGCTCCGTCGTCTCGGTGCCCGCGGGGGGCCTCCCTGTCTCGGGTGTCACGAGCGGAGTTGGCCGCCTGTGTTTCCTCGAATCGGATGTAATGTGCGGCCCTGTCGAGGAAATCTTGGAGGGATGTTGGCCGGTGTATGCCTACGGCCTCGTAGAACTTGGAGTCGTGGCGCAGGCCTTGTTCCATTAAGTAGCGTTTCATTTCGTCGGACGTCGTCACTTGCACTGCTTCCCGAGTGAACCTTTCGATGTACTTTCGGAGAGGTTCGTCGGGGCCTTGAATGATCGCCCCGAGGACTGCTTCTGTCTTCGGGTGGCGTCGGGACGCCGTAAAGTGTTTGTAGAACAGGTCCTTCAAGACCCTCCATGACGTAACAGATTCGGGCTCCAGACTTTTGTACTAGGTCATAGCGCCTTTCCTTAGAGTCGTCGGGAAGAGTCTACACTTGATAGCTCCCCGGACGTTTCGGTAGTCGAGCATAGCCTCGATGTCATCCAGGTGATAGTCTGGGTCGGAGGTGCCGTCGTATGTCGACAGCGTCGGTGGTTTCTCCATCCTCTGGGGTATGGGGGCAGCCATGATTTCTCGGGACAGCGGGGTGCGGTAATCATCCTCGTCGCTGGGCGCCGGGGATCTATGGGGAGATGAGTCGTTCACGGTCAGCCCCCGGTTTCGGTTTCTCGATCTCCTGCCTGAGTTATCGCCTCGGGGGTCTTCAGTCGGAACCACCGCGGTGCTTGGGTTCCTCACGCGAACGTGTCTTGCTGGGGATCTGGTGCGTTCTCGTGTCACCTGAGGGCGGTGTCTCTCCAGCCGCGGCCGGCGGTTTCTGGGTCGAGGCGAGGGACTCCTCGAACCTCCGTTCTGGTCTTCCCGCGGGGGGTATCTCGGAGGGCCGATGCGTTCTAACGCCCCAATTCTCGCATTTTGTTGGAACAGCAGCTGGTTCGTCTGGTTGATGGTCGTAAAGAGAACGGCCACCGTTGGGTCCGCTCCCGCCGGGATAGGAACGGGCTGAAATGCTGGCGGGCTCGGGGGTCGGAGATCGACCTGAAGGGGCCGCTCCGCGGATGACGGCGAAGCAGTTTGACCGTCCCTTTCGTCGGTTTCCGCCTGATGCGTCGTTCCCGTCTGCTTGTTCCCGTTGGTGGCGACGTTGAGCACGAGGTCGTGTGGAGTGCCGTCGCGGTATGGACTAGCCATGATCGGGGAGGTTTGGTGAAACTTTTGGTTTTCTGCTCGGAGTAACGGGGAAGTTTCTAGATTCCCACAGACGGCGCCACTGATCTGACCTGATCAGAAGGGGATCACGGGCTGACCACACGCTGTTGGACTGCTACCTGTTCACCGGTGATGAGGAGGAGAATGGGGGTGTACCTGCAAGACACTCCGATGCCAAAGTAAGAAACTGGGCAGAGTGGAAGCAAAAGTACAGAAAGGGCAAGATGTGAATTACCTGACCCTCTTGAGGAAGAGGGTATTTATAGAAAGACCCCAGCGCTGGGCCAACGGTCACTTGTGTTGGGCAGGATGGTCAGGCCCAACCCAGGTGACTGCTAGGGCTTACGTGGCGTAGTGAAGACCAGGACATGGTCTTCGCCCTAGTCCAACTGCTCCTAGATCTCCGGAAAGTGGGTTTGACCTGCTCTTTCGGAGGTGGGCAGTTGGTTGATGACGTGTCCCCGCGGAGGGGAGCACGTGGAGAACGTGCGCCAGGCACGTTGTTCTCCCCGCGGAGGGGAGCTCGGGAGGTTCCCCAGAGCGCGTTGTTCTCCCCGCGGAGGGGAGGAACCAAGGTCGTGCTTTGATGCGCCGGGGTCGGTTCTGTTCGGCTGGTAAAAGGGGGCGATGAGATGGTGTTGGAAGCACTGCTCGTCTTCGGCGGCATCCTCTGCTCGTCTCGTGGGACGCACGTGTCCAGAGTGCCCGATTCGCCTTTTGGGCCGTACGTGATATTGGGCCTGCCGAGGTCGGGCCCAGGCCGGAACACATATATATACTTACATCTAACAACAACAAATCTAAAATTTTATAATCAATATTCTAAAATAATATTTCATATATCACCAAAAATCTGAAAAATAAACAAATTGAAATGCATAAATACCTCCATATAGAGCTAACTCAGTGAAGCTTCCAATGGAACTTCTTAATTAATCTTAGATCTGAAAAATAAAATCAACAATTAATAATAAAAAAAATATAAAATAAACGGTAAAATAGCCACAAAAACAACATACATATCAATCACCTTAAATTTGTTGTGAAATTTTTGTTAAAAAATGAAGGTGTAAGGGAGGCAGGAGGGGAAGAATGAAGAGAAAGGGAAGAAGGAAGAAAGGAGAGACAGAAGGAAAACAAGAAGAACTGAGATGTGTATGAAGAAAAATCTGGGTTTGGTTTATATAAGAAGACTTGCGACGTGGTGGAAACGTGAGAAGGTACCCACGTGAAAACCACGTCGGAACCAACTTCATTATTACTCATTTGTAACGTGAAATTTGTTTGGGAAAGTTGCCACGTGCCCCACACGTCGGGACTTTCCCAACAATAAAAATGTAACTGTTGCATTACTAAATGCCAACGCAACGGTAACAAAAAAAGCTGAAGACATTTAATATTTATAAGTTTGCGACGTGAATGACATGTGGGTATTTTGTGACATGCTCCTCACGTGGCAAATAAAAAGACCTTTTTGAATTTTAAGTTCTCATGTGTTTTACACGCCACAACTGAATTTTTGAAAAATTCAAACTTCCCTCTCTCTTAAAATTCACAGATTTAGTTGTAGATTTTAGGTTTACATAATTTATTAATTAAATATGTTAGTGACGTGGGATTCACTTGGCAACGTTTTTTTTCCCACGTGCTTACCACGTCACTAAATCACTAGAGAAAATCAACATTTTCTTGTAGTGAAAATCCACAATTTATTTGCCTCTAAGACTTAGAATTTTGAGTTTTGTATCATATTTGTATCTAATACACAAGAGGGTGACATGTCGAACTTATATTTTTATATTGGAGATGGTTTTAGTCCACTAAAGGATCAATGGACATAGTGCTGGTAGCATTGCAATGTTACAATCTCCAATTTACTGTCTCATTTTTTTTCATTTACAAATCTTAGACATTTCTTACTCATTATGTTATTTATTCCTACCATGCATTAAATTTTTTATTTAGAAAAAAGATTTGCATTCTAAGTGGAATATCAGCTAAATTCAAAGAACATATGTGTGTCAGAGAGAGATTAAAAAGAGCGGATAAATAGGCCCATAAATACATATCACAAAATTTGTACAAAAGGTCACTGTTTATATTTTAACCCGGGAACAAATTTAAAAAAAACGGACAAACGTGTCAGTTTGGACGCTAATAAATATATAAAGAAGATATAAGACTTTGGGCTTAATTTCTTCCTGAAATACCCTCAAATAACTTCTTTTTCATTTATTTATTAAAAAAACTAATAAAATAAAATGATAATAATTGTACAACATAACTTTCCATCATATATTTCATGTGGTTACCAAATAGATAAAAACTTGTTATTTGCTTACTCTAACTAAATTGATTATTATATTTTATCATTATTAATAACATTTCATTTGACTTTCCGCCCATTATAAATTTAACAAAATGTTTATTATCAATGTTGTGAACAAATGCCTTGAAACAAAATATAAATGTTTTTTTTATGATCAAAAAACACACAAGGGTTAGGGTTAACAGAAAAACAACCAAGAAGAACAAGAAGAAATAACAAGGATTTGTTATAAACTGTTATTCTTTCCTTTCTCTATCAAACAAGATTACAAGTATACAAGAATAACAAATAACCTTTCTCTCCCTTGAATTAGAATTTTATCTTCTTATTTTTCCTTATACAAGATGAGAGACTAGCATGTTATTTATAAAAAAAAACTAGCACACTAATTGTAGAAGCATACTTCAATCTCAAGGTTTTTATGATGTCAACAAGGCTTAAGTTCATTCCATGTTTGCAAAAAGTCAAGCTTTCAAATTGATCAAGATTCTTACATTATATACCCATGGGGGTATATGTACTAAGAAGCTGCTTGCACTATATACCCGTGGGGGTATATACACTGAAGATAAAACCAGAAGCTTCTCTATTTTGAACTCTTCTCAAAAAGCAAGAGGTGCAAGCATATTATCAATGGAATATTGTCATGCAAATCAAGCTTCATGTGCAAATGATCGACTACTTTTTCAAGACTTGGACACAAGACTTTGGTATATCAAAACTCAATCCGTTAATTGATATACAAGTGTTCAAATAGTCTATCATATCAACATATTGCATATGCATGTTTTTAAAATAATTTGGAATTGGTATAACACTTTTAACTCAAGTATTTTTCTGAGTTTTCACAGTGTTAACCGATTAACCATATAGGTTAACCGGTTAACGGTCTCAATTTTTAAATTCTCAGGGCTAACGTTTCAGTGTTAACCGATTAACCTATATGGTTAACCGATTAACACTGAACGAATTTTGAAAAATTGTTTCTTTCCAATTCAAATCTTGTGTAATTTTTATACCTTTTCATTATTTGATTCTTACACATTAGTACCTTTTTGAAATGGTGTTTTGACTCATAAATTCTGAATATTTCAAATTGAAAAACAACCTCCAATAATTTTCAAAATAATCATTCAATCAAATTCACTATTTTTCAAATACTTTCAAATATTTTAAAAAGTGTTCATACTGTTCATATCATTTCACATTCAGAATTTTTTGAACACTTGTATTGATATTGAAAAGTGAATTTTGATCAAAAGGAGAAGATCAATCATTGTATTGATATTGTTATTATCACTCTCAAATCAAAAAATTACATAATTGTTTCTATTGTGACTTGTGATCCAGGATTGTTGGACACAAGGGTTAGTGCTTGCAAGAGGATTGTTCTTGCACACTAGTTGTTGAATATTTGTTAGATAGTAGGCCTCATCGGTTGATGGTGTGATAGGTTGTACATTCTAAAACTATACTGAAAAATCTCTTTCGTGTGAAAAGGGGAGTGGAGTACCTTCGGATTGTGAAGGGAACCACTATAAATCTCTGTGTCCATTTTCATTCTGCTTTTTACTGCTTTCATCATCAAGAACATAAACGAGTAAAATTCAAGAATCTTGAAAAACCGGAAAAAGTTTCTAAAAGCCTAATTCACCCCCCCCCCCCCTCTTAGGCATACTCTGAACTTACAATTGGCATCAGAGTAGGTTAAGGTAACCTGTTCCTAACGATTCAGTATGGCTTCCACTAGCACCAACCCGGTTTTCAAAGACGGTGGAAGTAGTAATAAACAACCACTGTTTTCTGGAGAATATTTTGATTTTTGAAAAATCAGAATGAAGACGCATCTTGAAGCCCAAGGAGAAGGTATATGGGAAGCAATCGAAGAAGGACCACACAATCCAGTAAATGTGGTCAATGGCGTTGGAACTGTAAAGTTGAAAAGCACGTATAATGAAGACGATAAGAAAAATATTCTTAATGAGAAGAAAGCAATCAACATACCCCAAAGAGCTCTCAGTATGGACGAGTTCTTCCGTGTATCACAGTGTAAATCGGCAAAGGAGATTTGGGACACCTTGGTGAAAACGCATGAAGGAACCGCCGAAGTAAAAAGATCAAGGCTTAACACGTTAAGTCAAGAATATGAGATGTTCCGTATGCAGCCTGGTGAATCCATTATTGCCTTACAAAAGAGATTCGTTCATCTAACAAATCACTTGATTGCTCTCGGGAAGACCTTCACCAATGATGATCTCAACCTGAAAGTCCTAAGATCCTTAACAAGAGAATGGCAACCAAAAGTGACCGCTATTTCGGAAAAGAAGAGTCTCTCAACGATGACATCAGCATCCTTATTTGGCAAACTTCAAGAGCACGAATTGGAACTTGGAAGGCTCGAGAAGCACGAAAGTCTAGAAAAGAAGTCCAAAGGAATTGCCTTGAAGATTGACATAAAGGATGACAAAGACGACGAGACTTCCGAAGATGAAAATTTCATGCTTCTTGTAAAGAAGCTTAGTAAGTTTTTTTAATAATAATAATAAAAATTCCTCTTTTCCTAAAAAGAATAGACATTTCAGGAAAAAGGATGCTTCCACATCAAATCAAGAAGTCACATGTTACGAATGTGGGAAGCAAGGTCACATAAAGTCGGATTGCCCGAAACTTGCAAAGAAAGGAGGATTCAAAGGCAAAAAGGATTTCAAGAATAAAAAGTCTTATGTTGCTTAGGACGATAATGAGATAAGTTCATCATCGGAATCGGAAAGCGATAAATGTACAAATATGGCTCTTATGGCGTCACATCACTCCGATGAAGAAATTGATGAGGTTAATAGCAATTTTTCAATATATGACAATGATGCACAAGAAGTCATATATGAACTTCTAAAAGAGTGCAAGACTTTGTATAAAAGCATCTCATCCCAAAAGAAAAGAATTTCATCTTTAGAAGAACAAAATACTGCTTTTATAAAAAATATTGAAAATGAAAAAGAAAAATTGATGGATGAAAAACAAAGTCTTGTATACAAAAATTGTGAATCCTTATATTTTCAAATTGTTCAACTTAAAAGAGTTTTAGAAAGATACGAAAAAGGTCAAATTGGCTTGGAGGAAATTCTTAGGCACCAAATATATCCTAATGATAAAAGTGGATTAGGATATTCTAAGTTTTCCAAACCAAGCATAAATGAAACTATTTTTGAGAAAGCAAGTGAACAAGTTGTTAAAGAAAAGGCAAACAATTCTAAAACTATGCATCAAAGTCATAAAAAGAAAAGAATTGTGAAGAAAAAGAATTATGTTCCTAGATATAGAAGTCATTTTCAACCTACTTGTTTTTATTGTGGAGTCAAAGGCCATACACCTAATGCTTGCTATGTGTGCAACATTGGTGTTGCTAAAGGGCATTATGTGTGGGTTGAAAAGGGTACTAACTATCAAGGACCCAAAGCAATTTGGGTACCTAACAATACTTGATTTTGTGTTGTAGGTATGCTTGAAGACAACTTCTAATCAATGGTATCTTGATAGCGGTTGTTCAAAGCATATGACAGGAGATATAAACAAATTTTCAAGTCTATCATTAAAGGCCAAAGGATACGTACTTACGGTGATGATAATAAAGGAAAAATTCTTGGAGTTGGAACCATTAGTGCACCTCCATTTACAATCATCGAAGACGTTCTTTATATGGAAGGCCTTAAACACAACCTACTTAGCATAAGTCAATTGTGTGACAAAGGGTTCTGAATCAACTTCACAAAGGATGAATGTTTGATAGAACATGAAGTCACCCATGACATCTTGCTAAAAGGTAAAAGATTTAATAATATTTTTATGATCTCTTTTGATGACTCATCCTTGAAGGTAAAATGTCTTAGGCGAACAACAACGAGGCGTGGCTATGGCATAAAAGATTTGCTCACATTCACATGGAGAATTTAAACAAGTTGATAAAGCATGATTTAGTTGTTGGTCTTCCAAAGATAAAATTCATCAAGGATAAGTTATGCGACGCATGTCAAAAAGGGAAACAGACCAAGACAACTTTCAAATCCAAGCAAGTGGTTTCTACATCATGACCACTTCAATTGTTGCATATGGATCTTTTTGGTCCATCGAGAATGAAAAGCTTCGGAGGTAACATTTATGCTTTAGTTATTGTTGATGATTTCTCTCGATACACATGAACATTGTTTTTAGTGCAGAAAAATGATGCTTTCAAAGCATTCAAGAAATATGCAAAGCAAATTCAAAACGAGAAGTCACTCACCATAACCTCCATAAGAAGCGACCATGGTGGAGAATTCCAAAATTCAGATTTTGAAGATTTTTGCGAAGAGCATGGAATTTCTCATAACTTTTTTGCACCAAGGACTCCTCAAAAAAACGGTGTCGTAGAACGGAAGAATAGGTCACTAGTGGAGCTTGCTAGAACAATGCTTAGCGACTCAAATCTTCCTAAGTATTGTTGGGAAGAGGCGGTTAGCACGGCATACTTCGTAAGCAACCGTGTCAATATTTGACCAATTCTCAAGAAGACTATGAGTTGTTCAAGGGTAGGAAACCAAACATAGCATTTTTCCACATATTCGGATGCAAATGTTTTGTTCTCAACAACAAATAGGACAATCTCGGTAAGTTTGATGAGAAGTCCGACGAAGGTATATTCCTTGGTTACTCTCTTTCTAGTAGAGCTTTTAGAATTTTTAATAAAAGAACTCTTACTATTGAAGAATCCATTCATGTTTCTTTTGATGAGACTAACCCCTCGAAAGAGGATAATATTATTGTGGATGATGATGATGATTTAGTAGATTCCTCATAACAACAAGAAGAGACTTCAAAGGATCAAGCAATACCACAAGAAGATGTCACTCAAATCATTGAAGAACATCAAGATCTTCCGAAGGAATGGAGAAGTCATAGAGATCACCTGATAGATAAAGTTATTGGTGATATTAGCCAAGGCGTTGCAACTCGACTAAATCTTAAGGATGCTTGTCTCAACATGGCTTTTGTGTCTCAAATTGAACCAACCAAGATTGATGAAGCCTTAGGCGACGACCAATGGATTGTAGCGATGCAAGAAGAACTCAATCAATTCAAAAGGAATCAAGTTTGGAGTCTTGTACCAAGTCCGGACCATAAGCACATCATAGGAACGAGATGGGTGTTCAAGAACAAACTTGACGAGAATGGGATCATAGTTCGTAACAAAGCAAGATTAGTCGCACAAGGCTACAACCAGGAGGAAGGAATTGATTTTGATGAAACGTTCGCTCCGGTAGCACGGTTAGAAGCAATTAGATTATTACTTGCTTATGCTTGTTCTATGAATTTTCAGTTGTTCCAGATGGATGTCAAAAGCGCTTTCCTAAATGGATACATCAATGAAGAAGTCTATGACAAACAACCTCCGGGTTTTGAAGACTTCAAGAATCCCTCGCATGTTTATAAGCTGAAAAAGGCATTCTAGGGATTAAAACAAGCACCAAGAGCATGGTATGACCGCCTTAGCAATTTCTTATGTGAAAAGGGATTTACAAAAGGAAAGGTTGACAAGACATTGTTCATAAAGAAGATCAAGGGTAACACCTTATTGGTTCAAGTCTATGTCGACGACATCATCTTCGGATCAATAAACAAAGAGCTTTGCGAAGAATTTTCACTTATGATGCAAGGAGAATTTGAGATGTCCATGATGGGAAAACTGAACTATTTTCTTGGACTACAAATCAAGCAAACAAAGGATGGCATCTTCCTCAACCAATCCAAGTATTGCAAGGAATTGTTGAAGAAATTCGATATGGATAGTTGCAAGGTGATGTCCACTCCTATGGGATCCGGAACGTGCGTTGATCAAGATGAATCTGGTACTCCAATTGATATTACAAAATATCGAGGTATGATCGGTTCATTATTATATTTGACGGTAAACCGTCCTGACATTATGTTTAGCGTTTGTTTGTGTGCACGCTTTCAAGCAAGTCCGAAGGAATCACATCTCACCGCCGTGAAGAGAATTATAAAGTATCCCAAAGGGACAACGAACGTCGGATTATGGTATCCAAAAGGTAGTACTTGTTCTTTAATTGGTTATTCTGACGCTGATTATGCAAGATGTAAGACCGATAGAAAAAGCACGAGTGGTACATGTCACATTCTCGGGAATGCACTAGTGTCGTGGGCATGCAAGAAGCAAGCGTGTGTGGCACTCAGTATAGCCGAAACGGAATATTTTGCAGCAGGAAGTTGTTGTGCACAAATTTTGTGGCTTAAGCAACAACTCCTTGATTATGGTGTAGATCTCGGTTGCATTCCTCTTCGATGTGATAACACAAGTGCCATCAACATTACTAAGAACCCGGTCATGCATTCAAGGATAAAGCATATAGATATCCGACATCACTTCCTTCGAGATCACGTACTTAATGGAGATGTAGATGTTACTTTCGTCGATACACACAATCAACTCGCCGACATCTTCACTAAACCATTGGCTAAGGAACCGTTCTTCAAAATTCGACGAGAACTCGGTATTCTCGATGAAGGTGATATCTAATATCTTCTTTAATTAATATATGCATGATATATGTTTTCAAACCTTGTTGCATTTTTTTATTATCTATGTATTTGATACTATGTTTTTGTTTCTAGACTTTGATTATGTTTTAAGTTTTAAATTCAGTTTCGTTTATTTGGTTATGTACTCAGACAATATTTCCTGCATTTTTCAATTGCTGCTTTTTGTTTTTAGTATGCCGTGCTTGATTACTTGTTACTTGATTATATGTTGTCATATATGCCGATATCTCTTATTCTGGTTTGAAAGCTCCTTCCTTTTTGCTAATGACAAAGGGGGAGAAGAGCTTGGTTTTTCTAATATCTCTCTGTGCAGAATTTTGCCTCTGTTTAGATAGGGGGAGTTGCTGGACATAGGGGGAGAAGCAAACCAAGAACGGGACGAAACATCTTCAAAGATATCGCACAGACTCATTTGATTGTCATCATCAAAAAGGGGGAGAATGTAGAAGCATACTTCAATCTCAAGGTTTTGATAATGTCAACAAGGCTTAAGTTCATTCCATGTTTGCAAAAAGTCAAGCTTTCAAATTGATCAAGATTCTTACACTATATACCCGTGGGGGTATATGTACTAAGAAGCTTCTTGCACTATATACCCGTGGGTATATACACTGAAGATAAAACCAGAAGCTTCTCTATTCTGAACTCTTCTAAAAAAGCAAGAGGTGCAAGCATATCATCAATGGAATGTTGTCATGCAAATCAAGCTTCATGTGCAAATGATCGACTACTTTTTCAAGACTTGGACACAAGACTTTGATATATCAAAACTCACTCCTTTAATTGATATACAAGTGTTCAAATAGTCTATCATATCAACATATTGCATATGCATGTTTTTAAAATAATTTGAAATTGGTATAACACTTTTAACTCAAGTATTTTTTTTGAGTTTTCACAGTGTTAACCGATTAACCATATAGGTTAACCGGTTAACGGTCTCAATTTTTAAATTCTCAGGGCTAACGTTCCAGTGTTAACCGATTAACCTATATGGTTAACCGATTAACACTGAACGAATTTTAAAAAATTGTTTCTTTCCAAATTCAAATCTTGTGTAATTTTTATACCTTTTCATTATTTAATTCTTACACATTAGTACCTTTTTGAAATGGTGTTTTGACTCATAAATTCTGAATATTTCAAATTGAAAAACAACCTCCAATAATTTTCAAAATAATCATTCAATCAAATTCACTATTTTTCAAATACTTTCAAATATTTCAAAAAGTGTTCATAGTGTTGATATGATTTCATATTCAGAATTTTTTGAACACTTGTATTGATATTGAAAAGTGAATTTTGATCAAAAGGAGAAGATCAATCATTGTATTGATATTATTATTATCACTCTCAAATCAAAGAATTATAGAATTGTTTCTATTGTGACTTGTGATCCAGGATTGTTGGACACAAGGGTTAGTGCTTGCAAGAGGATTGTTCTTGCACACTAGTTGTTGAATAGTTGTTAGATAGTAGGCCTCACCGGTTGATGGTGTGATAGGTTGTACATTCTAAAACTATAGTGAAAAATCTCTTTCGTGTGGAAAGGGGAGTGGAGTACCTTCGGATTGTGAAGGGAACCACTATAAATCTCTGTGTCCATTTTCATTCTTTTTTTTACTGCTTTCATCATCAAGAACATAAACGAGTAAAATTCAAGAATCTTGAAAAACCGGAAAAAGTTTCTAAAAGTCTAATTCACCCCCCCCCCCCCCCCCCCCTCTTAGGCATACTCTGAACTTACACTAACCTAATGGGATTTTTAAGAATTACCCATTACAAGCTAACTTAAATAATTAGGCTTACAAGTAAGGCCCAATTCAACATGCTAACAAACCTAGCAATATTGACTAATGCATGTTAGAACAAACTTCGACTACAACACACATTACTCGCGAACAGACTTTGACCATACTAGAGTTCGATCCAATATCTCACAAATCTCCACCTTGGATCTAACTCTATAACATCAAAAAATTATCTTTCTTCATGAAGCTTTATCAACTGCATACAGTGGAAAAACTTGCAACAGGGCAACGTCTTGGTGATCATATCAGCAGCATTATGATCTGTCGAAACCTTCAGCACTTGGATTTCTCCACGCTCGATTATCCCTATGACGAAATGCAGTCTCACATCAATGTGCTTGGTTCGCTCATGATAGACTGAATTCATCAACAGGTATATTGCACTTTGATTATCACATTTAATAGTGATAACTCGACCTTAAAGTTTCAGCTCCTTTGCAAAACCTTCAAGCCACAATGCTTCTTTCACAGCTTCAGTTAGGGCGATATATTCCACTTCAGTGGTTGATAGGGAAACGACCTTATAAAGTGTTGCTTTCAAACTGATTGTTGTCCCAAATATAGTGAACACATATGCAGAAATAGATTTTCTGGAATCCATACAACCTGCATAATCAGAGTCGACATATCCTTCGATTGCTGCTTTACTATCTTCACCCAAGGCTCCACCATAAATTAGGACTCTATTCAGAGACCCATTTATGTACCTTAGAATCCACTTCAATGCTAGTGAGTCTTTCTAGGATTTGCCATGTACCTGCTTACAAGACATACTGCATATGTTATGTCGGGTCTAGTACAGACCATAACATACATCAAAGAACCCACTATATTAGCATATGGAATGTTATTCATATAAGCTCTTTCGACATCAGTACTGGGACACTGATATTTAATCATCTTGAATTGAGGGTTTTTCGGAGTCACAACAGGCTTTGAATTCGACATACCAAACTTTTCGAGAAACTTCTGTAGGTATGCCTCTTGAGATAAGCATAATTTTTTGACTGCTTTCTATCTCTTCGGATGTCAATCCCAAGAATCCTGGATGTAACTCCCAGATTCTTCATATTGAACTCCTTATTGAGTTCATCCATCACCCTCATTACATCTTTGACATTATTGATTTCTATTAGAATATCATCCACATAAAGCAACAGAATAACAAATGAATTACCAGGTCGAAATTTAAAGTAAACACAGTGGTCCATAAACTTGTCGAATCTCTTATTCCACTGTCGAGGAGATTGTTTTAGTCCATATAAAGATCTATTTAGTTTTTACACATAATCTTCCTTCCCCCTTTCGACATACCCTTCAGGTTGCCTCATAAGGATTGTTTCATCTAGATCACCATACAAGAACACAGTCTTCACATCCATTTGTTCCAGTTCAAGGTTGAATTGTTCCACTATGGCAAGAAACGTTCGAATGGATATGTGCTTCACAACAGGAGAGAATATATCATTAAAGTCGACACCTTTTTTCTGAGTGAACCCCCTAGCGACTAATCTTGCCTTGTATCTCTTCGACGACACTCCTTCGATTCCTTCCTTAACTTTTAAAATCCATTTACAACTGACTAACCTGGCTTCAACAGGTTTTTTGATCAGTTCCCAGGTGTTTCTATCATGAAGATATTTCATCTCATCATCCATGGCCTTCAACCATTCAGTCTTCTTTCGACACCTCATAACTTCCTTATAGTCTCTAGGTTTTTCGTCTAGAGCCTCACTTGCAGAGATTAAGGCATGGGCTATAAAGTCTGCATACCTAAATCTTTGAGGTGGCTTGATGACTCTTCTCGACCTATCTCTTGCTAGTAGGTAGTCATTATTAGTCTTCTCATCATCGACAACATCTTCTGCATCTTCTTCGACTTTATCTGGGATACGCAATTCAGCATCACCATGCGCCACCTCAACAGGAATCTCTCCATGTTCCAGCTCTTCGTCAGCATCATCATTTTTCTTGAAATCCATATTTGTTTCATTGAATACTATATCTCGACTGGTGATACACCTCATGTGACCTGACTCTAGGCACCATAGCTTATAAGCTTTTACTCCTTTAGGGTATTCCATGGACATGCATTTCAGAGCTCTAGGTTCGGTCTTGTCTTTCCTAATATGAGCATAGCCCACGCAGCCAAATACTCTCAGTCTGCCGAGACTAGATGGGTGTCCCGACCAAACTTCTTCATGTGTCTTCATTCCCAAGGAAGTCGAGGGACATCTATTTATCATATAGGCTGTTTTCGAAACAGCCACCGTCTAAAACACCTTCTTCAATCCAACACTAACCAACATGCATCTAACCCTTTCAAGAATTGTTCGATTAAATCTCTCAGCTAAGCCATTTTGTTGAGGAGTACCTACTAAAGTCTTATGACTTGCAATCCTAAGCTCAACACAGTAATTGTTGAACACTTCGTTTCAGAACTCAAGACCATTTCCGGTTGTCAGCCTCTTAACCTTTCTGTCAGTTTGAATTTCGCCCAGAACCTTCTAACTTTTTAAATTCTCAAAACTTTCATCCTTTGTCTTCTGAATGAATACCCATAGCTTTCTGGAATAGTCATCAACGATGGATAGAAAATACCTTGCACCTGAGTGTGAAGGATTCCTTGCAGGCCCCCAAAGATCAACGTGAATGTAATCCAGAGATCCATGTGTTTTTTGCTTGCCTTTGTTAAACTTCGCCCTACAAGATTTACCAAATACACAAGATTCACAAAAATCCAACTTTTCGACTTTGTCACCTCCTAGAAGGTTCTGCTTCCCCAATTCGACCAGGCCTCTTTCGCTGACATGGCCTAATCTCACGTGCCATAATTATGTTTTCGACACATGTTTCATGGATGCAACATTTTTCGAATCACTTACAACCTCAGCCTCAAGGGTATACAGGCCTTGTTTCTTCACGCCCCTCAAGACTTCCTTCGACCCCTTCATGACTCTTAGGATACTTTTCTCTCCTTGAAAAACATATCCCTTCCTATCAAATTCACCAAGAGAAATCAAATTTCTCTTTAAATCAGGTACATACCTGACTTCAGTCAATAACCTTGTTATTTCCCAACAACACCGATCCACCATCTTGATCACATAGCTCCTCGAACAATTCTCTGTTTGAATTCATGTGCCAAGTGCAACCTGAATCTATAATCCACTCTTTTCTTGAGTCGTCACTTGAAACCACAAGAATATCAGATGAGTCGAATTTATCTTGAAGAATGGTTGTGTTGCCATTACCTCCATGATCTTTCAGGCGTTCAGGGCACACCTTTTTTGTGTGACCCTCCTTCTTTCAGTGATAACATCGAATACCAGATGGTTCGCCACTATAAGACTTCTGCTGACTTTTACATTTCTTCTTGTCGAACTTACCATTCTTTCACAAGAATTTTCTCTTAACGGCCAAACCTTCGCCCACCGTCGAAGGTTTATGCTCATTTCATTTGTTCAAGTCCTTAGAATACAAGGTTGATTGAAATTTTTCAAAGGTCAGGGAATCTCTTCCATACAAGAGAGTTTCTTTGAAGTGAACGTGTATTTTGGGCAAAGCACACAACAACAATAGTGCTTGATCTTCATCATCGATCTTCACATCAATATTTTCAAGATCAAGAATCAACTTATTGAACATATCCAACTGCTCGGCCAACACTTTGTCTTCACTCATCTTGAATGAATACAAAACTTGCTTCAGTAGAGTCGATTCACCAGAGATTTGGTCATGTACAAACTTGAAAGTTTCACCCATAATCCCGATGTTGCAGTCTTCTTTGATACCTTTCGAAGAACCTTATCAACAAGGCTCAACAATATTGGGTTGTGGGTTTCCTCAATCATGTCCGTCTTTTCTTTTTCCGTTAACGCAACGTTCATGGTTGCCTCTCCCTTCAACACTTCCAAACAACCCTGCTGAACCAATAGGGCTTTCATCTTCAAGCACCACAGACCGAAGTCGTTCACTCTGGTGAACTTTTCAATCTCATACTTTGCTGAAGGCATCTTCTCCACGCTCACCGCACCAATTTGTTGTGAATCAGATGTCTTGAAACAAAATATAAACAATTTATTTATGATCAAGAAACACCAAAGAGTTATGGTTAACAAAGAAAAAAAGGAAAACCAACAAGGAACAATAAAGATTGGTTATAAATTGTTATTCTTTCCTTTATCTTAGAAACAAGATTGCAAGTATACAAGAATAACAAAATAACCTCTCTCTCTCTTAAAATTATGATTTTATCTTCCTATTTTTCCTTATACCAAGATGAGAGACTAACATGTTATTTATAAGAAAATTAGCACACTAATCTAATGAGTTTTTTCAACAATTATCCATTACAAGCTAACTTAAGGTACAAGTTTACTTAAACAATTGGACTTACAAGCAAGACCCAATTCAACATGCTAACAAACCTAACAATATTGACTAATGCATTTTAGAACAAACTTCGACTACAACACGCATTATTCCGACAGAAGCATGCGAATAGACTTCATGCTTAATTTCTGTCGAACTAGAAGCTACCCTTCAAACATATTAGAGTTTAATCTAATATCTCACGTATAGATAAAAATTTAAATTACTCCTTGTTCTTGAATATTTGAATATAGTTGTGTTAGGAAGAAATATTTATTTTCTTACAAAAACTTGTAACAACAATGTTTATTTTGTATGAAAAGAAAATGATCATATGATCATTCATATTAAAAAATAGGATAAAACTCTAATCTCAAATATTAACCGTTTACAATAAGTTTGGATTAAACTTAATGAAAATAGGTCTATAGCTTTCCATAAGGAAAAAGAGATGACAAATTCCCAAATGTCTAATAGAAAATCTCATCCATTTGAGATACATGTGGCGAAGCAATATACTTCTGCCTGCAAGGTCATATTCAGCAGCGATAAATCCAATAAATTATAATCGTAGTAGTGTATATATACTTTATTTATTTTTAAATGTTAGACTTTTTAAACAACTCGTTGTTATTTTTGTTTGTTTAAAGATACAACACACTCTCTTAAGGTTTAGGAACAAATTGTAAAAAACAATGTGGCTATGTTATTGTTTGCGGAGAGTCAAATAGTAACAATTTTTATTATTTTTAAGAGAGGGCCTAAGTCCAACAATTTATTTTTTTTTATTTGATGGTAACAATCTGTTTTGGCTTAACCAACTTTGAAATTTATTATTCTCCTCAAGCATATTATATATAGTGCATAGTCAAATCAGAATGTAGAAACTCCTTATTTATTTATTTTTTTAGCATTTTTTGTTGTTGTCATCGTTGATGTCAAGTATATTGTAACTCTTATAGTTTATAGTTTATTTTGCTCTTATAATTTTAAAAAATCATTTTGGTATCTCAATTTTTTAAAATGTATCGTGTTTGCCATTGTAATTTAAATGTTAGTAACAACGTCGATTTTCACTGATGTGATAAATAACATGTAATATTCGATATTTGTAATCGATTTAATGGTTATAGAATTATGTAAGTCTTTAAGTTAGATGACACTACATATATTTATAATAGTGTTATAAAAAATACATTGAAGCTTAATGAATAAGCAGTAACATGAAAAATTCTTTAATTTAGAAATACTAACAATTACTCTAGAATATCTACTCTCACAATTAATTCTCACACTCTTTCTCAACCCGAAGCATACATGTCACATGCATCAAACATGTTACAAATAAATTAAACCCGAGGTCCTCTATGAGAGTGAGTGAATATTTCAACCAATAAAATAAGTTATGTTTTTTTCTAAAAGAACCTTATCTCTTACAAAGTGGCAATCAATCTCTATGTACCAAGTTCTTTCATGAAAATTTGGATTGGAGGTGATATGAAGTAAAACTTAGTTGTCACAAATTAGTTTCATTATCTTCGCATCTTCTAATTTGAGATGTTGGAGTAATTGTTTTACCCGCTGTTGAAACAGTATTAGTGTGGGTTTCTGTTATCGTATCCACAGGGATTGTGTGATATTACCGTCGTTCTACAGTTAGAATTGTTTTAAACATAGAACATAAAAGGTATTTGATTTGGTTTTGTAACGCAACGATCTTATAAAAAGTTATAATCAACGGTAAAAGTTTCAGTTTTAAATCGATTGACAAAAACATGTCAAGATTAGGGCTCGATAATCAATTTCATACGTATTTTCTTAACAAAGCATGTGAACTCATTAATAATAAATATAATCACAAATTCTCTCAAGATGTTTCATATCTAAAACAAATTGTGAGTTTTATCATATTGATCCTTAGATGATCTATCAACTTAACTATCAATATGATAACATTAAAGGATTGATATTAGTGAATATTAACTCACGAAACTATCTTTAGACTTTGTTTATTGAAAGATGAAAAAAGTAGGTCAATAGTTGAAACATATCTCTCAATAATGATCCAACACAAATATTACATAAAAATAAGGTTTTTCACCATATATTCATCATCGACTTGTTCACACATAAAATATCAAGAGAAATACATACAAAAGTTATGATTATTTATCACTTAATCTTGACACAAAAGTGACTTAGCTACCCATATCCATGATAGCTTGCTTCACAAGTTTTGAGAGGAGATGAATGAGCATCCACGTCGAAGAATCGAACTCGGATGCGAATCCAACTTCTATGTGTAAAATTTCACTCTTTGGTGAAGAAATATCAGAAAATACGATTTTGGTGTGTAAAAGTAGGTTATGATCCCCAAAAATGATCAAAAGTACTTATATAATACAATCAGGATCTATCATGTTCGCAATGCGAACAGATTATTCGCCTAGCGAACATCAAAGTAGGCACTTGATGTGCCTCTGCAAAGTTAAGTCGCCTCTGAGATAACTCTGAAGTTCGTCGTGCGAATGATTATTCGCCTAGCGAACTACTTTGCATACAAGTTTGCAAAACGAACTTATGACCCTTTAGCTACTGCCTCAAGTCTGGGATGCTTCGCTAGCTCTTCGCTGATCCGTTGCCACAGCAAACCTTCGCTGGCTTGTTCGTCTAGCGAACTTACAGGCCTTTTTCAACTGCCTCAAGTCTGAAAGCATTCGTCGGTTCTTCGCCAGTTGTTCGCAAAACAAACATTCGCTAGCAAGTTTTCCCAACGAACTTATTGATATTCTTCTCTTCCTTTGGCAACCTTGTTCAATTTCCTTGTGTCTCACACTTTGATGATTTAATGCCTACTTTTTGCACAATAACACACAAATCAAAGATACCAAAGATATTTTCAAACAATTGAAGAATGACAAACTTTCAAGTAGTAATTTCAATAAGTCAACACAAAAGAGTTGAAAATGCCAGTTATAAATGATTAATTTAAAACAAGATTGACATCAAACACCCACAAAAATTCACATGTTACTACTACCATAACACGATATTCTGTTTCTGCACTAGACCTTGTAACTATGTTATGTTTCTTGCTCTGCCTGAGATTAAATTTTCTCCAATGAAAATACAATACCCTGAAGTAAACCTTCTATTTGATGGTAAACTTACCCAATCAGCATCACAATGACCCATGACTTGGGTGTTGCCCTTTAGCCTACGTACTTGTTATATATTTAAGAATGTAAATAGCTTTGTTCCAATGGTCTATCACATGGAGCATCTAAAAATTGATTAACCAAACTAACAACAAAGGTAATATTTGGTCTAATCGCTATGAGGTAATTAAATTTTCTAAATAGTGGCGATATCTACTAAGGTCTTTCAGTAGATTTTCCTAACCTAATAGTAGTTCAACGTTAAGATTCATAGTAGACCAACAATCAAGCAAATTAGTTTTCTTAAATATATCAAGATCATATTTTCATTGAGTAATAGTCACACCAATTTTGAATTAAGCAACTTCAATTCCCAAAATAATATTTTAGTGACCCCAAATCTTTAGTTTGAAAATGGAGACAAATATTCTTTTCAACGGTGAATGTCATCCTTATCATTATCAGTGATGATGATGTATAGATCAATAGGTAAGTGCATGTGGTTGGTGAAAAATGCAAAAAGAACACAAGGTAATCATCTTCACATCTACTCATGTCATATTGTTTGAGCACAATGCTAAATGTGTCAAACCAAGCCCAGGGAGATTGTTTCAATCAATTAAGAAATCGACGAAGTCGACGAACAAGGTGAGAAGCACCACTAACATTAAATCCTGGTGGGTGTATCACATACATCTCCTCCAATAATTTACCAAATTGATATGGCGACCATTGATGAATAGTGACTAAGACAAAAAAAAAAAAAAAAAAAAAAAAAAGGGCAAACATATGCAATTCTAGCATCCGGAGAAAAGGTGTCTCCATAGTTAAGGCCAAAAATTTGTGAGTATGCTTTCGCTAGAGACAAGCTTTTAGGCGATAAATCTCTCCATCAGGTCTGATTTGATACATAATCTCCATTCTCTTGTGTGCAAATGTATGTACTTATGCTTCACTTTAATTATTTTTTTCAACTCACAATTTCCAATTATATTAGAGTTATGCTAATAGAATAACTTCGATTTTTTTATATTTCTTGTGGCACTGAATAAACTACCTTATAGGGTTACCAAGAATCTAATATATACACGCTTAGATTATTATATTATACACGATAATATTAATTTTAATGTGAATCGAAGTTCATCTATATAATCTCAAATAATGGAATTAAAATTCTCAAAAATATTTATAAAATAACAAGTAATATCATTTTAATTAATAGAAATTTCATTAAACAGAAGCATAAGTTAACAAAATGATTTTTTATCAGCCTTTAATTGAGTCTCATCGTGAATTATAAAGTTCATTGATGTGAATACTGAAAATAATAAACATATTAAACCTTTCTTCATTACTTTTTAGAATTAAAACTTGATACAAGCCAAACAAACCCCACTTGGACTTTAGTCTAGCAAACAGAACAACATTAATTTGTCTTTGAATTTCACCGTAATCATCGTCCCCTTGTTTTTAACTTCAATGCTCAGTGTAACAAAAAAACAAAAACATAACAAGTCCAAAACAAGTATGGATGCTTAAGAATACATACATACCTACACAAGCAACAAGTCAAGAGAAATTAACAAGGAACAAAGTTTTACCATTGAGGTAGAAACAAGTCATTAGAAAAATGGATAAGATGATAAAGAATGAAGAGAACAAGAGAATGAGCATGTCCATGGCAGATAATGATTTCCAAGTAGTTGCCAAAAGACGGCGAAGAGAGCCTGTGCTCCCTTCTGAGGAAAACCAAGGTCAGAAGCAACAAGTTTGTCAAAATTCTACTACTAGCACGACAAAGAGAAGTTCAAGATTTCGGGGTGTCAGCAGGTTGTAAAGAATGAACTTTCTTGCTCTATAGTTCTAAAAAGTTTATGTCAAGCATCATAAACTCTTCTTTTTCATTTACTAATCCAAGTTGAATATAAACAGACATAGATGGACAGGTAGATATGAAGCTCACTTATGGGACAAGCTTTCTTGGAACATAACCCAAAAAAAGAAAGGGAAGCAAGGTGGGGGGTTACTTTTCATTAGAGTTGTTAATAGCATTAATAAATAAATACTTTGAAAAAATTGGTGTATCATAGAACAACCATAATTTTTTCAAATTTTGCTACGCTATACAGCTACTAACATAGAAGTGTGTTTTCATGTTCAAATTTTGCCTTTGGAATGTTTACTGGAATTGGATACTGTAACCAACAGTTTATCTTGGTAAGTACCTTCATTATAAGGTTTGTTCTGTCACTGTTAATTACTTAGACAAAGATAAACTATCTTCCAAATATCGCAGGGGCTTACGACGACGAAATATCAGCAGCCAGAGCATATGATTTAGCTGCACTAAAGTACTGGGGAACATTGACTGTCACCAATTTTCCTGTATGATGATATTTATTTACCTAAATATTATGCCACACGTCTTTTACTTGATGCTTATATGCACATTATTCATGTTCTTTATACTTCTAACAGGTTGCAGAGTATGAAGAACAAGTAGAAATAATGCAAACTATGACAAAAGAGGAGTACTTGGCCACACTAAGAAGGTAAGAGTAGAGACTTTAATCATGTCTTTGTTCCCAATGGTGCTGGGACTTTCAATCCTTTCCAGGAAAGTACATCTGAACTATGTAACTCTGACGCTTCATATTGAAGTCGTGTCTGGTATCCGACAACAATACATGTGATTACATGCAATTATTTCAAACTTTCACAATTTATTATCAGTTTAAATGTGTGAGTGTCGTGTCAATGTATGTGATTCATAGACTTTGAAAGCTTTAACCCAAATAGTAGTGTTTACATCGCAGAGGCGTCCCTAATATCAGTTCAGGAGCATTATCACAGCTTCTTCACCCTTATGTGACTCATTTTCTATTTTACAGAAAGAGCAGCGGTTTTTCAAGAGGGGCATCAAAGTATAGGGGTGTTGCAAGGTGCTACAGATTATGACTGGATGTATAGGTATTCTGAGTTGTTGTAGATGAAAATAATTACTAAATAGTTGGTAAATTGCAGGCACCACCACAATGGTAGATGGGAAGCACGGATCGGAAGGGTTTTTGGAAACAAGTATCTCTACCTTGGCACCTACAGTAAGTTGAATCTCCATAGCCCATCACAGGGCTACAGATAATGCAAACATGTACAAACATAGATTATGGATATGCTCCAGTCATTTCATTAACTTCTTAGAGCATCAAGTTAACCAAATCTATGTACCTTCCCCATCGTAGGTACCCAAGAGGAAGCTGCTCGTGCTTATGACATAGCAGCCATTGAGTACAGAGGGAGTCATGCTATTACCAACTTCGACTTGAGTACTTATATGAAATGGTTAAAATCTTCAGAAGGAAATATCTCAGAAACAAAACTCAAAAAGCTGGAAGTACCAGAGTCTCAGACAGTCGCATCCCAATCTCATTGTTTTCCAATTGATGGATCGAAATCTTTGGCCATCCCCAGCAGTACTTATAACTCAAATAATCTGAATTCCTCTCAAAAGTATGAAGTTTTTGACAATAAAAAATACCAAATGTCCTGCACTAAGTCGTGTTCTTCTCCCACTGCACTTGGGCTACTTTTCCGCTCTACAGTATTTAGAGAATTAGTGAAAAATAATTCAAACATGACTGGAGATGAAACTGATGGAGAAGACACAAGTGATCGACGGCCAAAGACGGCAAGTGACGATGATGACGAGTTGGATGGGATCTTCTGTGGTGGAATCGGGGATATTCCGTTTCTAAAACCCCAATAGACAACTTAGAAATGCATTAACGAAACATAAATTTGATAATTTGAAATGGCTAGAGTTTTTAAGGGAAACGTCGTCCTTCAAAGCCAAGGTGAACAAGTGCTAGAGAATTCACAGCATCATAACTGAAGGAAACATGTAGAATAATAACTTTGAATTCCTCCTTTGTAACTTTGAATTACTTGTATGCAAAAATCCCATGACTTTCAGTTTTGGACTTGAAAATAAAAATCCATTTACTTAAAATAATATGTTTGACAACCCCAAAATATATACATGCCAACCATAGTTAACAAGATCTAGAAAGACAAAAAGGCACCCATAGCTAATCTAAAACTAAACACTTCGATTTTACCACATGTTTTAGTGCTAATAAATCATGTATGACCATGACATATTTGCAATCAACCAGTAATATATAGTAAAGTTTCTATTTTGATTTGAAATTCATTCCTGTAGTGTTTCTATTTTAAGACTTCGGATGTATGGGTTTAGGCCTGCCTCTACCCCAAAAGCTAGCTTAAGAGGTCAAGATTGCTCAAACCTTATAAAGACTACTTCGGGTGCATCTCTAGTTGATGATGGATGTGATCACACCGCGGACTAGACATCTAAAACATGGAAGTCGTCTCCATTGAGCTAGGAAGTCGTCTTACATTTTGGACTTTATGTCTAGCTCAACTACAAAAGCTAGAGTAAGGATCCTCCCCGTTAAGAAATGGAGATGTCCAGTACTAAACTTTGTAGGTTACAACACCCCATATATCTCTAGTTAACCTCATATAATTTTAAGAATTCCTAATTTTGCAGGTTGAACTACAAAAGGTTAACCTCAGATAATTTTATGAATTCCTAATTTTGCATTACCAGTTCCCATTCTGAAGTGTAATATGGAGAGGATTAATTATATTTTTCACCCACAATATAAAAAATAAGTTGTTTTTAATGAACTATTGAACAGTCTTCAATGTTTCCACTGATAATTAAAAAACAACAGGATTAAATGAAGATCAACTTTTGTATTTTCAATACCAGGGAGAACAAATTCTGTCATGCCTGGTATCCAGGTTGACATGTTAAGTGTTAACAGATGCAATCATACAAAAAAGACTTTTCATACCAAAATAGGATACCAGAAGAAAGAAACTGTATGTATGTTTTCACCTATTGCACATAAACCTAGTAGTAGTAGTACATATTCCTAACACATTACACTTAGAGGTACAAAAGCAAGCCTTCGACATGAAAATGCTGAAGCAATGAGTTCGACCACTCATGATTTTTGGACTGGCAAAACAGAATTATATTACTCAATTTGAATTGAACTTCAACCTCAAAACTAGGAGGTGCAAAAATCTGGTAATTGATCACTAGACCGCAAATATAGTTATTTCTAAGCTGCAAGACAATGTTGTCTTTTGTTAAAGCATCAGAGTTGCTACACATTTCTTTGTTGCTTATGCAAAATTAATGAACTTTGAAATGTTTGAAAATCAAAAGCATAGATGATACCAGCCACTGCGAGTCTGCGACAGTTTTGGTTTTAATTTATACTCTGTTAGTAGCTTTCTTTCATAGACAACTACAATAAGATACATTGACAATATAGGCAGAGTGTGCACTGGTTTGGGTTGCTTAGAATTTGACTTATATTATGACTAAAGGATTTAGTGAAACTAGAATTCATATTTTGTTGATGACAAAAGCTTCTCATCATTGTACCTGGTGGCAAACCAGAATTTCAGCTGTTTTGGACTGTTTTAAGGTCAATTGTCTATCATTTTCTTTCTATTTCTCTTATGTGTTTACAGATTTAAAGCTACGAATTCCAATCTACTTGTGTTCTGCTAATAATTCTCATGCCACATAGAAATGATAAACTTAAGTCATCATACTGAAAAGGTGATAAATCCCTAAAAAAACTGATTACAAAGAACAACCATAGTAGGAAAACAGCATGTTGAGCAGGAGGAGTTGATCATTCAAGCAATTTAAATATCAAGCATATCAGCATACCTCTTGTATAATGATACACGTTGTGCTTTCTTAAAATCATACAAACGTCTGTCCTGTAGTGAGAGCATCAAAATTGCTTACTTTTATTTCTGAAAATTTTATGCCGTTTTGCATAAACATAAGAGAGAGCAACAAAGGCCGCGACAGAAGTTGAGACTGAGACCCAGGGAAAGGGGGGATCCTTAAAGCATGTGAGTGATGCCTCAATTTCTTGCGAGGCATGGTACACGATGGAATGAATGGCATAAAGATCATGATCAGAAGACTTCAAGTAAAACAGAGCCATCTCATAATCCAGATGCGACATTGCAGACACCGCCTTGTTAAGCTTGTACTTGAAAAGGTTCCATCTCTGAACAAACTCATCATGCTGCTTCTGCTTGAGCATATTCCTGTCCCCGCCATGCGTTTCTAATGACTGCAGAACATCAAAAGCACTCGATATACTGTAATTCAATGTTGTCAATAGAATATTTCTCCTTGCAGCATCCTTTTGCACAAAAGACAACGACAACAACTCCGAGAACGGCCCAAAAGGAGTCTGCCCCATACTCCAAGTATAATCCACCAAAGTACTATTATGCAAAGGACTCCAAGATAAATGCGTCGGCGAAACCCCCCACATACTCTGCAGAACCGATCCAACAATAGGCCTCTCAAGTTCCCTCGTATGCACAAACACATGCCTTCCGTTACAGCTATAATCACTCACCGTCTGCGTATTCCTAGTCCTAACCGCAATCACCATATCCTTAAAAGCAACACTCTGATGATACCGATCCAACATCAACAACGGATGATAATCCAAGTCAAAAACATACACCGGAATAACCCTACCGAAATCCTCCTCCTCAGGTATCGCACCAATTTTCCTCATCTCACCCGCAGAATCAGACAAAATCTGATGCAACCTCTTAGAATCCAAATACTCACTCACAATCAAAGTATAATTATCAAACAAAAACCTCGAAGTATACGAATTTGTCGACCTAGAAACCGCAAACGAACAAAGTGGACACTCATCATACTTAACATCAAAAACCTTAAAACTCAAACTCTGATCCCCTAACAAAATCTTACCATTACTCTCATCTCTAAAACTTTTCTCAATCAATTTCCAATCCAATCCCTTCACATCCTTCTCCTCACCAGAATAAACATGGATAAATTGAACAACAAGCTTATTCTCATAATGAACAGGAATTCTCAAACTAGGAGCAAGAAAAACCTGATAAGCACTCCAAACAAGGGAAGCAAGATCAGCCGCCAAAGCTCGTTGCGACTTCGGTCCACCGTGGAGCGTCGCAAACGGATGAAACTCGCCTTTCGGAATAAGTCCGTCGCCGGAGACCGCGGGACCGTAATCGACATGACCGGCAGAGAGATCGACCCAGAAATAACGCTCGGAAGAAGTCCAGAAGGTTCCGAGGCAGTTGGTGAAACCAGGAGAGGAATTATCAGATGCGGTGGAGGTGTAGGTGTATGCGTAGGGTTTAACGGAGTTTGAGACAGGATCGATTTTAGATTTGGGGAGGTTAATTAGGTAGAGATGAAAGCCTTCAGGTTTGGGAGAAATGGAATGGAAGTGTTGTGAAATGATTTTATCGACGGAGGAATGAGGGAAGGGGAGGAGTGAGGTTCGGAGTGGAGTTGGTGTGGTTTGGAAGAGGGTGGTTAAGGTTTGGGAAATGGTTTGGGAGAGGGTTTGGGTTTGGGAAGTGGTGACGTGGAGGTGGAGAGTGTGGTGGAGAGAGAGGGTGTGGGATTGGGAGGATTGGGAGAGGGGAGAGGAAGGGGTGATGACGTGGAAGGGGGAAGGGGGAGGAGAGAGAAAGGTGGAGAGGAGAGAGTGAGTGTTTGGGGGAAAATCGCCGATGAGGTGAATTGTGAGGGAGATTGGGATTGGGGAGAGGGAGAGGGAGAGAGAGGGGAGATGGGAGAGAGATTTTTTGATTGAGGTTGAGAGAGATTGGAAGGAGTCGGTTGTGGCTTGTGGATCGGTTCGTGATTGGGATGTTAGGTATGAGTCTAAGCCGATGATTGGAGTGGTGGTGGTGGTGGCGATGGTGGCGGTGGTGATCAGCGCCACCAGTGTTAGAAGAAACAGTGTGCCGGAGGACGGCATGGTGGTGTTTATGATTTGGGGTTTGGTGGTTGAAGCATTTGAGTGTTGGATTGGGGTTTTGGCCTTTTGGGTTTGAGGGAAGTGAAGTGTTGCGGGCTGGTTTTATTTTAACAGTTTTACATGAAAATAATTTAATTTATTTATGAAAAAAACTCAATATATAAATTTGTATTTAATCTACATCTACGTATCATATTGTTTACTGTTTTTATTATTTAATCAAATTAATTTGATTTTACTTTTTTTTTCAATTGGCTAGTTTATTGAAAATAAAATCCATTTGATTTTATATATATCTAAAATCGATAAGAAAATGTTTTTAAAATTATTTAAAAGTTTATCTTTTGATAGTCATTCGAACGAGCATAAACACAATTGAACATGAGTCAATTGAATTTAAACACAAGTTGTGGATTGTTCAACTTAGCAACCATGGTCAATTTATCCAACTGCCTCGGTTATTCCTAATGAATATGAAGACACATAAACCAGTCATTAATAATGTTGGTAAACAACCATTTTTCCAATGCAATGCATTAGTGGTATTTAAAAGAAATGTTGAGGTGAACCTAGATAAACTATGGGAAATCCCCCACATAAGGTTACCAAAATTCTCATATAGTGTGTGGCGTCAACCAACTACGATTAAGGTTAGACATTTTGAATAATAACTGTTAGATTCCAATTTCATAAGGCTAGACATCTTGAACAATTACGGTTGGATTCCAACCTCATAAACGATGTGATTAAAAGGTACTTTGTGATACAATTTAGAGTCAGTTTGTTTTAGATTTAAAAAAGATAGATTTTTTTTTATTTTAAAAAAATGAATTATACAATAACGTTTTTCAAAATATTACAAGTTTTTTTAAATTTATTTTTTATAAATTAAAAGACTAATTTTGATATTCTATAATATAAATATATATTATTGAAGATCAAAACATAGTTAAAATCACATTTTTTTCAAAAAGTTGTATTTCAAAAATGATTTTTATGAAAAGCTATTTGAAATAACTTCAAAATTAAGTGATTTTTTGAAAATTTGATATCCAAAAATTTTTTCAATAAAATGATGAAATGCCTAAAATAACATTTTAAGAATAACTATTCAAACCAAATTTTCATTTGAAGCTTTTATGAAAAGTTTCTTTGTAAAAAAATTTTTCAAAAAAATTACGTTACACTATAAAAATGATTTTTAAAAAAAGACAAAACAAACGGGGCCTTAAGCCCATGGATGTGTCTATTTATATGAAGCATTATTATGACTCGGTGAACAAAATGGTGTCTCTTCCCATAGTTTACAATCTGACACATGTTAATCAGCTAGTTGCAACTAAAACTCCCTAACTGCATCACAACAAATAAGGTTACAGGGTGTTATAGAATTTGTTTAGACGAATAATAATATGTGTAGGTGCAAGCCTATTGCAGATATCCTTCCATCAATCTCTCATTTAATATGCCCCCTAAGTTCAATTGAGAATGGTTGCACAAACAATAAGTTTGGATTTGAACTCTTCGAACTTAATAGGATGGGCGCATTGGTTATAATATTTGCACACGGTTGAAGATCATGAAATGTGCGCCGTTTGAAGCTACTTTTGAATCAATTTCTCTCAAATTAAAAAAAAAATTGAATTTCATGTGCTTAGTGAAATCATGAAGCACAAGATTTGGGGAATGAGCAATTGTGCTCATATTATCACAATGGATGATAGGTGTGGTGAACTTGATTCCTAATTTAGAGAAGAGATTTTAGCTAAAGAACTTTTGAGATGGCCAATGTTAGGTTGTGGTACTCTGTTTTTATGCTAGATCTGGAAATTACTGGTTGTTTCTTGGCCCACTCGTTTACCAAGTTAGGATCTAAAATCAAACAAGCCCTAGAAGTGAATCTTCGGTCATCTGGGTCAAAACTCGAATCATCCTCACAATATGCGTGCAAACTGACAAGAAATGTTGGGACACGTTTGAGAAGAATACCAAGTTGGATGGTGCCTTTTAGATAAGGCATAAATCACTTGACTTCTTGCTAATTTCAATCAAGTGGGTGTGCCATAAACTGGAAGACCTTGTTGGCAAAGAAGCATATGTTAGATCTTCTAATGGTGGCGTATTGAAGGGCTCCTACAGTGGACATGTATTAAGTAGAATCAGTGAAAGTATCAACCTTTTTTAAGAGAGCTTAAGACCAACTACCCTTGGTGAGGTAAAGGTTTAGTTTATTGTAAATAAGTCTTTGATAGTAAGTCCCTAATACATTTTCCTTGAGAAACGAGTAGGCAACCATCAGGTTAAAGTTTTACTTCAATGCCTAATAAGTACTCCCTCTGTTCCTTTTTAAATGACATCTTTTTATTTTTTACACATACCAAAAAAGTTAATCAATGACATTACTTTTTAAATAATGATTATGTTTTTTCCTATATTACCCTTAACTTTTTATTAATTTATTTGTATTTTTTCTCTATATATAATAAATTACTATGGGTAATTTTGACAAAACTTCAATCAACATTACTTCGAACTTTGAAATGACATTTAGAAAAGAACAATTTTTTCTATAAAGTGACTATTAAAAAGGAACAAAGGAAGTAGTTTATATCACCTAACTCTTTTAAAGAAAACACTACTACAAATAATACATTTTCTGAGAATATTTTTACCTCATCCATCGAAAAAATGAAGTATAAGTCCTAGATGCGCCATGCTTTTTTTCAAAAAAGTAATATGATATATTACCTCGGTTGTTGTAGATAACAGAGGGGTTAAATAATTTTGGGTGCATACTTCGAATCCAATCAACTGCAGTTTATGTTTTTATTTCTTTAAAATTGATTGTCTTGCTTTTTATTTAATTATTTATTTATTTATTAAATAATCTATTCCTTCCGTTAAACCCATAATCGAGGGGTATGATACACATATTTAACTATAAAATGATTCGCTCACTAAATTTCACCATAATTTTAACTCATATACAACTGTTTCATACTCATAAACATCATTCTTTGTGATGAATTATAAGATAGAAAAATACTTTGGTTCTACGTTGTTATTTTTCTAACAACAACCTTAAACAAATAAAATTTTGTTCTTGCAATCTATCTCACATAATATTGTTGTTTTTTTTATTTTTGTTGTTGTTGTTATTGTTGTTGTTGTTGTTATATTTTGAAATAACTTCTCAATATTGTCAATCAAAGGAAACATTCTATAATATATTGTTTTTTTCGGTTGACAACATTGAGAAATTCATTCATAAGCATACTGCAAATTTTTTTTAAATAGTATTTTGTTTGATTATTACAACTTGTAACGCCCCGATTCTGATTTCCCATTTTTGTTGAGTCTTTTGATTTATTTTGATTGATTATTCTTTTAATTGTGGAATTTGAATATTAATATGTTATGTGTGCATATTATGTTATTTCATTATTCGGAGAGTTTTGGGAATTAATTAGAGGGTGTTTTAGATAATCCTTAATTAGTGGATATTTGAGAGAAATAGAATAGAAAGAGTATAAGTGGAAATAGAGAGAAAAGAAAAGAGATAGAAAGAAATAGAAAGGAAAGAAGAGAAAGAGGAGAAAGAGGAGAAAACCTAGAATCATCAAGAATCAACTTCTAAGCTTCAATTAATTGGGTAAGGGTGTGAAACTTTATCATTCTTTCTATGTGTATAATTATGTATGTTTCTATTGGTTTGATTTTGGATTGGGGAGAGTTTTGCTCATTTTCTATTTTTAGGTTGAATTTGATTTAATCGATAGAAACCGAGTTTTAACGATTAAAAATGAGAATAAGTGGTAAAGTTTAGTCGGGGAATGCTGGGCTAAGGCTACTGGGACGAGTTGGAATTGAATTGAGTAGATTTTGAGGAATTTTGGAGTTTTTGGACAGTGAGTTCGCAGACCCTCGCTAGCGAGTTCGCTAGGCGAGCAGGTCGCGAGCATTCGTTGGGCATTCGCTGTGGCAAGCAAGTAGCGAATGATCCCAGACTTGGACATAATGGTTTTGGTGTTCTTCGCTGGGAGCGAAGGGGGTGGCGAGCATTCTCTAGGCCTTCGCTGAGCGAGTGAGGTAGCGAATCAAGTCAATGGCTTCTGTTTGCCTTCGCAAGCTTGTTCGCTAGGCGAACTGGTAGCGAGCACTCGCTAGGCGAGTAAGGTAGCGAGCGTGTCAGCATGTTATTTTCTTATATTTTCACTTCAATGTCGATTCTTCGATTCAAGTATGATTAATCCTTTCTTATTATGCATAGTTGTATGTTGTGATATGAGATGTTGTGGGTAACCGTAAGGCGTGAATCCTAGTTTGTGAATCGTGAAGTGTGAAATGTGGTTGTTTGGCAATTTTGTGCATTTGTTTGAATTGAATAAAAATGCATGATGAGATTGATGTGAATGTGCATAATTGTATGTATTTGTATGATGTGAAGAATGCATGAGTATGTTTGTGAACGTGTATGCATTTCAAGAGTGTATAGAGTCGTTTTACATGTGAAGCATCATGATTGCATTCTTGTGTGTCTGATCCCACGTAGGATCTGCAGAAACCTCGTGTGCCCTTGTGGGGTGTGAGTGATGGTTTATCTTTGATCCCTAGAAGGATCTGCAGAAACGATCGTGTACCCTTGTGGGGTGTGAGCGATAGTTTATATTTGATTCCATGGAGAATCTGCAGAACGATTGTGTGCCCTTGTGGGGTGTGAGCAATCGGATTGTGTTCCCGTGAGGGGTGTGAGCAATCCTGAAACATCATGTGCCCATGTGGGGTGTGAGCGGTGGGTGAACGCCGTAGGCCCGACGGAGAGTTACTTCGGTAACGAGCGATGGTTCCTTTTGGTTCTTCAATTGAACCTGCTGAATAAGTTGGTGCCGCATTTGCATCTACATAGAGTCGTGAGTCGGTCTCTATGAGTTGCATTATTATCTTCATATGATGTATTGGTGTAATGAACATAATCATGTATGTTTATGTGAAGTGTTGAACTAAACATAATTGTATATGCTTAGTGGTGAATGTTTGCATGGTGGATATGCTTGGTGAATTATATATATATGTGTTGCGATGTGTATATGATTGAATTGTGAGGAATTACGGTGAGAAATATGTTATGTGTATTCTATGTTGGTGTATATATATATATATATATATATATATATATATATATATATATATATATATATATATATATATATATATATATATATATATATATATATATATATATATATATATATATATATATATATATATATATATATATATATATATATATATATATATATATATATATATATATATATATATATATATATATATATATATATATATATATATATATATATATATATATATATATATATATATATATATATATATATATATATATATATATATATATATATATATATATATATATATATATATATATATATATATATATATATATATATATATATATATATATATATATATATATATATATATATATATATATATATATATATATATATATATATATATATATATATATATATATATATATATATATATATATATTATATGCATTGTTTGTTATGATAATGTTTCTCACCCTTCTGCTGTTTTATGATGCTCTATGAGGCATTGCAGAGTAGGTTTGCTGGAGGTCTTTTGTGAAGCGTGGCTTCGTTCTTTTTGGTCGGTTGGCTCTGATATGTAGCACCGGGTAGTTAGGAATTGCTTTGGTTCTTTTGTGATACATCTGTGTATGTATCTGCTGGTGAATATTTTGTAAACATGACTTATGACTTGAATTAAATTGTTGATGTATATAATGTTTATATGAAGAAGTGATTCAATGTTTAGATGTTTCCGCTCTTATTCTAAATATTGATATGTGGGTTTTAAGGACTAAGTTCCTTTGTGGTGATTTACCCTTTGTTGCATATCTTTATGAGCAGGTGTTGTATGTGTTTTGATTTTCCTAGATAATGTGGTGTGCCTCTTTTATACCATGTGTTAATTTATACTCTGATGAATATTTTATTAAGTGCCTAAATGATTTAATTGTTTATTTGGGGGTATAGAAAGGGGGTGTTACATTAAGTGGTATCAGAGACAGTGTTGAGTCAGTTGCGTTTGTCTTGTTGTTGTGTTGGTTGAACAGTTGTTTAACCTTGTTGTTATTTTTGGGAATCATCAGAATATGGCTGGTCGTAATGACAATGCTATGGCTGCGGCGTTGGAGGCTATGGCTAGGGAATACGAACACTAATGATGAGTTTAGAAAGAATCAGTCGCCGGTATTCAAGGGGAGGTTTGATCCGGACGGTGCTCAGATCTGGTTGAAGGAGGTTGAGAGAGTCTTTAGAGTTATGGGATGTGCTGAAGGAAACAAGGTGAGACTTGGAACTCACATGTTGAGAGAAGAGGCCGATGACTGGTGGGTCGGTATGAGGCAAGTTCTTGAGGTAGATGACGAAGAAATAACCTGGGATTTATTTTGCACCAAATTCTTGAGAAAGTATTATCCTAAGAGTGTAAAGGGGAAAAAGGAAATGGAATTTCTTGAGCTGAAGCAAGGCAATATGTCTGTGGTGGACTACACGACTAAGTTTGTGGAATTAGTTCAGTTTCATCCTCATTATGCGGCGGTTACGGCGGAGTTCTCTAAGTGCATTAAGTATGAGAATGGCTTGCGTCCTGAGATAAAGCAAGCGGTGGGATACCAAAGAATACGAAGATTTTCGGAGTTGACCGAATGTTGTAGGATTTTTGAAGAGTACAGTAGGGCTCGATCTACTCATTATAAGAGTTCGAGTGAGAAGAAAGGCAAGCAGTAAGTAAGGAGTGGACCTTGTGTGACGCCTGTTGATAAGGGCAGGTATAAGGGAAACTTTGATAGGAGACCCGGAGGAGGAAGTTCTGGTGCGGTCAAATGTTACAAGTGTGGCGTGATGGGTCACAAATCTTTTGAATGTGGGAAGTCTGTGGAGAAGTGTACTAATTGTGGAAGTCTTGGACATGCAACTTCTGGTTGTAGAAGGAATGTGGTGAAGTGTTTTAATTGTAGGGAAGTTGGTCATATTAGTACCAAGTGTACCAAACCAAAGCAAGCTCAGTCGGATGGAAAAGTATTTGCATTAGCAGGTTCAGACACTACTAATACGGATTGCTTGATTAAAGGTACATGCTTTATTAATAATATGCCTTTAGTTGCTATTATTGATATTGGAGCGACTCATTCGTTCATTTCTCTTAAGTGTGCTAAGCATTTGGGTTTGTGCATGGTTTCTTTGAGTGGAGACATGGTTATTGAGACTCCTGATTCGGGGTCGGTAGCTACTTCTTTGGTGTGTGTAAGTTGTTCTTTGACCATGTATGGTAAAGACTTCATTATGGATTTAATGTGTTTGTCGTTGGAAGGTTTTGACGTGATCTTGGGTATGAACTGGTTGCAATTTAATAGAGTTCATTTAGATTGTTATCACAAGTTAGTAAGGTTTCCTTCTTTGGAAGATGATGAAGGTGAGAGTTTTCTATCCACTAAAGAGTTGAAGAAGCTTTTAGCGGATGAAGCTCAGTTGTTCGGCTTGTTTGCATCGTTGTCTGTGGAGAGTAAATTTGAGCTTGATGTGTTTCCAGTGGTGTGTGATTTTCCAGAAGTATTTCCGGAGGAGATTACGGATGTACCGCCGGAAAGAGAAGTTGAGTTTTCTATTGATCTAGTTCCCGGTACTAGACCGATTTCGATGGCACCGTATCGTATGTCAGCATGGAATTGGTAGAACTGAAGGAGCAGTTGAATGATTTGTTGGATAAGATATTTGTAAGACCAAGTGTTTCTCATTGGGCTGGGCCGGTATTGTTAGTAAAGAAGAAGGATGAGAGTATGCTGTTATGCATTGATTATCGGCAGTTGAATAAGGTGACAATTAAGAATAAGTATCCACTTCCAAGAATCGATGATTTGATGGACCAATTGGTTGGAGCGCGTGTTTTTAGCAAGATTGATTTGAGATCGGGTTATCACCAAATTCATGTGAGAGAGGAGGATATTCCAAAGACGGCTTTTAGGACACGGTTTGGTCATTACGAATATTCTGTGATTCCATTCGGAGTTTCTAATGCGCCGGTGTGTTTATGGAATACATGAATCGTATTTTTCATGAGCAGTTGGATCGTTTTGTGGTTGTGTTCATCGACGATATTTTGATTTACTCTAAGTCTCAAGAGGAGCATGAGGAGAATTTAAGGGTTGTGTTACAGATTTTGAAAGAAGAAATTGTATGCTAAGTTGTCAAAGTGTGAATTTTGGTTGTCGGGAGTGAGTTTTCTCGGTCATATTATTTCCGGTGGTGGTATTAATGTTGATCCATCCAAGATTGATGCGGTAATGCAGTGGGAGACTCCTAAATTGGTTACGAAGATTCGAAGCTTTTTGGGCTTGGCAGGTTATTATCAGAGGTTTATTGAAGGATTTTCGAAGTTGGCACTTCCGTTAACGTAGTTGACTTGTAAAGGAAAGGCTTTCATTTGGGATGTTGGTTGTGAGGAGAGTTTCATTGAGTTAAAGAGAAGATTGACAACAGCGCCAATCTTGATTTTGCCGAATCCTACAGAACCTTTTGTGGCTTATTGCGATGCTTCCTTGACAGGTTTGGGTGGTGTGTTGATGCAAGAGGGAAAAGTTGTGGCTTATGCTTCGAGACAGTTGAGAGTGCATGAAAAGAATTACCCTATACACGATTTGGAATTAGCGGCCGTGGTGTTTGTTTTGAAAATTTGGAGGCATTATCTTTATGGTGCAAGATTTGAAGTTTTTAGCGATCACAAGAGTTTGACGTATTTATTTGATCAAAAGGAATTGAATATGAGGCAAAGGAGGTGGTTAGAGCTTTTGAAGGACTATGATTTTGGTTTGAATTATCATCGGGGTAAGGCAAATGTGGTGGCTGATGCCTTAAGTCGGAAGTCGTTGCATATGTCTGCATTGATGATGAAAGAATGGGAACTTTTGGAGAGCTTTAGAGATTTGAGTTTGGTTTGTGAAGTAACTCCGAGAAGTGTGAGACTTGGTATGCTTCGTATTACGAATGATTTTCTTGCTACCGTGTGTGAAAGGAAAAAGTTGGACTTGAAGTTCGTTGACTTGATGAGAAATGAGAATGAGGATTTCAAGGTTGACAATTTTGGAGTTTTGAGATTTCGTGGTTGTATTTGTATTCCTGATGATGCGGAGTTGAAAAGGATGATATTGGAGGAAGGACACCGAAGTAACTTAAGTATTCATCCGGGAGCGAATAAGATGTATCAAGATTTGAAGAAAATCTTTTGGTGGTCCGGATTGAAGAGAGATGTAACTCAGTTTGTGTATGCATGTTTGACTTGTCAGAAGTCTAAGGTAGAACATCAGAAGCCTAGTGGATTGATGCAACCGTTAGATATTCCAGAGTGTAAATGGGATAGTATATCGATGGATTTTATTATGGGATTGCCGAATACGCAAAGAGGTCATAATGTTATTTGGGTGATTGTTGATAGGCTTACTAAATCTGCTCATTTCGTTCCGATTGATATTAGTTATCCTTTGGAGAAGTTAACCGAGATTTATGTTCGTGTGGTTGTGAAGTTGCATGGAGTTCCTAAGAGTATTGTATCGGATAGAGATCCTAGATTTACTTCAAGGTTTTGGGAGAGTTTGCAAAAGGCTTTGGGTTCTAAGCTAAGATTGAGTTCGGCTTATCACCCGCAAACAGATGGTCAAACCGAGAGAACGATTCAGTCGTTGAAGGATTTGTTGCGTGCTTGTGTGATAGAGCAAGGTGGTGCTTGGGATAGTTATTTAGCGTTAATTGAGTTCACCTACAATAACAGTTTTCACTCAAGTATTGGTATGGCGCCATTTGAGGCATTGTATGGTCGGAGATGTCGAACACCTTTGTGTTGGCATGAAACTGGTGAGAAGTCGGTTGTTGGGCCAGAGATGGTACAACAAACGACGGAGAAGGTGAAGTTTATTCGGGAAAAGATGAAAGCTTCTTAGAGTAGGCAGAAGAGTTATCATGACAAAAGAAGAAAAGATCTTGAGTTTCAAGAGGGCGACCATGTGTTTTTGAGAGTTACACCGGTTACGAGTGTGGGTCGTGCCTTGAAGTCGAAGAAGTTGACTTCTCGTTTTATTGGTCCATATCAGATTATCGCACGAGTGGGTGTTGTGGCGTATCGTGTGGCGTTGCCTCCGAATCTTTCGAATTTTCATGATGCGTTCCATGTTTTGCAACTTCGGAAGTATGTTCCGGATCTGTCACATGTGATTCCTATGGACGAGGTTGAAGTAAGAGATAATCTTACGGTTGAAGTTTTACTGATTAGGATTTTGGATCGTGAAATTAAGAAGCTAAGAGGCAAGGATATTGCGCTTGTGAAAGTAGCATGGGGAGGTGCTGCAGAAGGCAACATGACTTGGGAATTGGAGAGTAAGATGCGGAAGTCGCATCCGAAATTGTTTGGATCAGGTAATATTTTCGAGGACGAAAATTTCTGAAGTAGGGGAGAGTTGTAACGCCCCGATTCTGATTTCCCATTTTTGTTGAGTCTTTTGATTTATTCTGATTGATTATTCTTTTAATTATGGAATTTGAATATTAATATGTTATGTGTGCATATTATGTTATTTTATTATTCGGAGAGTTTTGGGAATTAATTAGAGGGTGTTTTAGATAATCCTTAATTAGTGGATATTTGAGAGAAATAGAATAGAAAGAGTATAAGTGGAAATAGAGAGAAGAAAAAAAAAAGAGATAGAAAGAAATAGAAAGGAAAGAAGAGAAAGAGGAGGAAGAGGAGAAAACCTAGAATCATCAAGAATCAACTTCTAAGCTTCGATTAATCGGGTAAGGGTGTGAAAATTCATCATTCTTTCGATGTGTATAATTATGTATGTTTCTATTGGTTTGATTTTGGATTGGGGAGAGTTTTGCTCATTTTCCATTTTTAGGTTGAATTTGATTTAATCGATAGAAACCGAGTTTTAACAGTTCAAAATGAGAATAAGTGGTCAAGTTTAGTCGGGGAATGCTTGGCTAAAGCTACTGGGACAAGTTGGAATTGAATGGGGTAGATTTTGAGGAATTTTGGATTTTGGACAGTAGGAAATTCTGAGTTCGCAGACCCTCGCTAGCAAGTTCGCTAGGCGAGCAGGTCGCGAGCATTCGCTGTGGCGAGCCAGTAGCGAATGGTCCGAGACTTGGACAGAATGGTTTTGGTGTTCTTCACTGGGAGCGAAGGGGGTGGCGAGCATTCGCTAGGCCTTCGCTGAGCGAGTGAGGTAGTGAATCAAGTCAGTGACTTCTGTTTGCCTTCGCGAGCTTGTTCGCTAGGCGAACTGGTAGCGAGCACTCGCTAGGCGAGCAAGGCAGCGAATGTGTCAGCATGTTATTTTCTTATGTTTTCACTCCAATGTTGATTCTTCGATTAAAGTATGATTAATTCTTTCTTATTATGCATAGTTGTATGTTGTGATATGAGATGATGTGGGTAGCCGTAAGGCGTGAATCCTAGTTTATGAATCGTGAAGTGTGAAATGTGTCCGTTTGGCAATTTTGTGCATTTGTTTGAATTGAATAAAAATGCATGATGAGATTGATGTGAATGTGCATAATTGTATGTATTTGTATGATGTGAAGAATGCATGAGTATGTTTGTGAACGTGTATGCATTTCAAGAGTGTATGGAGTCGTTTTGCATGTGAAGCATCATGATTACATTCTTGTGTGTCTGATCCCACGTAGGATCTGCAGAAACCTTGTGTGCCCTTGTGGGGTATGAGCGATGGTTTATCTTTGATCCCTAGGAGGATCTGCAGAAACGATCGTGTGCCCTTGTGGGGTGTGAGCGATAGTTTATATTTGATTCTGTGGAGAATCTGCAGAATGATTGTGTGCCCTTGTGGGGTGTGAGCAATCGGATTGTGTGCCCGTGTGGGGTGTGAGCAATCCTGAAACATCATGTGCCCATGTGGGGTGTGAGCGATGGGTGAACATCGTAGGCCCGACGGGGAGTTACTTCGGTAACGAGCGATGGTTCTTTTTGGTTCTTCAATTGAACCTGCTGAATGAGTCGGTGCCGCATTTGCATCTGCATAGAGTCGTGAGTCGGTCTCTATGAGTTGCATTATTATCTTCATATGATGTATTGGTGTAATGAACATAATCATGTATGTTTATGTGAAGTGTTGAACTAAACATAATTATATATGCTTAGTGGTGAATGTTTGCATGGTGGATATGCTTGGTGAATTTTATATATATATATATATATATATATATATATATATATATATATATATATATATATATATATATATATATATATATATATATATATATATATATATATATATATATATATATATATATATATATATATATATATATATATATATATATATATATATATATATATATATATATATATATATATATATATATTGCGATGTGTATATGGTTGAATTGTGAGGAATTGCGGTGAGAAATGTGTTATATGTATTCTATGTTGGTGTATATAGATATATATATATATATATATATATATATATATATATATATATATATATATATATATATATATATATATATATATATATATATATATATATATATATATATATATTGCATTGTTTGTTATGATAATGTTTCTCACCCTTCTGCTGTTTTATGATGCTCTATGAGGCATTGCAGAGTAGGTTTGCTGGAGGTCTTTTGTGAAGCATGACTTCGTTCTTTTTGGTCGGTTGGCTATGATATGTAGCACTGGGTAGTTAGGAATTGTTTTGGTTCTTTTGTGATACATCTGTGTATGTATCTGCTGGTGAATATTTTGTAAACATGACTTATGACTTGAATTAAACTGTTGATGTATATAATGTTTATATGAATGAAGTGATTCAATATTTAGATGTTTCCGCTCTTATTCTAAATATTGATATGTGGGTTTTAAGGACTAAGTTCCTTTGTGGTGATTTACCCTTTGTTGCATATCTTTATGAGCAGGTGTTGTATGTTTTGATTTTCCTGGATAATGTGGCGTGCCTCTTTTATACCATGTGTTAATTTATACTCTGATGAAGATTTTATTAAGTGCCTAAATGATTTAATTGTTTATTTGGGGGTATAGAAAGGGGGTGTTACACAACTCGCAGAGAAATTGGTGAATGCTAAAAAAAATTGAAAAAGGAAACAATACATGTTTCTTTCAATTTTTTTTATTCACCATTTTTTTTTGTAATAGAAGTAATTTGTTAACTCGGTTGGCTTATAAAATGAGGGGGGAAAGTCTCTATTTAATTTATTTTTATTTTAAAAAATAACATTTTACCTCATTTTTTGTCTCAGCTGATGGGAAAGTAAGTCTGTTTTGTCTCACTATATCTTTGTCGTTCATAAACAAATCAATATCGTCCATTTATTGAGGATTAATACTCAAGACACTTCCAACACATTAATCCATAAGAAACATTAATGATCCGCGTGAAACTGTCACGACAACCATTGAGAATGCAAACGTCATACTATATATCTGAATCACAAACATTGGTAATGAAAATATTAGGAATTAAAAAATGAAACTTAAATATCTTGAAAATAATATTTGTGATAAATTGGAAGAGCAAAAAATAGTATTGGTTGAAGGTTTATGTTCTTCATATAATATCTTGTCTTTATGGATGATAAATTATTTTACTAATCTAAAATTTGTTAATTTTATACCAGAAGCAAATGATTGGGAAACCATTGAGAACATATTATAATATACGCATATACAACAAATTCTAACATTTGTTTTTCACCAAGATTCATGAGGATGATGATAAAGATATTTCGGGATTCTTCTTCAAAATTGTACTTTTATAATTAAGCAAAATTTATGTAAAATTATGAAAAATTGTAATTCAATGAAAAACGTGAAGCAAAAATATATGAATACATATATAAGGTGTTGGGGTTGGGGTCTGAACCCATGAAAAGTAAAATTTATCCCTCGGTGCATCCAAAACCAATGGAAAAAATGATAAATTTTTAGGACGCTCTTCGTTACCTCACATATGAAACCGAGGTAAAACCTCATTTTTAACCGAGGTGAAATATGTTTTTCATAGTAGTGAAAGATTGAGTTGAGATTAGTGATTATGGATGTGGGGAGTTGAGATTTATTTCCACTGAGGATGTTATCATCCATATAAACTAATATGTAGATGAATGTAGTTTCTTTGGAGTATATGAAGACATGGATCACTCATACTAGCATGAAAGGAATAATGTACATTTGAGCTTGTCAAACTAGGCCTTAGTTGCCTATTTGAGACCATATAAAGTCTTGTGAAGCTTATACACATGATACTTGTTTTATGACTAAAAATCATAGGGTTGAGTCATATACACCTCTTATTCAATAACACGATTGAGAAAGACATTGTTAACATCTAATTGCCTTAGTTTACAACCTTGAGAAAGAGCTATGGTGAGAATAGTTCTACCTATTAATTTCAGGTTTGATGACTAGTGAGAAAATTTTAGTATAGTAATCCTTATACCTTTGATGAAGTCATTTAGCTAAAAGTGTAGCCTTGTATTTATTGATAGATTCATCATGATTCTCTTTCACTCTAAAAACCGACTTACAACCAATAAGAACTCTACCACGTGGGAGAGGGACAAGAAATCCAGTGTCATTTGTAATAAATCCATTATATTCAACATTTGTGGGTTTAATTGGTCATGCTACACTGGGTGAGATGAAGCGTGTGCAAAGTTTATATGAGAAGGTGACTTAAGCTGAAAAAGAAATAGGTGTGATTATGTGGGTGTTACATTTGATCTTTTGACTTAACTACAAATGGCAAGTGTTTATGAGGCTAGCCATAAATATGCCACGTGGGAGATAAAAATAGAACGAGTCGACATGGTCAACATAACTCAAGGTTGGAAATCACCCAAGGTGATGCTGGTCGAAGGTGGTATGGTTTAAGAACATAAAAAGCATGGGGACTTAGTGAAATTGAGTAGTATGCTATACTAGTCACGTTGTGAAACTAAATACTATGTCATGTTGGCAAAGAGTTTGTCACTATAATGGACGATACGTTGAGACATGTTACCTTAATGTGGTCAATGTCAAAGGTTTCGAGGAAGGTATTTAGTTCTTAGAGCCAACAAAGCAGTTAAAATATTCAAAAGAAGAAACAAGGTGGGAACTACTACATCAGCATCGACGGTTACTTAGAACGTGGGGCATGTCAGGGAGAAAATGGCTACGTGATCTAAAGACGTGTCATCATGAAGATAGTTTAATAGTCTTGTACAATTATTTTAGACTTGTATATATATCAACTTAGGTTAATTTTGTAAGGGGTCTACAAATTATACATATTTTTGATACACTCAAAGTACCTGCGCTGAGAGAAATGAGTGAGAAAATGTACGTACGCGTTCCATCGATTTAATACATTCCAGCATTTTTACCTTAAAAAGTATTTCTTTTTATGCATTTAAACCCTTCTTTATTTCGACTACCTTTACATTTCCTTGCACTTTATTTCAATTGCCTTTATCTTTTCAACAAACTTTACTTCTTCTGCATTTTAACTTCAAACCTGACGACCACCCTTATTTTTAAAGAAAAACAACACAAATATGTCCGAGAGATTTTCGAGTTTGATCCCTTAAGTATTAATATAAACCCGCATTTGTTTGTGAAATTCCATCGCAAAAAAAATGGCATGCCGAGTGGGATGGTTTTTTGTGTTTGTCTTTTTATTTTATTGTTTTATTAAAAACATCTTAAGTTTTCTACATCGTTTTCGTTAACTTTTCACTTATTACGTGCGTGAGTGCATGATATTGAGGTATAGTAAAATAACCAAGAGAAAAGTGAGGAAGCCTGTTGTTAGAAGATACATTATAAGAATGGTGAATCCTAGAAACAACAATGCAGACCACCCTTCTAATAGTGTTGAATCGGGAACAGTTTCTGCGACAGTTACTGAACCTATTCCTTCAATTGCTAGTACCACGGTGTTGCCATCAATAACAATGACATCAACAAGTCCTCCTGAGGGGACAATTCTTACACCAATACCCCAGAGACACACAGTGACTCCCAGGCCTTTCATGGCGACGGATTTTAGGCCTTTCGTCGTAAATTTCACAATGCCCATGTCAGGGCATGAACAACCGTTTGGAATGCCAACTACGGTTATGGAAATTTTGCAGAATAACCCTTTAACATTCAGGGATAATGCTGCAAAATGTTTTCACCTATTATGAGGTCGGGCTCATCCATAGGTAATCATGGTCAAAATGTGCGACCCCACATGGGAGCAGGATTTGGCTCGCGAGCAAAGTCTGCCCTATGTCGCACCTCAAAAAATCACAGAGAGATAATTCAGAAACACGACCCTCGCACGAAAGGCGCGGAAATGCGGTTCGATAGAGTCGCCACCGAACTTTATTTATCCCAAAGAGATGGGAAAGGAAAATATCGAGAGAACCTTTTAAACGAATGATAGGAACACGGTCGTCGCAACCAATGTTCCGGGTTCGGGTATGAGAATTTGCTATCCTTCCAAAGAAAACCAGATAGAGGTGAGAAAAGCCAGCCCATAACACTTGTTATGCATATGGGTATGATAATGCGAATGCAAATTTCATGTTCAAATATTCCAGGGTGTTCTACACCTTGATTCAAGCTTAACAGTAATAAACACAAGAGATGGTTAGAACACTGGTAAAAGCCGCTCATAGATTGAATAAAAAAATGAATACATAGTCAGTACATACAACCCATACAACAGAGATATAATCAAATACACAATCAATGACCCCAGTCAACAAGCTTGATGGTGATAAGATAAAAAGAATAAAGACAACTACGACACATCATTAATATCCACCAAGGATAATCCTCCCCAGCCACTATGCTCCTTGCACCAGGCTTGAACCTCCTTGAATAACTTCTTAGTGTCAGGATGCTTTGGCCTCTGGATCAGCTCCTGAATGAGAACATCCCTCATGTGCATGATTCCCTCCAGATAGCGACAATGTACCTTCTAAGAACCTTCACTCATGGCGTCTTCGAGTTTAGGCCTCTTCACCTTCGCTTGGACTTTAAGCTCCTCTAAGGCTGACAAAGTCTCCTTAAGTTGCTTATCGCTTTTGTATCTGTGAGATGACTCTTTTGTGACCTCTCTCTCTTTACCCTCGAGTTGCAGCTTCAGCTTTCCAATTTGGTCATGGATTTCATCCTCTTTCATCTTGTGAGCAGTCATAGAGGCGTTATATTGACTGTTGAACCTTGAGATCTCGAGGCGAGCTCTGTCCACATCTTTCTTTCTCTATTGTAATAGGCTATTGGCACTTTTCAAATCCTTGTGTATCCTCTCCCTGTTCTTGATTTCTTCTTCTAGTTATTTCTCCCTCTTGGATAGAAGCTATGTTTTCACCTTGGATACATAGGCCGATTCATTATTTGCATGAACCAACTGGTAAACCTCCATCTTTAACTCCTCATTCTCTTTACGAAGCTCTTCTTTCTCAGCCCAAAGCTTGTTGTACCTCTTTGCATCCATAATATTAGACTGTTCAACCATTAACGGATACAAAGGTGCTTCAATAGAGAAAGGAATCAACACTTCTTCAACCCTTTTCTAAATCCAATCCATGTAGGGAGTGCAAGCTCTACAATCACCTTTGCCCAAAGAAATATTTCCCTTCCTATAGATCTTACCCCATGCATCCACAACCCTTTTCAACAATTCCGGATCTACTATCCCAGTGAAGAATAAAGACTCTTGAATATCCTTATCTTTTGGTGGCTCTCTCAAGGCGTATCCAAATTGTTTAACAGCGAGAGAAGAGTTATAGTTAATACCTCACTTTCTCCCCATCAGAGGTACATTCGAAAAGTCTCCACAACTAAAGATAACATCCATGCCAAGCAAACCATGATTAAACCAGACAATATCCTTCATAGTTAGACCCATCAATCTTTTAGACCCCTCAGAAGATTTCCTAGAATCGATAAAAGCTCCAGTGCAAGGAAGATGATCCATAAATCATTTATGAAGGAGTTATGCACAAAAGGAAACCAAACCTCCTCTTCTTTTCTCATTCTTATAGTGCAGAATAATACAGGTCCCCCAAGAGAGCAGGTACATGATTCTTCATAATAAAGATACGAACGACACTCATATCCACAAAATCAGCCATGTTGGGGAATAAGATGATGCCATAGACGCATAGAGCCAAAATAAAGTTGAAAACCACCCAACTACCAGCCTCATCATACTTTTGAGCTTCACTCACCAAGAAATCCAAATGAAACCCAGAAAACCCTTCCTTGCTAACAATGTTATCCACAATACAGATTTGCTCAAATAAAGAGCAGCGACAATGTCGTCGAGATCAGGATTCTCCTTGGAATAATAGAAAGGCGCCTTATCCCTAATAGGAACTTCCAAGATGAATGCATACTCTTCTAATGTTGGAACCAACTAATAATATGGAAAAGTAAAACATCGCAACAGAGGGTCGTAGAACCGTAGAAGAGTGTGGATGACCTTATACTCGCACTCAGTAATGGTGTGCACAAAAATCAGAATCCTCCCATAATTCTTCCTGAAGTCTTTGAGAATGCTAGAATCTTCCAGAGCGAATAAACCATGAAGGGAATCCAAATCAGGATCTGGAAACTCGTATATAATGATCTTTTTCTTACCAGTCTCCATCTCTACAGACCTCTGACAACAGGAATCAAGGATAAGATGCAAATTTGGAAATACACAAACATGAATATTATGATGCAATGATTATGCTATGCAAATGCAAACACGGGATCAAGGTATCCATATGCTCTGGATAGCTTATGCACTGACAACTGAATAAGGTCATAGTTCCACTTCACTAAGAAAACTGGAAAACCAGAATACCCATAATAACCATAATACCCATATTCAAAAGTCCACACTGATAAGAAAACCAGAAAATCAAGTATGTTGAAAGTCAAGGTTTCTTGGAAAACCCATCCCCTCTCACATGTGGGTTTTAGTCTTGGACACAAACATCCTAGTAGGTCCTCAGTATCACGGACTCTCAGGTCGAGAAACGATGATACGTTCACCATTTTTGGTTTGGCATCATCATCAATCAAGGAGGCCACCACTGATTTCCCATGAACAATCTTCAGAGTCATAAGCTCTCTAAGTCAACACCCTATAGTCTGAGCAGACGCGCAGGATATAATATATCCAAATAAAACCTCATAAATATGGATTTCATGTCAACTAAATATGGACATACGCCACACAAGCCACACTAATCTCCACTCTAATCCTTAGTGTACACTCAAGCCTGGGTTGTGGGCTTATCTTTCATAGAACCAACCCACCCAACAACACAACAGCAGCAGAGCAATATGATAACAGTAATCAAATGCGATAAATATATTATACAACAATAATGCACATTAAAACATAAGAAATAAACACCCAAAGAATATAACAGACAAGCGCTAGGATTGACTCGCGTAGGGAACCAGAATCTATCCCCAGCTCGATCCTAACGTTGTCATGCAAAATGGCCCTAAGGTCGGGATACGGGAGGAAACTATATCCTAATGTTAGCATGCAAAAGTGGACCTAAGGTTGAGATTAAGAAGGGACTAACTTAATGTTATCATGCATGGATTAACTCCTAATGTCTATCCTACTCCAAGCTTAATCAAAAATTAAATTGGACTCGGAGGCCTTAATGGAACATGCAAGAACAAACAAAAACAAGAGAAACAAACCAAAAGCAATAGTAATAACAGCGCTTCAGCTTCAGAACAGCGGTAAAAACCCAACAAATAAGTAAAATAGCATTTAACAACTCATGTTTTCAGCACATAACAGGTGTAAAATGTAGCAGGCAGACTGGACACAATTAACAGCATGCCAAAATTAGGACAGCAGGTGTAAAAGCTCGGGCGACATGTATGCATCAACACTTCAACAAATGCATATGACATGGTGAGGATCAAATATGAACATGTATTAACAATTAAGCACAAACAAGTTCAACAAGATTGCATAACTAAACATTCATCAAGGACATCGTACATATTCAACACCAATTAATCGTTTCGAATAATCATGCGTTTGCGAGATCAGAAACAAACATAAGCATGTGATCTAACACCCTTTTCTACCCCACAAATATAATGGCAAATTAATCATATTTATCAGAGTAAAATACTGAATGCAATAAAATCATCATAAAAGGGCGCACATTTCTCAATAACTCAAATATAGTCAATGCTCCATAAACAACGGGTTTTTCTCAAAATTTACTCAAAAGGCATAATCCAAAGTTTTCCCTGCGTCGCAAGGCAATCAACGTAACAAAACATCAATAAAATAAGGTTTGACTCAAAGACTCCAACCCGATGTTACACTATCAGAGCAAGACCCTCTAAGTCAACCACAATGGCCAAAGACCCAAAATTTCAAAAGTCCTCGACGACATCCACGGCTAAACCTGGTCATCTGCACGTTACCCACGTGGAGGCAACATTCAAACAGGCAGGGTGAGTAAAACAATTCATAATAATTAATATAGGAATCAATATATAAACAACGTCATTTTCATACTATGTATCATCATATTCATCAATGAGCATCAAAGGCCACAACATCATAAATTACTCAAGATTATCTCATGAATGCAAATGCAACAAGACTCATGCATGTGGTACCAATCATCACAGCTCGATGGACACTGGGTCATCAACCCTCCATAGATCCCCATCAATAGGATCAATTCTATACAAGAACCGGAGCACATCAAAATACCTCACATCCGCACAATGGGACTGAAGCCAAAGAAATCAAGGTCCTGGACCAAAGCCTGGATGCACATGAATATATGATGCACGCGTCAATAATCATCCTCATAATAACATCATAGGTGCATCATCATTTATCAAAATCATCATCATAAATCACGTCATCCTAGAATCATCAAAACTCATGGAAATATCATCATAACTCGTCAATCATTACATCATAGGAATCATCATATAATCATGTACTAATCACATAGAAATCACAGTCATACTTATATTAATTCGTCAAAGAAATCACATCATCAAAACATCAAGGCATCACTGTACAAAATCAGAATTCGCGAAACTCTGCTACGTTCGCTAGCAAGTTTGTAGTGCGAGTCTGGGGCGAGTTTATTCGCTGTGTGAAGGATTCTTCGTTGTACGAACACGCGATTACAGCAAAACACTGCTATGCACCAGAACTTAAAACCAGTCCAAAAGCCCCACGATTTCCTTCCCCAATGCCCCCAAAACATCCCTAAATCATTCCTAAGGTTTTACAGCGATAAAGGCACATGATCTACGACTTATTAGGCCAATCCCGTATCATATTCACGCTATAATTCTCATAATTTCCTCACAACTACACCACGCTCATTAGAGTTCCTCACAATCTAATTACCCTATAGGGTTGAAACCTCAACAACAAATTTTGGCAACGAAGGTGTCGCTACTGCGAAAAACAACCGGCGGAAAAAACAGAAGAGTCGCCACTGTTTTTATTTATCCCAAAGAGAGGGAAAGGAAATGATCGGAAAAACCTGACGGAAAAGGGAAAGACAAGGTCATCGCAACCATGTCTGGATTCGGGAGTCGGTTATGAAAGGGGAAGGTATTAGCACCCCTCACGTCCGTCGTACTCGATGGGATCCACGCATTGTTGTCTAGTCTATGGGTGAAAAACAATCTATCTACGGTTGCTAAAGCTAAACGAAAAGAACTGACTCGATAGAGTATCGCCACTCTATGCCTACGTGTTCCCTCGTGCAATGGGAAAGTCAGAGTCAACGTAGTTTGGGAAACTACGGGGGGAGATTGCTCGCCAAGATGTCGCATCTTGTGCCTATGTATTCTCATCTGGCATGAAAAATCAGAGCAAAACGTAGTTCATACTAACTATGGGTAAGCAAAGGGTATTCTCGATCATACAAGGGTGAGAGAAAAGGTTGACGATCCTAGCGTACATATTCTAGCAGTTAGGTGTATTGCTGCTCGACCATTGGAGACTTAGGCGTTACCTGTTTGCGGTATAACGGACGTAGTATGTCGGGGTTTAAAGGTACGGGAACCTACGGGTTCTAGAACTACGGTCTGGTATCAATTGCACTAGGGCAAGAGAAAGGGAAGATTAGTCGTCAGCGGGAAAGTCTCAATCGCACGGAAGCGAGAGAACAGAGAAATTAGTTGTTAGTGTGCTCTCTAGGATATCGCATCCTATGCCTACATATTCTCGTCTGATACGAGAAATCAGAGCAACTGTAGTTCAGCCAACTACAGAAGAACGATCTCGATTGCACGGGGGCAAGAGAAAAGAACTCAATCGCCAGGACGTGAGAGAAAAGGGGAACGGGACGCACACACAAAGTCCTAAGACGTAGGAGCGAATGCGTCGCATATTGTCCAAAGGACATACGCTAATCACTCTAGACGAGTGAGAGGCAGCCACCCACTCATCATTTCCCACGCATCTAACGATCTCGCAACACTCGACGGTTGAAAAAAAGAAGATGAAAGAAGTGAAATAAAAACAATGTTACCGAACGGAGTGGTTCCGTTGACCCTTGACTTTTGCGTGCAAATTCCATTTCCAAGCTCTATTCTTTTATCCTTGATGATGACATTTCGAATCAAAACCAATGTGACGCTGAACCATCATAATTCGACTTATAAATGAAGTCAAATCTCAAGAGGCAGCATACTGATATCCGTGTCAAAGACAAGATAGAGAAATGATATTGAGAATCATTCTCCAATTGAATCATGTCACACAGACCAAACCAGAAGAAGAGCAAAATAAAATCAGAAGAAGAAGAGAAAATGAGGAGAGAAAAAGTTGTCTCGGATCCTACATTACCCATCAACAAGTTGATTAATAACGCATTACGGAGGTCTCGTCATCGACCTACAAAACAAAAATGGTGAGAAAAATCCAATAATAAAATGGAAATAAGAAATCAACTTCAAAAGTGAAATAAAGTTTCTAAAGGAAAAATAAATCCTAAAAGAAATATTAAAAGAAATGAAAATTGAATATAAATCTAAGTATAGAAAATAGAATAAAAACTATATACTAAATATATACATATAATATTCAAATAAAATAAAACTATAATATTCTTAAAAGAAAATAAAATATTCTTATAGAAGAAAAATAGTAAAAATATGTTCATATATATATATATGTGTGTGTGTGTGTGTGTGTGTGTGTGTGTGTGTGTGTGTGTGTGTGTGTGCACACACACACACACACACACACACACACACACACACACACACACACACACACACACACACATATATATATATATATATATATATATATATATATATATATATATATATATATATATATATATATATATATATATATATATATATATATATATATATATGAATATTATACAAAATAAATTACAAAACAAAAATAAAATAAAATAAATAAATAAAAAAGGAAAAAAGGTCACAGGGGGAGGTGCAGTCCAGCAGACAGGGGTGCAGTCCAGCAAAAAACGCAGTTGGGCTTGGCCCACAAACCTAAAAAAAAAGAACAAACAGCAACAAAAAAAACGGGGGGAAAATAAGGAAATGAGGGGTATGGCCTGAAACTGAAGCAATTGGGCCGGAAAGGCCCACTAACTCAAATGAAGCAAACACATCTTCCTCACTTGGTCTCAACAAAACCCTAATCCTTTCTCCTTCCCAATTTCCGCCGCCGCGCCCAGAGCTCCTCTCTCACCGTCACCTCAACTTTTTCTCTCCGTCTGAAACCAAAACTTCTTTCCCTCTCCTTTGCTTCGCTTCTTGTCTTCCTCTACTCTCCTGTGAATAACAACACTAGACAACAAAATAAACACAGCAAAATCACTAAAATCCCGGATATTCTTCCGCTTTCCGTTGGCCGGACGGGTGTGAGATGCAGGTGATGGAGTTGCATGTAAAGATATGATGATGTTTGAAGGCTTGTGGATCGTTGAAGAGCTGAAAGTATTTTACGGTTCGAATGTGCTTCGCGGAGAACTAGCGATGGTTAGCTCGATGGATGATGGAGATGAGTTTTGGTTGAAAGTTCATCTGGAAAATGTTATATGAAGATGAACATGGTGGCTGGACGTTGATTGTTGATGAGAGGATGTTGATTACGGTGAATCGCAAGAAGAGATTCAGAGAGGTTTGTTCAAGATTGTTGTTGCTGTGATGACGATGGTAAAGATGATGTGAGTTTAGATCTATGAAGAACGGAAAAATCTGGGGAAGGTTGTTCGAATCTGGAATGTTGATGTGTTGAAGATTATGGATCGTGTGGTGATTTGTAGATCTGGAAGATGCGGATCTAGAAAATTCATTGATAATGATGAAGTTCGACGAAATCTGGAAAACGATCATGAAGGTTGTTGAAGATGTGAAGATGAAATCAGATCTGGATTTGGTGGTTCGATTAATGGTTTTCACTAGGTTTAAGCTTGAATCGATGGAGAAGGAGGGCTTAGATCTGAGGTTTGAGTTTGAATCTGAGTTTCTTGAGGTTTTGTTCATGGCGGATGATGAATATTGATGAAACCGGTACAAATTTCTGAGGAAATACGATGAATGTTTGAAAGTTAGTGATGAAATTCTGGAAAAATGTTGAAGGTTCGATGAACAGGAATGAATGTTGCTGGGAAATGGATGAGAAAGGTGATGAAGGTTGTTGAAGAATATGATGAGTTCTGGAAAAATATAGTATGAACAATGATGAATGTTATTGAGTGTTCATAAAAAACTGGAAAAAAAAACGGATGAACATGAAGAACACGGTGAAGTTCTGGAGAATGATGAATTTTCTGGTGTAATTTCTGGCGGTGGGAAGCACTGTGTGATTTGTCCGGCGATGTGTGTTGTACCCCAAAATTTGCCCAACCTTTCCTTTACTTGGTTTATGTTTCATTTGTTCTAGCATATTGCATTGCATAACATTTTGCATTTTTATAGGGGATCAAGATATGTGTGAGCAACAAGAGATGTGCCAAAGGTTCTAAACCTAATCAAGAGGTTGTATTCAAGTCAACAAGAAAGTTATCATCATCAAAGACAAGGCAAAGCCCTTTGAACAAGCAGATAAGTGTATGTGGGTCACCTCTTGTCTAGGAGGCCATTTGAAGGTCATATGAGGATCCCCAAGCCCATGGTCATGAGGGGAAATTGTCATTTAAGCTCATCGGGGGCCTTGAGAGTCATTGTGGAGTTCATTCAAGTGTTTATGACAAGTATGAAGAGCTACAGTTGAAGATGGTGCAATTAGGGTTTTCATCTGGTCAACCCTGAGTCAACTATGAAATTGAAAGAGATTAAGACTAAATTTCAGGTCTTTATGGTAAAGTAATGTTGTGTTAAGGTACATGGGATATCATTTCAAGATTAATTTATCAAGAAGCAAGAGTATGAGGAATGACTGAATTAGGGTTCTTAGGATAAAATCCCTTGTTGAGTGCCTAACTTCAAGACCACATATCTCAAGATACAAGTCTCATCTCAACTTTTGGCCAACACGAAAGTTTTAGAACATGTGCTTAAATTTCGTTTGAGTACTAGAAGTACTTGATTGGATTTATAGAACTCAAGTTATGATGCAGACAAGTTACAGGTTCTCAGATGAATGTGATTTTGGTCAACAAAAGTCAACCAAATTCCAAGCCATTTTTGACCTATAAGGATGTTTCTCCTCAACTTTTTGCTAACATGAAAGTTGTAGGGCATGGTCTTAGATTTCTAAAAAGTACTAGAAGTCTTTCATCTGATTTGTAGAACTCAAGTTATGAGGCTTGCAAGGCAGGGGTATTTTGGGAAAGTAAGATTATAGGTCATTTTCATTATAGGTCCATTTCACTACTTTGCACACTTCAAATGAAAATCTTTCCAACATCAAACTTGCTCCAAATGGGGTCATTTGCATTATCAAACATCAAGGTATCAAATATTTGGCTTGGATTGAAGAATCCCCAATGCAATTTCCATGAAAAAAGCTTTAAAAAGGGAAATTCATAATTAATTCATTTGGAAACATTTTGGATCAACTTTGTGCATTTTTTAGTACCAATGACATTTCAAATACAATGCCAATCTTGGATGTGGAGTTTGAACTCAAATTAATGGTTATTTTCACACTTTCTTCAATGGTAAGTAACATCTCAAAAACACACCATAAGACCAAACCAAGGGGCAATCCTCAGCCCTTGAATCAGTATTGATATTATGCAAGTCAGCCATGCCATCTTTACAGTTGCGCAAGTACAAATTCGTGTACCTTGCAAGTGGGAAAAGTTTGAAAAAGTAAAATTTGGTTTGGGCTTAAGGAGCTGTCATTGGGCCTCCTCTTGATCTGAATCCAACATACTTAAGCTCAGGAACATTTCCAATGTCTCAAAAGTGAGTTTGGTGAGAGAGAGAGAGAGAGAGAGAGAGAGAGAGAGCAAGAACAGTTTGAAAAAAGTGAGGGTGTGATTGAAAATTGTTTTCTGAGTTTCTTTGAGTTTTAACCAAAACTAAGTATCCCAAAACATTCCTTGAGTTGTTTAGAAAGTTTCTGAGTGGTTTATTGCAAGCTTTGCTAAGAAACTGAGCTGTGTGGAAGCTTGTTTTTAGGTTACTTACTTTTTATTTTATCTCATTGTTCAAGCATCTATTTCGTGCCATTTTTACATATTTATAATCCTTGCATATCATAGTTCATTTCTGGTGTCATTTGATGGTTGTTTGTTGAACTTTAAGTTTTAAGCTCCAAACTTGTGGCTTTCGTTTTTATTTATTCATGAGCTTTTAAGTCTTTTTAATGGTGGATATGAGTTCCCCATGAGATGTAGATGATTTTTTATATAAAAAATGTGCAAAATGGTTGAGTTTTGGTGGAACCCGATTGGTATTGTTGTCCGCGCGGTGGCCGGAAACATGGTAGGGGTGATCGGAGTTGCAGTCCGGCCACCTGCTCTTCCCTCTAAGTTTGAGGTTGAAGACGCTTAGGTGTCATCCCCACGTACGTCCGATGTGCATACTTTTCGTTTGGATGGTTATGATTAAGATGTTTGGTGGTCTCTCTTTGACTTGAAGCATATTGTTTGCTTTTAAATTTTCATTTAATGAGTTGTCACATGCACAACCACATGATTGGATTACTGGATGATCACACGTTCCTGGCTGAGTTCCATGATGGTCCTTGTTTGACCTCATCACACACAAGTCACCAGAATTTATTTATTTTTCTTGATTTTTTCTGTTAGGCCCAAACCACGTGCGCTATTGACACCCCCTAATGGGCCCAGTTTCTTTTTGAACTGCCTTTTGTTGCTATTAGCACCAGCATTTTATTTATTCCTTTGTATTTTCTTTTTAGTTTTTATTTTATGACTGTTTAGAAATTAAGTCATTAAAAATACTTCCAATGACCACAAAATTCCACAAAAATATATTTTGGATTCCTTGAGATGTCCTCTTATTTTTAGAAATATTTATTTTATTTTATGATTTATTTTTCATTTTAAAAAGGGATTTACCATTGGAAGTGTCTTATTTGACCTAGTTTTTGACATGTTTTGTTCTTGAATTTATTTCTCTCATGTCCCTTTGATCCAATGAATAAGATTCAATCCTCATATCAATGATGAGTTGAGGAATCTTTGAGGACCATTTTCCCCTGACTTGTTGACTTTTGAGTTGACTTTGTTGCCTTACATTTGTCCCTAAGCAATCCTCCTTCACAATAGAGCACCCTTGTGAATCAATTTCTATGGTGATGTTTGAAGTGAATTTGTTTGAGTTCTTTTGGCCTCTGATTAACAACACATTTATGGTCTTCTTGCATTTTATTTGTTAACTTTTGGATCATTTTCCTATTTTTTAGAGTAGCTTGCAAGTCAAGCTATTCCAAGGAAGGTCCATACAAACATGTTGACCTAGTTTGCTTGGGATATGACATTTTTGGATCCTTTGAGCCTTCAATGCCTTTTGATTCATATTGATAACATGTTAAGTATGATGCTTGTTCATTTTTAGGTCATTATATTGTGTTTAGCTTGTTCTTTTGGTTGCTTACTTTTGAGATTTCAATTAGGGTTTCTTTGTGAAACATGTGTACTTCCCTTTGGGAATTGACTTGCACTCCTTTGTGCTTTGTTTTGCTTTGGCTTTTGAGAGCTTTTAGTTTATGTCTCTTTCTGTCCAATGACCTAGGAGTATCATTTAAGGTGGCTTGGTCTCTCCTTTAGAGGTACTTGAAGCATACCTAAAATAATGGAATCCTTGAGGACTTTTCTTGGTGATTTCTTTGTGCTTCTTTGTATTTTGCTTGTGATGCTCATGGTTGAGTGTCTATTGTGAGTTCCTTTCTGTCCTCACATGATATCCCAACCTAACTTTGCCTTAGGTCTTGTTTATATTTCATTTGTATTTTGTTTTGTGCCTTATGGTTGATGTTGTTTGGTTTAGGCCCTTTCATCCCATTTTTGTGCACTTGTGTGTTTCCTTTGGTGCATTTTCTTGTTATTTCTTCTCTTGCATATTTCATGTTTTTGTTTGAGGTTGAGATGAGCTTGTGGTGGTCTTTGCCCCACACCAATTTCCTCCCTCATTCCATGTTTGCATTCTTACTCTGTATATGTTGTTCTTGTTTCCTCTGTTGGCTCTTTTCCCTTAGGACCTCTAATCTCTCTTGTTCAAGAGAGATTATGATAGACATTAAGATCTTAACCATGTATGACAACATTAAGATAGTTTCATTCCCCTTTCATCCCAACTTTAGGAGCATTATGCATGACAACTTTAGGGTCCAGCTTCCTTAGTTTGTGTCTTTCTTTTCTCATCTCCTAAACAATCCAAAACACCTAATAAAGGTTAATGAATATTGTATGTTACGAGCCTTAAGCTATTTGGGAAATGGTTGTTGAAGGGTTTCCTTTCAATGGCTTGATTGTTTAGTATAGCACCCTTTGGGTGATATGCGATGCAATTACTCCTAAGTCATAGTCTCTAGTGTGATATGAATTGCAAACAAATTCAAAAACACTTCTTCTCTAAAAAACACCAAAACAATCATTTAAACTTCTTTTTGCCCTTTGGGGCCTTTAATCCTTTGATAAACCATTTTCATAACAAGAGTGTTGTTAACTCTTATTTCTATCGCAAACGGTAACGCCTAAGTCTCCCATGCTCGAGCTGCATACACCAATTGCTAGAATTACTTGTTAACCCTATTCGTCTAAAAAAGGTTGAACAAACCTGTGTTCCCCGTTAGCCCAAACTATGCTTGCTCTAATCTTTCATACCAGATGAAAGTACGTAGGTACAAGACGCGATGTCTTGGCGAGCAACCTCCCCCCCTTTTTCACCCGTAGTTAGTCGAACTACGTTGACTCTGACTTCTCATTCCAGATGAGATACGTAGGCACAAAGTGCCGTTGCTTTGCCGAGTAATTTCTTTTTCTTTTACCCTCAAGCCTGTAGTTAGATAGTTTTAATCACCCTTTTAGATGGACAACAAGCGTGGATCCCGTCGAGTACGACGGACGTGAGGGGTGCTAATACCTTCCCCTTGCGTAACCGACTCCCGAACCCGAGATTTGGTTGCGATGACTGTTGCCTACAAGCTCCCTTCTCTTGACATCAGTTCCTTGTTGAGTTTGGTTGCTTTAGCAGATCAGAAGGTGAAGGCAGAGTTCAAGGAATCCTATGGGAAGTTACTCAGTTTGGTGTGCAAGCCTTCAGTGTTCGAGTTGAATGGCTTATATGCTCTGTTCCAGTTTTACGACCCTCAGTTGAGATGTTTTATCTTTCCTGACTATGTTCTGGCGCCGACATTGGAAGAGTATGTTGCGTTACTAGGGGTTATAGTATTGGATCAGATGCCTTTTTACCATGTTGATATTGAGCCTGATCTAGTTAAACTTGCTGCAATTGTTCATCTTGCTGCTTCAGAGTTCTTAGGAAGATTGACCAAGCTAAATGGGACATATGGGTTTCCTATACCTTTTCTGGTTGACAAGGCTTTACAGCTCGCCAAAGACGGTTGTTGGATTGCGTTCAATGCCATTCTCGCTCTGTGCATATATGGTATCATTCTGTTTCCCAACTTGCTTGACTTTGTGGATACAAACGTTTTCTATATCCTTGCTTCAGGGAATCCAGTGCCAACATTGTTAGGAGATGTTTACCATTCCATCCATTACAAGAATGAAAAGCGAAGAGGTAAAAATGTGTCTTGCTGTGTGCCCTTGCTGTATAGGTGGTTTTTCAGTCATCTTTCGAAGAAAGGTCTGTTTGTTGCTACTATTAGTACCTCAGATTGGTCTGCTAGGTTGATGGGTTTATCTGTAGAAAACATCGTATGGTTTGATCATGACATACTTGGCACTGAAATCCTATATAGTTGCAGTGGCTTTCCGAATGTTCCATTGGTCGGAAGAAAGGGTTGTATTAACTATAATCCCTCTCTATTGATCAGACAAATTGGATACGCTTTGAAGAATCCTCCTAAGGAAGAGGAGATACATGAATCTTTGTATCTCACAGGATTGCTAGAAGCCGATACTTTGGTTAGATTGGAGTATGCATGGAGTAACATTCACAGACAAGGTAAGGCAATGTTAGGAAAGAGCAACAATCGAGCTTATGACCCTTACGTGGTTTGGATCAAGGATAGAGCTGCCAAGTCTCTAATGCCATTTCCCTCAGTTGCACCCTTGTACCCCGTCGTGCCTGAAGAACCTACTGCCTTGGATATTCAGAAGTACAACCAACTGTTGCGTGAAAAAGAAGAGCTGAAGAGAGCAAACAAAGAATTAGAGAAAGAAGTCATCCAAATCCGAAGTGAGAAGATTGGTGTCGTTCATGCCTTCAAAAGACAGACTGAACTTGTTAACAAGCTAGGTACGGACTTGACAAAGGAGACCGGCGACAGAGAACGCGCAGTCCGAGATTTACATGATGTCTATAGTGTACTCGCCACTAAGAAGGAAGAGTTGAAAAAGACTTACTCAAGGATCTCCAAGTTTGAATCAGTATGGAACGCCACACTCACTAACAACAAGGAACGAGAGGATAAGCTGAAGCAACAGATCACCAAGTTGAAGAGTCAACTCAGAGCAAAAGACGAGAAGATCTCAGCAGAAGAAGCCCTCCGATATCACAGCGAGCATAAATTGAACCAAGCTATCGCAGATCTGAAGGAGTGTAGGTTGAGGGCAGATACCAAGAGAAGCAGACTTGAAGCATGCTTTGGAAAAGAAGCCTGGGACGACCACGTTGATAGTCTACAGTACACCATCAGCCAGCGAGAGCAACTCATTCAGGGTCTACTTGCCAGACCTGGTCATCCTGAGACGATAAAGCTGCTTGTGGATTTCTAGACTCGCCGTCCAACTTGACTGTCCTTATCTCTCTTTGTATCTTGTTGTTCTTCTTACATATCGACCATCATCAGGCTTGTTGATTGAGGTCATCTCTATTTTGTACTCAACTGATGTATGTGTATTATGGATTGACTTGTTATTATACGTGGAGCTGTTATTTTGTTCACTTGTCTGTGGGATTTTTCATGGTTGCTTCTTCTTTAGGGAACTAAAATCGAGGGGGAAAATTGCCATGAAACATATTTACATGTCTGCATTCTTCATCTTTCGCATCATTTATCATTTTGCATAACAGGTGTTCTTGGGACCGTTAATCTTATCTCTATGTGGTTTTAGGTTCACAGGATAGCAGACCCAACATTCCACAGATACTCTATGAGGGGGAATCAACAAAGGATTATGGAGCAAGTTCAGCTCGAGCTTCAAGAATTTCGCGAGAGGATGGGACAGTTTATGGACATGATGCAGGGCGTAGCCAACGGCCAAGAACAGTTGAGGACATTGGTACAACCTCTGGTGTCAAGAGTTGATGGAAGTGGAGTCTTACATGGCGGAACCCCTGTTGTACCTCCTCCAGAAAATAGTACACCACGAACAGACGTTATCCCAATGGTTGTCCCTCCAGGCGGAGGAAACCCGACTGGACTTCCCATCCCAGTTCCAATAGGCCCTATACAAGGTAACAACGGTCCCCAGTGGGATCAAGATGATCAAGAAGATATTTTCTCTCTGGGAGATGATAGGGCAGGACTGCAACCCGACGCTGATAGAAGATTCAAGGCGATTGAGGAGAAGATGAGAAGCCTTGAAAGCCAAAATACCATGGGTCTGGATATGTCGAACCTAGGATTGATTCCTGGACTCAGGATTCCTCCAAAGTTCAAAGTGCCAGATTTCGATAAATACAAAGGAACAACGTGTCCAAAGGTGCATATTCGCTCCTATTTCCGAAAGATGTCTGCATACTCCGATGATGAGAAGCTGTTGATACATTTCTTTCAAGATAGTCTATCGGGACCATCTCTTGAATGATATATGGGTTTAGAGCCAGTTAATGTCAGAAGTTAGAAGGACCTGGGAGAAGCTTTCGTTAAGCACTACCAATACAACAGTGACTTTGCGCCAAACCGAGTGCAACTTCAGAATTTATCACAGAGAAGTAACGAATGCTTTAAAGAATATGCACAAAGATGGAGAGAGCTTGCTGCCATGGTTCAACTTCCCATGGTGGAGAGAGAGTTAATTGATCTGTTTGTGGCCACATTACCAAGAATTTACTATGATAAGTTAATGAGTAGCATGTCTGGGAGCTTTTCGGACCTGATTATTACCGGTGAGAGGGTCGAAAACGGTATTAAAATGGGAAAGATGCAAATGGGAGAGGGGACCTCATCTGGAGTTGGAAGGAAGATTATTGGTGCGAAGAAGAGAGATAACGAGACAAATGCAGTGTCCGACTTTAACAATCAAAATAGATATCTGAATCAGCGTCAACATCGACCGTATTATCAACAATAACAACAACAACCTCCACAAATAGCTAGTATTTCCATCCCGACAATACAACCTCAACAACAACAACCACGTCAGCAACAGCAGCAACAACGACCTCAACAACAGAATTACACACCGAGACAGTTCCAAGATCGGAGAATGATGATGGATAGGCATTTTGACACACCACCGATGCCCTACGCTTAATTATTACAACACATAATTCAGCTGCAGTTGGTCCAGAAAAGGACAATGGCACCTCGAACTGGCCAACCACCTCCCGAATATGACGCCAACGCTAGGTGTGAATTCCACTCTGGCGCCCCCGACCATAATATCGATAATTGTAAAGCTTTCAAACACAAGGTACAAGACCTTGTTGATAGTAAGGCTATCAATTTCAATCAAGATGCGCCAAACGTGGATCAAAACCCCATGCCTAACAATGGTAGGGGTGGTGGTGTGAATGCTATTGTCAGTGAAGAAGGTCTGAACTTGGTGTCCAATGTGGAGAATCTGAAGACACCGTTAGGTTTTGTGAAGAACAAGTTGTTAGAGGGAGGGGTGTTCCCGGGCTGTAGAGAGGATTGTGAAGACTGTATGATTTGTCCCAAAGGATGTCAGAATCTGAAGAACCATATATAACGCATGATGGATCAGGGCCTATTGCAATTTGATAGAATCTGTGAGAAGAATGTTGAAGAGCTAGTCATTAAAGATGAGGACGAGGTGGCAACCATTTCCATCCCATACAAGACAATTACAATTTCTGCGCCTCCAGCGAGACCAACTATTGTATTCATGAAAGCAGGGCTTGTACCCTATGAGAGCACTAAGGCAATCCTTTGGAACTATGGGGCCGAGGTCTATTGCAATGGGCAGAAGCAGGAATTAAAAAATTCGCCCTTGGACTCGATTGATAATTTGGTGGGAACTGGAGGAATGACTCGAAGTGGAAGAGTGTTCGCACCCCCCGAGGCAAATACAGACAGAGCCGACAAAGGAAAAGGGAAAGTAGTGGTTGAAGAAGGTTCTCAGACTAGAGAAAAAGAATCTTTGCTAAAGGACGTCGAGGAATTCATGCGTTTGATAAGGAAGAGTGACTACAAAATTGTGGATCACTTGCAACAGACTCCTTCAAAGATTTCCATCTTGTCGTTGCTATTGTGTTCTGAAGCTCACAGGAATGCTTTGCTCAGGGTTTTGAATAATGCTTATGTGCCTCAAGAGATATCTGTGAATCAGTTGGAAGGAGTGGTGGCCCATGTCAATGCAGGTAACAGGTTGGGATTCACTGATCGTGATTTGACACCGAAAGGAAGGAACCACAACTTGGCTTTGCATATTTCACTTGAGTGCCGAGGAACATTGATGTCGCACGTCCTTGTTGATACAGGGTCGTCCTTGAATGTGTTGCCAAAGAAAGCATTGATGAAGATAGATCACCAGGGTCTTTATTGTACGCTTAGTGATTTGATTGTGCGAGCTTTCGATGGAACCCGAAGATCTGTTTTTGGGGAGATAACTCTGCCTATCCAAGTAGGCCCGGAGGTGTTTGAAGCAATTTTCTACATCATGGACATTCAGCCTGCCTACAGCTGTCTGTTAGGTCGGCCCTGGATACACTCAGGAGGGGCTGTGACATCAACGTTGCACCAAAAGTTGAAGTACATGGTGGATGGGAGTATTGTGACTGTTTGTGGAGAAGAAGACATCATGGTGAGCCATCTGTCCTCATTCAAGTATGTGGAGGTAGATGGTGAGATTCATGAAACATTGTGTCAGGCCTTTGAAACTGTTCAAATCAAGGAAAAGGCGCCAATCGAGGTCAAGACTCTAGAAATTGCCATGTCATCATACAAGGAAGCCCAAGCCATAGTGGAATCTGGAGTAGAACAAGGATGGGGGAAGGTGGTAAGCGTCCCCAACAAACAAGATAAGTTTGGATTAGGGTACAGCCCGTACGCATCTTCTTCACAAGACGCTCCACGTTACAAAGGACCTGTTCAGTTCACCAGTGGTGGGGTGATATTCGAAAGAATCAATGCCGTATCTGACGAGGAAGGAGACAGCGACTGCGACATGGATGCGTGGATCAAGCCATGTGTCCCTGGCCAGGGTTTGAAGAACTGGACTATGGAGGAAGTCATCTCTGTGACCTATGAAGAGTAATTGCTTTGTTTTGATTAATGTATCGCTCTATATTCTGCCCAGAGCGTAATGGTCTTTATTTTGTAGGGGCCTTATCTGTTATGTGCGCAAACAATTTTTTATCATTATCAATCGAAAAGGCGTCTTTTTCATTCAAAATTTTGTGATCCTTGTTTTTCTTGTTTTTTATTTTCTAACAATAAAATGGCAATGTGGTTTGTGTTTGTTTGTTGCATATCATTTAAGCATAAAATCATCATCATTGCAGGTTACACATTTCAGATACCATCGACTCAGACTCGTCTCTGACTCGGTGTAACTTTGACAATCCGATCTTTCAAGCAGAAGAAGAGATTGATGAAGATGAAGACTTGCCCGAAGAACTTGCCAGATTGTTAAGACAAGAGGAAAATGTCATCCTGCCTCATCAGGAGGAAGTTGAAGTCATCAACCTGGGAACTGAGGAAGATAAGAAGGAAGTCAGGATAGGGGCCACGTTGCAAAGTGATGTCAAGTGAAGACTGGTTGAGTTACTCCAAGAGTACAAGGATGTTTTTGCTTGGTCATAGGAAGATATGCCCGGACTCGACACAGATATTGTGGTTCATCGTCTGCCTCTTCGAGAAGAGTGTCCTCCTGTTAAATAGAAATTGAGAAGAACTAGGCCTGATATGGAAGTGAAGATCAAATAAGAAGTCCAGAAGCAGTTAGACGCCGGATTTGTTGCTGTGACAAACTACCCTCTGTGGGTTGCAAACATTGTGCCTGTGCCTAAGAAGGATGGCAAAGTCAGGATGTGTGTTGATTATAGAGACCTGAATAGAGCAATCCCAAAGGATGATTTTCCGCTCCCTCATATTGATGTGCTTGTTGATAATACCGCACAATTCTCAGTGTTTTCTTTCATGGATGGTTTTTCAGGTTACAGTCAGATTAAGATGGCGCTAGAGGATATGGAGAAAACGACTTACATCACGCCATGTGGGACGTTCTGCTATAAAGTAATGCCTTTCGGTTTGAAAAATGCAGGGGCAACTTATCAACGAGCTATGGTGACTCTCTTTCATGATATGATTCATCATGAGATTGAAGTATATGTCGACGATATGATTGCAAAGTCCCAAAGGGAGGAGGGGCATCAGGTGAATCTTCTAAAGCTGTTTGAGAGATTGAGGAAATTCAAGTTGAGGCTGAATCCAAACAAGTGTACTTTCGACGTACTATCAGGAAAGTTATTGGGGTTCATCGTCAGTGAGAAAGGTATAGAGGTTGATCCTGCAAAGATCAAAGCAATTCAAGAAATGCCAGCACCAAAGACCGAGAAACAAGTTCGTGGTTTCTTAGGTAGAATAAACTACATCGCTCGGTTCATATCTCACCTCACAGCCACTTGTGAGCCATTATTTAAGTTATTAAAGAAAGATCAGGCGGTCATTTGGAATGAGGATTGTCAGAAAGCGTTTGAGAAAATAAAAGAGTATCTGCAGGAGCCTCCAATACTAATGCCCCCGGTGGCTGGAAGACCGTTAATAATGTACTTAATAGTTCTTGAGAATTCCATGGGTTGTGTCCTCGGTCAACATGAAGAGACTGGAAGAAAAGAGCATGCAATTTATTACTTGAGTAAAAAGTTCACAGATTGTGAGTCCAGATACTCGATGTTGGAGAAAACTTGTTGCGCACTGGCTTGGGCCGCCGAACGCCTAAGGCAGTATATGTTAAACCATATAACCATGTTGATTTCAAAGATGGATCCAATTAAGTACATATTTGAAAAGCAAGCACTGCCAGGAAGGATTGCTAGGTGGCAGATGGTTCTGACAGAATACGACATTCAGTATGTGTCTCAGAAAGCTATTAAACGGAGTGTTATGTCTGAGTATCTCGCAGAGCAACCAATTGACGACTATCAGCCGATGAAGTTTGATTTTCCCGATGAAGACATTATGTACTTGAAGATGAAAGATTATGATGAGCCACTACCAAATGAAGGTCCTGAGTTGGGTTCCCAGTGGAAATTGATCTTTGACGGTGCTGTTAACTCCTATGGCAGTGGAATTGGGGCAATCATTACAACCCTCCATGGGACGCATATACCCTTCACTGCTAGGTTGACATTTCCTTGTACAAACAACGAAGCCGAATATGAAGCATGCATCATGGGTATCGAGGAAGCAGTCGATTTGAGAATCAAGAACCTTGATGTCTACAGTGATTCAGCTTTAGTGGTCAACCAGATCAAAGGAGAATGGGAGACACGCCAACCAAATCTGATCCCTTATATGAACTATGCGAGAAGATTGCTACCCTTCTTCGATCACGTGGAGTTTTACCATGTGCCGAGAGCAGAAAATCAGATGGCAGACGCCTTGGCTACTTTATCCTTAATGTACAAAGTGAATTTCTGGAACGATGCACCAAGAATTGTTATCTCGCGCCTCGATAGACCAACATTTGTTTTTGCAATAGAAGAAGCTTCTGATGGCAAGCCATGGTATTACGACATTCAGAACTTTCTCAAGAATCAAGAGTATCCGACCGGGGCATCCAGTCGAGATAAGAAGACCTTGAGGAGGTTATCTGATAACTTCTACCTGAATCCAGACGGTATACTCTATCGAAGGAACTTTGACTTAGTGCTGTTAAGATGTGTGGACGAAAAAGAAGCGAAATTGCTTATGGAAGAGGTCCACGAGGGAGCCTTTGGAACGCATGCAGGTGGACATGCCATGTCTCGAAAGCTGTTGAGAGCAGGGTATTATTGGTTAACCATGGAGTCCGATTGCTTCAAGTACGCCAAGAAATGCCATAAGTGTCAGATTTATGCTGACAAGATTCATGTGCCGCCGTGTCCTTTGAATGTCATGTCATCTCCGTGGCCCTTCTCCATGTGGGGCATTGATATGGTTGGCAAGATCGAGCCAACTGCGTCCAATGGGCATCATTTCATTTTAGTGGCGATTGACTATTTCACCAAATGGGTCGAAGCAGCCTCCTATGCTAATGTCACAAAGCAAGTTGTAGCCCGGTTCATCAAAAGAGACATCATCTGCCGCTATGGAATACCTGAAAGGATCATTACTGATAATGGTTCCAATCTGAATAACAAGATGATGAAGGAGTTGTGCCAGAACTTTAAGATTGAGCATCACAACTCATCTCCTTATCGTCCGAAGATGAATGGCGCTATCGAAGCGGCTAACAAAAACATAAAGAAGATAGTGCAGAAGATGGTTGTAACTTATAAGGACTGGCACGAGATGTTGCCTTTTGCTTTGCATGGATATCGTACCTCGATGCGTACTTCAACCGGGCCAACTCCTTTCTCGTTGGTGTATGGTATGGAAGTTATCCTACCATTAGAGGTCAAGATACCTTCCTTGAGAGTTCTGGATGACGTCAAACTAGATGAAGCAGAATGGGTGAATAATAGGTTGAATTAGCTCAGTTTGATGGATGAGAAAAGGTTGGCGTCCATCGCATACGGTCGTTTATACCAAAGCTGGATGAAGAAAGCCTTCGATAAGAAGATACAACCTCGAAGCTTTCAGGCAGATGATTTGGTGTTGAAGCGGATTCTCCCACCACAGAATGATCACAGGGGCAAATGGATTCCCAATTATGAAGGTCCGTATGTTGTGAACAAAGTCTTCTCCGGAGGAGCCTTGCTACTTTCAACCATGGATGGTGAAGATTTTACGTCCCATGTGAACGCAGACGCAGTCAAAAAATACTTTGCATAAATAGACCCGCTGGAAAGAAAAAGAAAATCCAGGCAAGAATGGGGCATCCCAGCAAACTATAAAAAGATAGGTTCGGGCAAAAATTAGGGATAAAAAGAAAAAACGTGTAAACCCGCAAAGTCGAAAACCTAAAAAGGCGACTTTGGCAAAAATGGGTATCCCGGTGAATGGAAAACCCGCAAGGGCGATTCAGGCAAAAGTTAGGGATTTTAAAAGCAAACGACTGCGGTCCGCGCGTAGATCTCCAGAGCATAGTGGATTTTGGGAAGACTCGAGAATCATCCGTCCAAATCAATCTCTTCAGAAGACGAAGCATCGGAAAGGCGTCGAAGTCACGCGAGTCGTAGTTGAGTCATTCTATGATGGTTGTCTGTGCCACATTACCGACATTTTTGTATATTCTTGTGCATTTTTGTATTTTGCTTACGCAGCTTTCTCATTTCAGGAGTAGCGTCCCCTTGTAAATTTTCCTATTTACAGGCTATCCATCAATAAAGCATACTATCTAGAAAACTTTTGTCTTTGATTCAGCTTTTACCGTATTGTTTGCAAAAGGCGCCTGATGTTTTTGATACAACTTTGCATACATAACTTTGTGGGCTCTGCTAACCATAATCAAAACAATGTTTTTGCTTGAATAATGTCACAGGTGATAAGTAAGACGATTATTTGCGGCACAGAACGTATTTGCCTGTTTGTTATTTGCAAGACTCCCAGCCTCGAAACATTTCCAGAAATCCCGCATCTAAAAGAAGGGCGCAAGCTAAGCATGTTCACCTCCCCGACAGTTTGAAACTTCATACAGTTAAGGTTACCTTCAGTAGGTCGAGATTGGTGTCTCCAGCAGAGTATGATCATTTCTAATAGGTAGATATGGATGTATCCTCAGTAGTGGAATGGATGCAGAATTTCATCTTCCCCACATTACCTGAACAATTAGCTCCTGTCCCCTCAGAGTCCGGGACGCTATTTCATTTCCCTAAGTAGAGGTCGATGTTGTTGAGTATTGTGCTTATTTTCCCCATGCAGAGTTCGATATTGATTCCCTCCCTATCTAATCCCTATCCAAGTCAGTGGGTTGGTTTTCTCCCCCGAGACTGTTTATTCTCCATCCTCAGCAGAGTTTGATTCCCAGCGGAGTGGATTTATGCTTAGCAGAGCAGCTTTACCCGAAAGTTATTCCGGAGGCTATCCAAGGCTTATTATTCCCCAGCATGAGTGTGTAGGCACTGGACGTGCCTAATTTTCCCCCAGCGGAGTTGTTTTTCTTCCCTTCAGTATTTATTTTGTTGATGTGGTTCCTTTGCATTTGCATCGTGCATAGCGTCCTCCCAAACGCGTAGCATTTCCATTTCATATGGAGCATTACGCCATCTTCAAACATATGCATGTGAAACATAAGCCAGGTCATTATTCCTTTGTTTCAGGTGAATCTCGCAAATGATTAGTATCTTTGCCCGTGTGTTGGCTAGACTCCGACTCATGTTGTTTCCCCAGCAGAGTTCTTTGGTGATTATCATCAATGGATGATCTTAATTTCGTTTGAATCTTGATGCTCGCTTTCATTTAGCGAAGGTTTGGCAGCGATGTCAAGTGATTCGGTTTTTTCAGCGGCGATGTTGAATATTTGTTTCTGGAGGCGATGTCAAGTGATTCGGCTTTTAGCAGCAATGTTGGATGTTTGTTTCTGGCGGCGATGTCAAGTAATTCGGTTTTTCAGCGACGATGTTGGATGTTTGTTTTGACGGCGAAGTCAGACTGTTGAAGAGTTGACGGTGAAGTCAGACGGTATTGAGAAGTTGACGGCAAAGTCAGATTATTTTGAGGATTGACGGCGAAGTCAAGTTGTTTTAACAATGGACGGCGAAGTCAAGATGTTTTGAGAGTTGACGGCGAAGTCAGGTTATTTTGGAAGTTGACGGCGAAGTCGGATGGTTTTGAGGATTGACGGGGAGGTCAGGTGTTTTACCAATTTTATGCAGAAAAGGACGGCAAAGTCAAGTGTTTTACAGATTTAATATGGAGGAATGACGGCGAAGTCAAATTATTTTGATGAATGACGGCGAGGTCAGATGTTTACTGGGATGGTGACTGATGGCGAAGTCAGATATTCTACTTGATACAGGCCCCTGACGGTGATGTTGGAGGTTTCTTTCTGCGGTCGGCAAATTTCCGGGTTCTTTGGTATTCAACTGTCTTTTACCTTAATGGTGTGAAAGCGGTTCGCTTTCCACTCATTCAGGTCTAAGTCGTTTGAATAGGGGCAACTGTTGTACCCCAAAATTTGCCATACCTTTCCTTTACTTGGTTTATGTTTCATTTGTTCTAGAATATTGCATTGCATAGCATTTTGCATTTTTACAGAGGATCAAGATATGTGTGAGGAACAAGATAGATGTGCCAAAGGTTCTAAACCTAATCAAGAGGTTGTATTCAAGTCAACAAGAAAGTTATCATCATCAGAGACAAGGCAAAGCCCTTTGAACAAGCAGATAAGTGTATGTGCGTCACCTCCTGTCTAGAAGGTCATTTGAAGGTCATTTGAGGATCCCCCAGCCCATGGTCATGAGAGGAGATTGTCATTTAAGCTCATTGGGGGGCCTTGAGAGTCATTGTGGAGTTCATTCAAGTGTTTATGACAAGTGTGAAGAGCTACAGTTGAAGATGGTGCAATTAGGGTTTTCATCTGGTCAACCCTGAGTCAACTGTGAAATTGAAAGAGATTAAGACTCAATTCCAGGTCTTTATGGTAAAGGAATGTTGTGTTAAGGTACATGGGATATCATTACAAGATTAATTTATCAAGAAGTAAGAGTATGAGGAATGACTGAATTAGGGTTCTCAGGATAAAATCCCCTATTCAGTGCCTAGCTTCAAGACCACCTATCTCAAGATACATGTCTCATCTCAACTTTTGGCCAACATGAAAGTTGTAGAACATGTTCTTAGCTTTCTTTTGAGTACTAGAAATCCTTGATTGGATTTATAGAACTCAAGTTATGATGCAGACAAGTTACAGGTCTTCAGATGAATGTGATTTTGGTCAACAAAAGTCAACTAACTTCCAAGCCATTTTTGACCTAGAAGGATGTTTCTCCTCAACTTTTGGCCAACATTAAAGTTGTAGGTCATGGTCTTAGATTTCTAAAAAGTACTAGAAGTCTTTCATCTGATTTGTATAACTCAAGTTATGAGGCTTGCAAGGCCGGGGTATTTTGGGAAAGTAAGATTATAGGTCATTTTCATTATAGGTCCATTTCACTACTTTGCACACTTCAAATGAAAATCTTTCCAACATAAAACTTGCTCCAAATGGGGTCATTTGCATTTTCAAACATCAAGGTATCAAAGATTTGGCTTGGATTGAAGAATCCCCAATGCAATTTCCATGAAAAAAGCTTTAAAAAGGAAAATTCATAATTAATTCATTTGGAAACATTTTGGATCAACTTTGTGCATTTTTTGAGTACCAATGACATTTCAAATACAATGCAAATCTTGGATGTGGAGTTTGAACTCAAATTAATGGCCATTTTATCACTTTCTTCAATGGTAAGTAACATCTCAAAAACACACCATAAGACCAAACCAAGGGGCAATCCTCAGCCCTTGGATTAGCATTGACATTATGCAAGTCAGCCATGCCATCTTTACAGCTGGGCAAGTACAAATTCGTGTACCTTGCAAGTGGGAAAAGTTTGAAAAAGTGAAATTTCGTTTGGGTTTAAGGAGCTGTCATTGGGCCTCCTCTTGATCTGAATCCAACATACTTAAGCTCAGGAACATTTCCAATGTTTCAGAAGTGAGTTTGGTGAGAGAGAGAGCAAGAACAATTTGAAAAAAGTGAGGGTGAGAGTGAAAATCGTTTTCTGAGTTTCTTTGAGTTTCAACCAAAACTAAGTATCCAAAAACATTCCTTGAGTTGTTTAGAAAGTTTCTGAGTGGTTTATTGCAAGCTTTGCTTAGAAAATGAGCTGTGTGGAAGCTTGTTTTTAGGTTACTTACTTTTCATTTTATCTCACTGTTCAAGCATCTATTTCGTGCCATTTTTACATATTTATAATCCTTGCATATCATAGTTCATTTCTGGTATCATTTGGTGGTTGTTTGTTGAACTTTAAGTTTTGAGCTCCAAACTTGTGGCTTTCGTTTTTATTTATTCATGAGCTTTTAAGTCTTTTTAATGGTGGATATGAGTTCCCCACGAGATGTAGATGATTTTTGATATAAAAAATGTGCAAAATGGTTGAGTTTTGGTGGAACCTGATTGGTGTTGTTGTCCGCGCGGTGGCTGGAAACGTGGTAGGGGTGACCGGAGTTGCAGTCCAGCCACCTGCTCTTCCCTCCAAGTTTGAGGTTGAAGACGCTTAGGTGTCATCCCCACGTACATCCGATGTGCATACTTTTTGTTTGGATGGTTATGATTAAGACGTTTGGTGGTCTCTCTTTGACTTGAAGAACATTATTTACTTTTAAATTTTCATTTAATAAGTTGTCACATGCACAACCACATGATTGGATTACTGGATGATCACACGTTCCGGGTTGAGTTCCATGATGGTCCTTATTTGACCTCATCACGCACAAGTCACCAGAATTTATTTGTTTTTCTTAATTTTTCATGTTGGGCCTAAACCACGCGCGCTATTGACACCCCCCTAATGGGCCCAGTTTATTTTTGAACTACCTTTTGTTGCTATTAGCACCAACATTTTATTTATTCCTTTGTATTTTCTTTTTAGTTTTTATTTTGTGACTGTTTAGAAATTAAGTCATTAAAAATACTTCCAATGACCACAAAATTCCACAAAAATACATTTTGGATTCCTTGAGATGTCCTCTTATTTTTAGAAATTTTTATTTTATTTTATGATTTATTTTTCATTTTAAAAAGGGATTTACCATTGGAAGTGTCTTATTTGACCTAGTTTTTGACATGTTTTGTTCTTGAATTTATTTCTCTCATGTCCCTTTGATCCAATGAATAAGATTCAATCCTCATATCAATGATGAGTTGAGGAATCTTTGAGGATCATTTTTCCCCTGACTTGTTGACTTTTGAGTTGACTTTTGTTGCCTTACATTTGTCCCTAAGCAATCCTCCTTCACAATGGAGCACCCTTGTGAATCAATTTCTATGGTGATGTTTGAAGTGAATTTGATTGAGTTCTTTTGGCCTCTGATTGACAACACATTTATGGTCTTCTTGCATTTTATTTGTTAACTTTTGGATCATTTTCCTATTTTTTAGAGTAGCTTGCAAGTCAAGTTATTCCAAGGAAGGTCCATACAAACATGTTGACCTAGTTTGCTTGGGATATGACATTTTTGGATCCTTTGAGCCTTCAATGTCTTTTGATTCATATTGATAACATGTTAAGGATGATGCTTGTTCATTTTTAGGTCATTATATTGTGTTTAGCTTGTTCTTTTGGTTGCTTACTTTTGAGCTTTCAATTAGGGTTTCTTTGTGAAACATGTGTACTTCCCTTTGGGAATTGACTTGCACTCCTTTGTGCTTTGTTTTGATTTGGCTTTTGAGAGCTTTTAGTTTATGTCCCTTTCTGTCCAATGACCTAGGAGTATCATTTAAGGTGGCTTGGTCTCTCCTTTGGAGGTACTTGAAGCATACCTAAAATAATGGAATCCTTGAGGACTTTTCTTGGTGATTTCTTTGTGCTTCTTTGTATTTTGCTTGTGATGCTCATGGTTGAGTGTCTATTGTGAGTTCCTTTCTGTCCTCACATGATATCCCATCCTCACTTTGCCTTAGGTCTTGTTTATATTTCATTTGTATTTTGTTTTGTGCCTTATGGTTGATGTTGTTTGGTTTAGGCCCTTTCATCCCATTTTTGTGCACTTGTGTGTTTCCTTTGGTGCATTTTCTTGTTATTTCTTCTCTTGCATATTTCATGTTGTTGTTTTAGGTTGAGATGAGCTTGTGGTGGTCTTTGCCCCACACCAATTTCCTCCCTCATTCCATGTTTTCATTCTTACTCTGTTTATGTTGTTCTTGTTTCCTCTGTTGGCTATTTTCCCTTAGGACCTCTAACCTCTCTTGTTCAAGAGAGATTATGATAGACATTAAGATCTTAACCATGTATGACAACATTAGGATAGTTTCATTCCCCTTTCATCCCAACTTTAGGAGCATTATGCATGACAACTTTGGGGTCTAGTTTCCTTAGTTTGTGTCTTTCTTTTCTCATCTCCTAAACAATTCAAAACGCCTAATAAAGGTTAATAAATATTGTACGTTACGAGCCTTAAGCTATTTGGGAAATGGTTGTTGAAGGGTTTCCTTTAAATGGCTTGATTGTTTAGTATAGCACCCTTTGGGTGATATGCGACGCAATCACTCCTAAGTCATAGTCTATAGTGCGATATGACTTGCAGACAAATTAAAAAACACTTCTTCTCTAAAAAACACCAAAAACAATCATTCAAACTTCTTTTTGCCCTTTGGGGCCTTTAATCCTTTGATAAACCATTTTCATAACAAGAGTGTTGTTAACTCTTATTTCTATCGCAAACAGTAACGCCTAAGTCTCCTATGCTCGAGCTGCATACACCAACTGCTAGAATTACTTGTTAACCCTACTTGTCTAAAAAAGGTTGAACAAACCTGTGTTCCCCGTTAGCCCAAACTACGCTTGCTCTAATCTTTCATACTAGATGAAAGTACGTAGGCACAAGACGCGATGTCTTGGCGAGCAACCTCCCCCCCTTTTTCACCCGTAGTTAGTCGAACTACGTTGACTCTGACTTCTCATTCCAGATGAGATACGTAGGCACAAAGCGTCGTTGCTTTTCCGAGTCATTTCTTTTTCTTTTACTCTCAAGCCTGTAGTTAGATAGTTTCAATCACCCTTTTAGATGAACAACAAGCGTGGATCCCGTCGAGTACGACAGACGTGAGGGGTGGTAATACCTTCCCCTTGCGTAACCGACTCCCGAACCCGAGATTTGGTTGCGATGACCGATCTTATCCCTCTTTTCGTTAGGTTTTCTCTGAGTGTTTCCTTTCCCTCTCTTGGGATAAATAACGCACGGTGGCGAATCTTCTATCATTGTCGGCCTCGATTTTCGCAGTAGCAACAACTGGCGACTCTGCTGGGGATAGGAACAACCCTATGCGAGTCAATCCTAGCGCGTGTTTGTTTATTTTTTGGGGTGTGTACATATGTGCTTTATTTTTCTTTATGTGCTTTCCGCATTTTACTTTCTGCATGATTCATTATTGTTGTGTTGTGGGGAGGGATTGTTCTGTTGAGCGATAAGCCAGACCCAGGCTTGAGTATAAACTTAGCATTAGAAGTGAAAAGTAGTGGTGAGCCTGTATGCCTTGCATGCACCAGCTAGCCCTGAAATTCGCGCTCAGACAAGATTCTCTTTGACGATTTTCTTTCTGGCCCTTTGGGCTCGAAGGGATTTTGGATCTTAGGATTGTCGACTCTAGAAACCGATCACTTGTGAGTCATCTAAGTGAGGCCTCTTCAAGAGATGATGATGCCAAACCAGAAATGGTGAACGTATCATCATTTCTAGAAAGTCTGTGACACTGATGAATGCATAGGATGCCAAACCTTATCAGTGGATAGGTCCTTACCTGTGAGAGGGATGGGGGTGCAGGAAATTCTAGCTTTCAGACTACCCGGTTCTTTACAATTTGGATTTATGTTCTTGATTGCGAGGGGTCCTAATGTCAGTGTGTGGTTATGACTAAAGCGAAGCGCCGACCGTCTCAAACTACAACACAACAATCTTGATCCCTTGTTGCATGTGCATTTTGCATTTTCATTTGCATATCATTAACATGTATCTGTGTTGCAGGGGTATTTTTCCTCCCTGATTCTAGTGACCTTGTTCCTGTTCTGACATGGAGACTTTGAAGAAGACAGTTGCCTACAAGCTCCCTTCTCTTGACATCAGTTCCTTGTTGAGTTTGGTTGCTTTAGCAGATTAGAAGGTGAAGGCAGAGTTCAAGGAATCCTATGGGAAGTTACTCAGTTTGGTGTGCAAGCCTTCAGTGTTCGAGTTGAATGGCTTATATGCTCTGTTCCAGTTTTACGACCCTCAGTTGAGATGTTTTATCTTTCCTGACTATGTTCTGGCGCCGACATTGGAAGAGTATGTTGCGTTACTAGGGGTTACAGTATTGGATCAGATGCCTTTTTACCATGTTGATACCGAGCCTGATCTAGTTAAACTTGCTGCAATTGTTCATCTTGCTGCTTCAGAGTTCTCAGGAAGATTGACCAAGCTAAATGGGACATACGGGTTTCCTCTACCTTTTCTGGTTGATAAGGCTTTACAGCTCACCAAAGACGGTTGTTGGATTGCGTTCAATGCCATTCTCGCTCTGTGCATATATGGTATCATTCTGTTTCCCAACTTGCCTGACTTTATGGATACTGACGCTTTCTATATCCTTGCTTCAGGGAATCCAGTGCCAACATTGTTAGGAGATGTTTACCATTCCATCCATTACAAGAATGAAAAGCGAAGAGGTAAAAATGTGTCTTCTGTGTGCCCTTGCTATATAGGTGGTTTTTCAGCCATCTTCCGAAGAAAGGTCCGTTTGTTGCTACTATTAGTACCTCAGATTGGTCTGCTAGGTATCGTACCTCGAAAAAATACGATCCTCGCGATGGACGCGGAAAATACTGTTCAAAACAAAGTCGCCACCGAACTTTATTCATTCCAAGGATGGAATAGGAAAATATCGATAAAACCTTTAAGGAGATAAGAACATGGTCATCGCAACCAATATTCTAGGTTCGGGAGTCGGTTACATGAGGGGAAGGTATTAGCACCCCTCATATCCGTTGTACTCAACGGGAACCTCTTGATCGATTCGAGAGTGAAGTTAGCTACGCTTGTTTGTTTTCTTCTAAGGTTTCTCCTATGGGGGAATGGGTGGTTTATAGATAGGGTGCTCGCCAAGGATTAGGGCCCTTGTGCCTACGTATCTTCACTTGTAAGAAGTGGAAAATCAGAGCATTCGTAGTTCGTGGGACTACGGGAAAAGAGGGGGATTGTGCTCGCCAAGATCATCGCAATCTTGTGCCTACGTATTCTCATTGATAAATGAGAAATCAGAGCAGCCTAGTTCGGCTAACTACGGTAAAATGTTTGTGTTTGGAATGAACGAGAGTTTAGGTCGCATTCTAACTGCTAAACATTGGCTTGTCTGCTCGCTAGGGGAGGCTGAAGCACGAGTTCATATACGCGGAAGAAAGGACTAAACAATGTTCTTTGGTAAAGTATTTAGGTTGGAGATCACACGAGGGCGAGTAATTAGGTTTATCGTATTGGATGTTTAGAGGATATATTTGAATAAGTTTAAGGTTTCGATTGCACGGGGGCAAGAAGGAGGAGTTTAGTTAGGCAATTTTATGGAGAATGACGACCATTCGATAAACGAGACGTCAGCCTCGCAATCAATTAATCGGGGTATTATTGGAATGTTAGATTCCAACGACACCTTTTGCATTCGACTAAATTCGAAATATGTTTGAGAAAGTTTCAATCGCACGAGGGCGAGAGAACAAAGATGGATTGAATATTTGAAGAGAGAATGACGACTACTCGATAAACGAGACGTCGGCCTCGCAATCAATTAATCGGGATATTATTGGAATGTTAAATCCCAACAACACCTTTTTTCATTCAATTAATTGTGAAATTGTATTTGGATGGACAATGATGATATTTGTCCAAATAGTTAGGGCACGTGTTTTGTAAATGAAAGGTCGAGCGAACCACAACCTAAAGCGTACGCCCCAAGAGTGGTCACTCGAGAATTCAAGGAATGCGAGACTCCAAGAACTCCATTCTTTCGTAATTTTTATTAAGAAAATAATTTGGATTTTACGTATGGTTTTAGAGACATACTAGGGTTTAGACTCGACCGTATGAAGGTGAGGAACGAGATTAGATGGTTTGAAAAGATTAGGAGAAATGACGACTACTCGATAAACGAGGCGTTAGCCTCGTAATCAACTAGTCGGGATATCGTTGGAATGCTAGATCCTAATGACACCTTTTTCATTCCATAAATTAGGAAATAGTGTTTGTTGGACAGTGAAAATACTTGTTCAAATAATTATTGGAAGTATTTTAGGAAAGAAAGTTCGAATGATATACTATACGAGGTGTACGCCCCAATAGTAATCACTCTCGAATTCAAAGAATGCGCGACTCCAAGAACTCGACACTTTCGTATTTTAATTAAGAAAATAACTTGAAAATATTAATGTATGTATATTAAACTGGGGTAGGCATATAGCTAGGATTAGGGTTTGCCTACTTTGAAAGGTTTAAACAAAATTGAGGTGCTTTAAACGATGGAAGACGAAACGACCACAACTCGAGGTGTGCATCTCGAGAGCGGTCGCTTAAGGATTCAAGGAGTGCTAGACTCCAAAAATCCACCACTTCCATATAATTTCAAAAAAACAGAGGTTTTACTATTTTAATTTAAACATAAATAAAATGTTTTTGGATTTAATAAAATAAATAAATAAATTTGATAAAACTCTTAAGTCTAAATTAAATTGTAAATTAATTATCATAATTTATAAATAAAAAATCTAAGATAAAACTAATAATATCTTAATATTACTAATAATAATTTAAACTATATATAATTATTTTATAAAGTGTGACCCTATTAAAATCTATTAAATATTAATTAACTTAAATGCAATCCTATAGACCTAACAGCTTTATCAAATCGTGGCAGCCTAAAAGCCAGCCAGAACTCCTACCGTTCATGCGTTTCGTTTCTCTACACAGCAATAAATACGCTGCCTATCAAGTACCCGCGTGTGACTGTTGGGATTCTAAAAAACTTAAAAAAAAGGAACGGAAAAAATGAATTAAAACCAAGCCAGGGAAAATGAATCATCTTCCTTGAAATACCCAACCGCTTCACTCTTTCTCCTCATGCCCTTACCTCCCGTTTTATATCCTTCCTCTTCTTCTAGAGAGATAAAACCCTAGACTCTCTTCTTCTACCCCCAGATCAAACTAACAAATCTCTAATCAACTTCTTTCTGCCAACACGAACCCTCCTGTTGAACCTTCAAAACGAAACTCCGCCCCTTTCTCTCTCGAACACAAGACGGAGAAAAAAAAACTCATACACAAACTAAATCTACCGCAAATCCAAAACGATCAAGCATCAAGCAAAATAAACAGAAAACACAACTGGATTTCAATGCCTACATGCTCCTATAATGAAGATCTCAAGATGTAGTGGTGTTTACCTCAGGTGCGTATTTTTATGACTTGTTAGCTTTTCTGTTCCTCGTTCGATTTACTTTTATTTGCTTTTCTTCTCCTTAAACTGTTGGATTCTGGGTGCGTAGAAATGCGGCTAAGCTCACTACCTTAGAGTCTCAGTGTGAGGCTTTAAGAAGTTCTTCAAAAATTTGAGCTTTGGTGAGTGTTTATGGTGACTTTTTGACAGAGTAACAGTGAGGTTTTTTCGTCTCCCTTTTGCAAAAGATTGGGGGGTATATTTATAGGGGATTTTTTAGGGTTTTTGATACGTGCGAAAATTAAAATCTGCTGGTGAAAAATTGTTGATATCGTGTGAGGTTTTGTGTAGGATGATGAGGTGTCTTTGGTAGTACAATTCCGTTAGGGATTGTATAATACTCAGTGCAAACCATTCTCTCTGCTATGTATCTGTTGTGTATTTTTCCTCGTTTGTCTTTTTGCAAAATTAACTTTTTGTGGTCCCAACAATCCTACTAAGAAAACCTTTGTTGTATCACTGCATTTTTTAACAAACTCCTTGGCTCAATTTCAAAAAATTTCCATGTGAATAGCTCACTCAAAATTCGAATGGAAACCGTTATTTTAGCTTACTTAAGTTCATCTTATTATTATGCAGGTATTAGCCTTTTGTTAACCTACAATCACCACATATATTGTGTCTTCTCAAAGCATCATCTTGTTCCAGAGGACTCAAACAAAATGCAACATTTTTTTACCAAGAAGCAGATAATTTCGTCCACTTGAGTAACGACACGAAGTTATTGATAGGCAAGTTTCCGCCACTTTAAGCACTTATTTAATACCTATTGAACTCCTTCTAAGCTAGTCTTAAGAGTATGACGTCTAAGATCATTATTATATATGTTGCATACATCTTCTCATGGATTTCCTTTTCATTTGTTTATACTGATCAACCTCTCATCTTTTCATGTATGCATTTGGAGAAATCTTGGTGTTATGTTGAAGCAGAAGATAAAACAAGCCAGTAAACAAACCTTTGGCATTTAAGGTGAACAAAAAGATATTGGATGACATAGAATGAGGATGTCTGACCTGTGCTCTTGTATTGATTTCTTGCAGGACCTAATGGAGTTTACGGGTTTCTAAAGAGTTTAGTATGGCTATGCCATCCCACAAAGATGTAACCAGCTTCTTAGTCCACGGTATCCTTCCTTAAACCTTACTGAGCTTCCGCGACACTTCTTATGCTATTTTTTTTACTCATAGGGTCTAGCATGAACTATTTGTCATTATATATTAGCCTTCACATGCTTTTGTGTTTCGTAACTGACTTTTATGCCGATTTTATTTTCTTACGTGCTAATTCCCCTTTTCATGTGCACTCCATGAGTTTGGCGCAAGGTACAATCAAGAATAGGCCCGTGGACAACTTGCCATGAATTTCCCGGTTTTAAGAAGCTTGAGAATGGCACCTCATGAGCATCATTTATTCTTTTGGCATGGACTTTGTAGTTTGGTGTTTTGCAAATCTTTTATACATTTGAGTCTGCAAGGAATAGCTTTGGTGTGCTAATTGTTGCTTCTCATGTTGAAATTGTGCAGGACCTTGATATGATGGTGATGAAGCCTGAAGAGTTTGTGGAGATGGCAACATGTTGTATTGATACGTATCGGTCCCATTCTCATTTAGCAGCTGAAGATCTGCTTTATGTGCTGCTGCTGCTTATTTTGATGTCCTTCTGAATTTTTTATCTCATGGGATATGTGTTCATGATTAGAATGGGTTTTGGGATAGTGGCGGTAATTGCTTAGTTTGTACTAATACCGTCCGAGTTAGCAGTAACATGCACTTTTGAATTTGTAAAATAGCCATTGAATGCAATTATGTCTTATTTGAACATGACTTATTTTTTTATTTACCAATTGTGAATGTTTTCCAAAACTTGATCACAAAGTGGTCTCAACTGCTGTTAGTATTCCCAAGGATTCCCAAATGATCCATGATTTAACGTAACCCTTTAACTGGTGGCTTGTGCAAACACGGTCCTAAGTCTTTGATCATCTGGTGTGAATTTAATGAGACTTGAATTCATCTTGCAGCATGGTCTAAGAATTCACTGTTCCTCATTCCTTTAGTATCCATTTGAAGTATAATTTAAAACAAATTGGAATATAGTTGAAGATTAACTTGAAGACATTAAACTGATTTTTTAAGATAGCTCATGTCATATGGTTTAGAATCTGCTTGAAGTCTCTTGACCATTTTTCGACTTTTAATGCACAAACTTGAACATAGCCCAATCTTAGACTAGGTTAAACCTAATCTAAAGACAATTCTAATTATGATCAACGTAAATCTTGAACCAATTATGCTAAACATGGCTTGACTTGCGAGCTAAATCTAAGTTTGTCACAAACTGATTTAGAATCCAATTATAACTTGACACTTGCGAGCGAACCACGCTTGAGGCAAAATCGGCCATGTCTAGCAGCATCATGTGAAGTATCTTGAATTAAGTGAATATCACAGCAAGCAACTTGTAGTGAGGTTTAAACAACCCTTAGAGAATTTTGTAACTAAATTGAAATAAGGTTTAATTTTCTTAAAAACCAACAGTCATGTTGCGAGGTAGATCCAATCATGTATTTGACGTCATTGTCCATATCATATATGTCTGATCGTGAGAACAAGGACACACATGAGTTTGGGTATAAGGGGTCGGAGGCGCGCTCTTCCCACAAGGATTCAACATAAAGTGCTAGGGATTATAACTACAATGTGTACACACATGGTCTTTATAAACGAAACTTTAGAGAGTCATGGCTAGAAGTCACGAAGCACTAAAACGTTCATTAAATACCGAAGTAGGACAAATTTGGGGTATGACACTAGGTTGATGGGTTTATCTGCAGAAAACATCGTATGGTTTGATCATGACATACTTGGCACTGAAATCGTATATAGTTGCAGTGGCTTTCCGAATGTTCCATTGGTCGGAAGAAAGGGTTGTATTAACTATAATCCCTCTCTATTGATCAGACAAATTGGATACGCTTTGAAGAATCCTCCTAAGGAAGAGGAGATACAGGAATCTCTGTATCTTACAGGATTGCTAGAAGCCAATACTTTGGTTAGATTGGAGTATGCATGGAGTAACATTCACAGACGAGGTAAGGCAATGTTAGGAAAGAGCAACAATCGAGTTTATGACCCTTACGTGGTTTGGATCAAGGATAGAGCTGCCAAGTCTCTAATGCCATTTCCCTCAGTTGCACCCTTGTACCCCATCGTTCCTGAAGAACCTACTACCGTGGATACTCAGAAGTACAACCAACTGTTGCGTGAAAAAGAAGAGCTGAAGAGAGCAAACGAAGAATTAGAGAAAGAAGTCATCCAAATCCTAAGTGAGAAGATTGGTGTCGTTCATGCCTTCAAAAGACAGACTAAACTTGTTAACAAGCTAGGTACGAACCTGACAAAGGAGACCGGCGACAGAGAACACGCAGTCCGAGATTTGCATGATGTCTATAGTGTACTCGCCACTAAGAAGGAAGAGTTGAAAAAGAATTACTCAAGGATCTCCAAGTTTGAATCAGTATGGAACGCCACACTCACTAACAACAAGGAACGAGAGGATAAGCTGAAGCAACAGATCACCAAGTTGAAGAGTCAACTCACGGAAAAAGACGAGAAGATCTCAGCAGAAGAAACCCTCTGATATCACAGTGAGCATAAATTGAACCAAGCTATCGCAGATCTGAATGAGTGTAGGTTGAGGGTAGATACCAAGAGAAGCAGACTTGAAGCATGCTTTGGAAAAGAAGCCTGGGACGACCATGTTAATAGTCTACGTCACACCATCATCCAGCGAGAGCAACTCATTCAAGGTCTACTTGCCAGACCTGATCATCCTGAGACGATAAAGCTGCTTGTGGATTTCCAGACTCGCCGTCCAACTTGATTGTCCTTATCTCTCTTTGTATCTTGTTGTTCTTCTTACATATCGACCATCATTAGGCTTGTTGATTGAGGTCATCTCTATTTTGTACTCAACTGATGTATGTGTACTATGGATTGACTTGTTATTATACGAGGAGATGTTATTGTGTTCACTTGTCTGTGGGATTTTTCATGGTTGCTTCTTCTTTAGGGAACTAGAATCGAGGGGGGAAATTGCCATGAAACATATTTACATGTCTGCATTCTGCATCTTTCGCATCATTTATCATTTTGCATGGCAGGTGTTCTTGGGACCGTTAATCTTATCTCTATGTGGTTTTAGGTTCACAGGATAGCAGACCCGACATTCCACAGATTCTCTACGAGGGGGAATCAATAAAGGATTATGGAGCAAGTTCAACTCGAGCTTCAAGAATTTTGCGAGTGGATGGGGCAGTTTATGGACATGATGCAAGGCGTAGCCAATGGCCAAGAACAGTTGAGGACATTGGTACAACCTCTGGTGTCAAGAGTTGATGGAAGTGGAGTCTTACATGGTGGAACCCCTGCTGTACCTCCTCCAGAAAATAGTACACGACGAACAGACGCTATCCCAACGGTTGTCCCTCCAGGCGGAGGAAACCCGACTGGAATTCCCATCCCAGTTCCAATAGGCCCTGTACAAGGTAACAATGGTCCCCAGTGGGATCAAGATGATCTAGAAGATATTTTCTCTCTGGGAGATGATAGGGCAGGACTGCAACCCGACGCTGATAGAAGATTCAAGGCGATTGAGGAGAAGATGAGAAGCCTTGAAAGCCAAAAGACCATGGGCCTGGATATGTCGAACCTAGGATTGATTCCTGGACTCAGGATTCCTCCAAAGTTCAAAGTGCCAGATTTCGATAAATACAAAGGAACAACGTGTCCAAAGGTGCATATTCGCTCCTATTTCCGAAAGATGTCTGCATACTCCGATGATGAGAAACTGTTGATGCATTTCTTTCAAAATAGTCTGTCGGGACCATCTCTTGAATGGTATATGGGTTTAGAGCCAGTTAATGTCAGAAGTTGGAAGGATCTGGGAGAAGCTTTCGTTAAGCACTACCAATACAACAGTGACTTAGCGCCAAACCGAGTGCAACTTCAGAATTTATCGCAGAGAAGTAACGAATGCTTTAAAGAATACGCACAAAGATGGAGAGAGCTTGCTGCCAGGGTTCAACCTCTCATGGTGGAGAGAGAGTTAATTGATCTGTTTGTGGCCACATTACCAGGAATTTACTATGATAAGTTAGTGAGTAGCATGTCTGGGAGCTTTTCAGACCTGATTATTACTGGTGAGAGGGTCGAAAACGGTATTAAAATGGGAAAGATACAAATGGGAGAGGGGACCTCATCTGGAGTTGGAAGGAAGATCTTTGGTGCGAAGAAGAGAGATAACGAGACAAATGCAGTGTCCGGCTTTAACAATCGAAATAGATATCTGAATCAGCGTCAATAGCGACCGTATTATCAACAACAACAACAACCTCCACAAATAGCTAGTATTGCCATCCCGGCAGTACAACCCCAACAACAACAACCACGTCAGCAACAACAACAACAACGACCTCAACAACAGAATTACGCACCGAGACAGTTCCAAGATCGGAGAAGGATGATGGATAGTTATTTTGACACACCACCGATGCCCTACGCTCAGTTATTACAACACTTAATTCAGCTGCAGTTGGTCTGGAAAAGGACAATGGCACCTCTAACTGGCCAACCACCTCCCATATATGACGCCAACGCTAGGTGTGAATTCCACTCTGGCGCCCCCGGCCATAATATCGATAATTGTAAAGCTTTCAAATAGAAGGTACAAGACCTTGTTGATAGTAAGACTATCAATTTCAATCAAGATGCGTCAAACGTGGATCAAAACCCCATGCCTAACCATGGTAGGGGTGGTGGTGTGAATGCTATTGTCAGTGAAGAAGGCCTGAACTTGGTGTCCAATGTGGAGAATCTGAAGACACCGTTAGGTTTTGTGAAGAACAAGTTGTTAGAGGGAGGGGTGTTCCCGGGCTGTAAGAGGATTGTGAAGACTGTATGATTTGTCCTAAAGGATGTCAGAATCTGAAGAACCATATACAACACATGATGGATGAGGGCCTATTGAAATTTGATAGAATCTGTGAGAAAAATGTTGAAGAGGTAGTCATTGAAGATGAGGACGAGGTGGCAACCATTTCCATCCCATATAAGACAATTACAATTTCTGCGCCTCCGGCGAGACCAACTATTATATTCACGAAAGCAGAGCCTGTACCCTATGAGAGCATTAAGGCAATCCCTTGGAACTATGGGGCCGAGGTCTATTGCAATGGGCAGAAGCAGGAATTAAAAAATTCGCCCTTGGACTCGATTGATAATTTGGTGGGAACTGGAGGAATGACTCGAAGTGGAAGAGTGTTCGCACCTCCCGAGGCAAATACAGATTGAGCCGACAAAGGAAAAGGGAAAGTAGTGGTTGAAGAAGGTTCTCAGACTAGAGAAAAATAATCTTTGCTAAAGGACGCCGAGGAATTTATGTGTTTGATAAGGAAGAGTGACTACAAAATTGTGGATCACTTGCAACAGACTCCTTCAAAAATTTCCATCTTGTCGTTGCTATTGTGTTCTGAAGCTCACAGGAATGCTTTGCTCAGGGTTTTGAATAATGCTTATGTGCCTCAAGAGATATCCGTGAATCAGTTGGAAGGAGTGGTGGCCCATGTCAATGCAGGTAACAGGTTGGGATTCACTGATCGTGATTTGACACCGAAAGGAAGGAACCACAACTTGGCTTTGCATATTTCACTTGAGTGTCGAGGAACAGTGATATCGCACGTCCTTGTTGATACAGGGTCATCCTTGAATATGTTGCCAAAGAAAGCATTGATGAAGATAGATCACCAAGGTCTTTATTGTACGCCTAGTGATTTGATTGTGCGAGCTTTCGATGGAACCCAAAGATCTATTTTTGGGGAGATAACTCTGCCTATCCAAGTAGGCCCGGAGGTGTTTGAAGCAGTTTTCTACATCATGGACGTTCAGCCTGCCTACAGCTGTCTGTTGGGTCGGCCCTGGATACACTCAGCAGGGGCTGTGACATCGACGTTGCACCAAAAGTTGAAGTACATGGTGGATGGGAATATTGTGACTGTTTATGGAGAAGAAGACATCATGGTGAGCCATCTGTCCTCATTCAAGTATGTGGAGGTAGATGGTGAGATTCATGAAACATTGTGTCAGGCCTTTGAAACTGTTCAAATCAAGGAAAAGGCGCCAATCAAGGTCAAGACTCTAGAAATTGCCATGTCATCATACAAGGAAGCCCAAGCCGTAGTGGAATCTGGAGCAGCACAAGGATGGGGGAAGGTGGTAAGCACCCCCAACAAACAAGATAAGTTTGGATTAGGGTACAGCCCGTATGCATCTTCTTCACAAGACGCTCCATGTTACAAAGGACCTGTTCAGTTCACCAGTGGTGGGGTGATATTCGAAAGAATCAATACCGTATCTGACGAGGAAGGAGACAACGACTGCGACATGGATGCATGGATCAAGCCATGTGTCCCTGGCCAGGGTTTGAAGAACTGGACTATGGAGGAAGTCATCTCTGTGACCTATGAAGAGTAATTGCTTTGTTTTGATTAATGTATCGCCCTATGTTCTTCCCAGAGCGTAGTGGTCTTTATTTTGTAGGGGCCTTATCTGTTATGTGCGCAAACAATTTTTTATCATTATCAATCGAAAAGGCATCTTTTTCATTCAAAATTTTGTGATCCTTGTTTTTCTTGTTTTTTATTTTCTAACAATAAAATGGTAATGTGGTTTGTGTTTGTTTGTTGCATATCATTTAAGCATAAAATCATCATCATTGCAGGTTACACATTTCAGATACCATCGACTCAGACTCGTCTATGACTCGGTATGACTTTGACAATCCGATCTTTCAAGTAGAAGAAGAGATTGATGAAGAAGAAGACTTGCCCGAAGAACTTGCCAGATTGTTAAGACAAGTGGAGAAGGTCATCCTGCTTCATCAGGAGGAAGTTGAAGTCATCAACTTGGGAACTGAGGAAGATAAGAAGGAAGTCAGGATAGGGGCCATGTTGCAAAGTGATGTCAAGCTAAGACTGGTTGAGTTACTCTAAGAGTACAAGGATGTTTTTGCTTCGTCATATGAAGATATGCCCGGACTCGACACAAATATTGTGGTTCATCGTCTGCCTCTTCGAGAAGAGTGTCCTCCTGTTAAACAGAAATTGAGAAGAACTAGGCCTGATATGGCAGTGAAGATCAAAGAAGAAGTCCAGAAGCAGTTAGACGCCGGATTTCTTGCTGTGACAAACTACCCTCCATGGGTTGCAAACATTGTGCCTGTGCCTAAGAAGGACGGCAAAGTCAGGATGTGTGTTGATTATAGAGACCTCAATAGAGCAAGCCCATAGGATGATTTTCCGCTCCCTCATATTGATGTGTTTGTTGATAATACCACACAATTTTCAGTGTTTTCTTTCATGGATGGTTTTTCAGGTTACAATCAGATTAAGATGGCGCCAGAGGATATGGAGAAAACGACTTTCATCATGCCATGGGTGACGTTCTGCTATAAAGTAATGCCTTTCGGTTTGAAGAATGCAGGGGCAACTTATCAGCGAGCTATGGTGACTCTCTTTCATGATATGATTCATCATGAGATTGAAGTATATGTCGACGATATGATTGCAAAGTCCCAAACGGAGGAGGGGCATCTGGTGAATCTTCTAAATCTGTTTGAGAGATTGAGGAAATTCAAGTTGAGGCTGAATCCAAACAAGTGTACTTTCGGCGTACGATCAGGAAAGTTATTGGGGTTCATCGTCAGTGAGAAAGGTATAGAGGTTGATCCGGCAAAGATCAAAGCAATTCAAGAAATTCCAGCACCAAAAACCGAGAAACAAGTTCGTGGTTTCTTAGGTAGAATGAACTACATCGCTCGGTTCATATCTCACCTCACAGCCACTTGTGAGCCATTATTTAAGTTATTAAAAAAATATCAGGCAGTCATTTGGAATGAGAATTGTCAGAAAGTGTTTGAGAAAATAAAAAAGTATCTGCATGAGCCTCCAATACTAATGCCCCCGGTGGCTGGAAGACCGTTAATAATGTACTTAACAGTTCTTGAGAATTCCATGGGTTGTGTCCTCGGTCAACATGACGAGACTGGAAGAAAAGAGCATGCAATTTATTACTTGAGTAAAAAGTTCACAGATTGTGAGTCCAGATACTCGATGTTGGAGAAAACTTGTTGCGCACTGGCTTGGGCCGCCAAACGCCTAAGGCAGTATATGTTAAACCATACAACCATGTTGATTTCAAAGATGGATCCAATTAAGTACGTATTTGAAAAGCAAGCACTGTCAGGAAGGATTGCTAGGTGGCAGATGGTTCTGACAGAATACGACATTCAGTATGTGTCTCAAAAAGCTATTAAAGGGAGTGTTATGTCTAAGTATCTCGCAGAGCAACCAATTGACGACTATCAGCCGATGAAGTTTGATTTTTCCGATGAAGACATTATGTACTTGAAGATGAAAGATTGTGATGAGCCACTACCAAATGAAGGTCCTGAGTTGGGTTCCCAGTGGAAATTGATCTTTGACGGTGCTGTTAACTCCTACGGCAGTGGAACTGGGGAAATCATTACAACCCTCCATGGGACGCATATACCCTTCACTGCTAGGTTAACATTTCCATGTACAAATAACGAAGCCGAATATGAAGCATGCATCATGGGTATCGAGGAAGCAGTCGATTTGAGAATCAAGAACATTGATGTCTACGATGATTCAGCTTCAGTGGTCAACCAGATCAAAGGAGAATGGAAGACACGCCAACCAAATTTGATCCCTTATATGAACTATGCGAGAAGATTGCTACCCTTCTTCGATCACGTGGAGTTTCACCATATGCCGAGAGCAAAAAATCAGATGGCAGACGCCTTGGCTACTTTATCCTCAATGTACAAAGTGAATTTCTGGAACGATGCACCAAGAATTGTTATCTCGTGCCTCGATAGACCAACATTTGTTTTTGCAATAGAAGAAGCTTCTGATGGCAAGCCATGGTATTACGACATCCAGAACTTTCTCAAGAATCAAGAGTATCTGACCTGGGCATCCAGTCGAGATAAGAAAACCTTGAGGAGGTTATCTGGTAACTTCTACCTGAATCCAGACGGTATACTCTATCGAAGGAACTTTGATTTAGTGCTGCTAAGATGTGTGGACGAAAAAGAAGTGAATTTGCTTATGGAAGAGGTCCACAAGGGAGCCTTTGGAACGCATGCAGGTGGACATGCCATGTCTCGAAAGTTGTTGAGAGCAGGGTATTATTGGTTAACCATAGAGTCCAATTGCTTCAAGTACGCCAAGAAATGCCACAAGTGTCAGATTTATGCCGACAAGATTCATGTGCCGCCGTGTCCTTTGAATGTCATGTCATCTCCGTGGCCCTTCTCCATGTGGGGCATTGATATGATTGGCAAGCTCGAGCCAACTACGTCCAATGGGCATTGTTTCATTTTAGTGGTGATTGACTATTTCACCAAATGGGTTGAAGCAGCCTCATATACTAATGTCACAAAGCAAGTTGTAGCCCGGTTCATCAAAAGAGACATCATTTGCCGCTATGGGATACCTGAAAGGATCATTACTGATAATGGTCCCAATCTTAATAACAAGATGATGAAGGAGTTGTGCCAGAACTTTAAGATTGAGTATCACAACTCATTTCCTTATCGTTCGAAGATGAATGGCACTGTGGAAGCGGCCAACAAAAACATAAAGAAGATAGTGCAGAAGATGGTTATAACTTATAAGGACTGGCACGAGATGTTGCCTTTTGCTTTGCATGGATATCGTACCTCGATGTGTACTTCAACCGGGGCAACTCCTTTCTCGTTGGTGTATGGTATGGAAGTTGTCCTACCATTAGAGGTCGAGATACCTTCTTTGAGAGTTCTGGATGACGTCAAACTAGATGAAGCAGAATGGGTGAAGAATAGGTTGAATTAGCTCAGTTTGATGGATGAGAAAAGGTTGGCGTCCATCGCATACGGTCGTCTATACCAAAGCTGGATGAAGAAAGCCTTCGATAAGAATATACAACCTCGAAGCTTTCAGGCAGATGATTTGGTGTTGAAGCGGATTCTCCCACCACAGAATGATCACAGGGGCAAATGGACTCCCAATTATGAAGGTCCTTATGTTGTGAACAAAGTCTTCTCCGGAGGAGCCTTGCTACTTTCAACTATGGATGGTGAAGATTTTACGTCCCCTGTGAACGCGGACGCAGTCAAAAAATACTTTGCATAAATAGACTCGCTGGAAAGAAAAAGAAAATCCAGGCAAGAATGAGGCATCCCGGCGAACCATAAAAAGATAGGTTCGGGCAAAAATTAGGGATAAAAAGAAAAAACGTGTAAACCCGCAAATTCGAAAATCTGAAAAGGCGACTTTGGCAAAAATGGGTATCCCGGTGAATCGAAAACCCGCAAGGGCGATTCAGGCAAAAGTTAGGGATTTGAAAAGCAAACGACTGCGGTTCGCGCGTAGATCGTCAGAGCATAGTGGATTTTGGGAAGACTCGAAAATCATCCGTCCAAATCAATCTCTTCAGAAGACGAAGCATCGAAAAGGCGTCGAAGTCTCGCGAGTCATAGTTGAGTCGTTCTATGATGGTTGTTTGTGGCCGACATTTTTGTATATTCTTTTGCATTTTTGTATTTTTCTTACGCAACTTTCTCATTTCAGGAGTTGCGTCCCTTTGTAAATTTGCCTATTTACAGGCTATCCATCAATAAAGCATACTATCCAGAAAACTTTTGTCTTTGATTTTCGCAGTAGCGACAATGTGGAGTAGGGTTTTCTCTCGGGTACTGTGCAGCCATCAATGAGTATTGTGCACAGGCTATTTATAGCCTGACACATGTCAGACTGCAGACTGAAAAAGAATGATTAGTGGACTAATATAATTAATTAAACTGCTGGATTAATAAAACTAAAGCTGACCAAAAAACGAAAATTAAGAGCTGATTATTAAACTAACTAATAAAACTATTAATAACAACTAATCAATTAAGAAGTTCTAATCTAGATTAATAAAATTTAATAAAAGAAACTAAAAGAAATAATAACCTAATATTAAAACTATTAATATCTAGAAAACTCTAAAAAGAAATTAATTATTTAATAACCAATTAACATTCTAATAAACTATTAAAAATAGAAAATGTTATTTAAAATCTAAAAAAAAGTTAAATCTAGTAATGTTCTAAAAAGAAGTTAATAACTATTTAGTTCTAAGAAAAACAATTTAAAATAGAGAAATAAAAGATAAAAATCTATTAAAAATCTAAAATCTATGTCAAAAATAAGAAATAAATCCAGAAAATTAAATCGGTGAATATAAAAAAAAGTGAGAATGCAACAAAATAAACGGTAATAAAACCGGATACCGAAATATCTCCGACTGAATCACCGGGCAAAGCACAAATCCACAATAAAACTCCTTATCTGAAACGGTTTGAATTGTCTGAAACATAATAGAAAAGGCTGTAATCCCAATAAAATCAATCTGGATGCAAAAATGCACAACATGCGGTATGCAGATGCAAATGCAAAAATGAAACAAAACACAAGGCAAATTACGAGAAACGGTTGGTCAAATTTTGGGGTACAACAGCTGCCCCTATTCAAACAACTTGGACCTGAAGGGTTGAAAAGCGAACGAGTTTCAAACATTCAAAGGTAAAAGACGGTTAAATACCAAAGAACCCGGAAATTTGCCAACCGCAAAAACAGAACTGTAAACCTGATACATTGGAACAAAGATCTCCGAAAGATAGATGAACTGATCACAAAAATACTCCGTTGGGGAAGAGAGGCTTAACCAAACAACTCTGGCAGGGAGAAAACGAGAGAAACTTAACCAAGTAACTCAGTTGGGTAACACATAATAAGATGAACTCGTCCATCAAAAAAAATGCGCCGTGGTCTAGATACCATTTTGGCTAAAGGTAACATTCACGTTGTCAGAGTCTGGATACTCGAGGGAAATCGGAGCCTGGATGCTCAAGGTGATCGGAGCCTGGATGCTCAAAGCAGATATACCTGAGTCTGGATACTCAGTAATCGGAGCCTGGATGCTCAATGCACTTCTGAGTCTGGATGCTCTATGCAATATACCGGAGTTTGGATACTCAGTAATAATCTGAGTCTGGATACTCAGTAACTGGAGCCTGGATGCTCAGTGCAAATCTGAGCCTGAATGCTCTATGCAATATACCAGAGTCTGGATACTCAGTAATAATCTGAGTCTGGGTACTCAGTAATCTGAGCCTGGATGCTCAATGCAAAATAAATATATTCATTAGGATCTGGATATTCTACGAGTTCAAGCCGAACGACGTTACTGGGAAACAATATGAGTTGTGGTCTAGATACCACGCGAGCTGAGAGAAATCATTAGGTGTCGAGGTCTGGATACCACATGGCAGCCGAAGATAATAACAATTACTGTGATCTGGATATCACGGAGCATCAAATAAACTAATATGATCTGGATACCATAACTGCCTTTACCGGAGTCTGAATACTCAACGGAGCAGGTACAAACAAGATTCATCAGGGTTTGGATACCCAACTGGCTTTACCGGAGTCTGGGTACTCAACAAAATTCATCAGGGTCTGGATACCCAACTGACTTTACCGGAGTCTGGGTACTCAACGGATGAAACAGATCGGTAACTGCCATGGTCTGGATACCATACGGGCAACATAATTCAACCATCTGCTGAAAACACATCTGAGAACAGAGCGGTAACCACCTGGCTTATGTTTCAAATGCATATGTTTGAGAATGGCGTAATGCTCCATACAAGATGGAAATGCTACGCGTTTAGGTAGATGCTATGCACGATGCAAAAGAACCGCTCCAGCAAAATAAATGCTGGAGAGAAGAAAGCCAACTCCACCGGGGATCAAATCAAACCCTGCTGAGGAAGACGCCCTGGATGGTCCACCATAATACGACTCTTCTGGGAAACAAACTGCCTCGACTGAAGGAATCATATCCACTCTACTGGGGAATCAACGACTCTGCAGAGGAAACATAATCAACCACTGAAATTAAATCTCGCTTCACCGAGGAAAACAGCCCTGAACGGCCTCCTAAGATACCAAAATCCTTCTAGGGTACAAAATACTCATCTGCAAGTGGCAACTTCACTAGGGAAGAATCAAAATCCAACCTGGTGGGGATACTCAGCTGGGGAATAATCTACCTCCACTATAGATTGCTCCGTGAGGGAATCAGTATCGACCTCTGCTTAGGGTAAATGAGAAATAAACTCAACAATATCAACCTCTGATTAGGGGATGAATCAATAACCTAGACTCGGAGGGTAAAGAAGCCAAATACTTGGACTCTATAGGGATACAACACTACACTCGTCCCACTGCTGGGGAAATAAACCCAAATCCGCTTGTCAGGGAAAACTTCAATCCTAACCCGTTGGGAATGCACAATCAATCTGCTGAGAATGGCTACACTCTGTCGGGGATATCAAATTTGGACCTGCTGAGGATAATCTTGATCACATTTCGATGCAATCCCAACCTGCTGGGGAAAAACAATCTCAAACTGCACATCTTTGCTGGGAAACTATTCCTGATTTAACAACATCACCCTCTAAGGGAATACAGAACACCAATCATGGAGAACTGAGATCATTCGAGCCTCGTGTCGGGGAACATGACAACATGTGAGCCAACTGGGAATTATCGTGCCAGGTACAGTTAGACATTTGGTTTTAGGAATGGAGTTTATGGTGATATGGATTTATTTATGATTACCAACAAAAGTGGATTTAGAGGGGAAATACCAGACGAGAATTAGCATTCAAAGGTAGACTACCAGACGAGAACTGGTGGTACAAGGGTTTAGTTGTCAGACAAGAACTGACTTCTGGTTTGGATATCAGACGAGAATTGGTTTCTGGTTTGGATAGCAGACGAGAACTGATTTCTGGTTTGCCAGACGAGAACTGGACTTTGAAACTGTGTTAGCCAGACGAGAACTGGTTAAACAGTAGGTTAAAGAACGGGTGACTAGACGGGAACTGGTTTTAAAAGCTGACACACACCGGACGAGAACTGGTGGTTAAGGAAAGGGTGACCAGGCGAGAACTGGTTTAAAGATGACAGGTACCAGACGAGGACTGATATTCTAAGAAAGGTGGACCAGACGAGAACTGGTTACCAGTTTTCCAGACGAGAACTGGGCTTTGGAGGTTTGCCAGACGAGAATTGGGCTTTGGAAATGACTTTGGTTACATGGTAGATAACAGGTTTAGGCTGTAGGACAACGATCCAATGACAGCGAGGCTTTTTCGGAAGGTTAAGGTTATTTGATGAGGGTAATGACACGATTCCCTGACACTCAAATCTTGTTGGGGAGAGCAAACTAGCTTGAACAACTTGCCCCAGTGCAGTTTATCTTGCCCCAGTCCGACTCTTTGGGAAAGTTCAGAAAGTAGCTTGCCATGAGACAACCTCGAGATGGCTTTCCCCAGAGTCCGTACAACGAAAGGATTCATCCTCGATTGACCAACTCTCAGCACGGTTGGTTTCAATATACTCTTGAAATGGCTTGCCCCTGAATGAGCGTTGAAACAACTTAACCTGATCTGATTGAATACCGGAGGGATCTGCCCTCAACTTACAGAAACTCTGGGCGATTGCCCCTGATTATGTCTCGAGATGATTCACTGCTGATCAACTGCTTCTTGAATAAACTGTCCCATAATCAACCGATGCTTCGGGACTTATCCTCAGACTAACTAATGCCGAACTCACCGGATGTCAATGCCCCAGATTCACAGGGTTTCAAAGTATACACAATTCTGATTCAGACTGCTGAACGATCTAGTCCTGTTCGATTATTCCCTGTTGGAATTTCCTCCATGTCAACTACTGACCTGCAATTAAAATTGCTTGCTCATGAATGGTAATTTTAATGCGGTGTTTATGCAGATTTTGAAAGAGATGTCACTTATTAGGTGTCGTGATAGTGAGTGACGAATGAACCAAAAGTCCAAATGCAATGCTGATTTGATTAGTGCGAGATACAACAAGGATATGATTAGCAAATCATGTAGGAGTCAGGTTACTCAACCTTATCGTAATGCGCTTTCAGATTAAATCCTGCCTCAATTAGGTCTTTTAAGGGTTGTATCATGGTCGGGTTCACGGTTCGTGAAACCAAGGATATTAGGCTCAAAGTATGATTTGTACCCACCCCTTCTACGTGATGATCTCCAATCCTAAGTTCAGTTAACTTGGTACAAACGCTCACCTCTCAAAAGGCTTATTGAGTGGTAGAAGTGATGTTTACGGAACTCACAAGGTTTTTGGAGTGACAGTTACTCCTCTTCGTCTTCGGTGTCTGTATCCGCACGACTTTGCCCTTGTTTGAAGATTTTTCTTTTGAGATCCTTTCATTTTCATTCTTTTGATTCCCTAATTTTTTCCTGGACTGACTCTTTTGAGTTCTCGTCGATTTTGAAGTCCAGCGGGATGCCCTGATTTTTGCCTAAGTATTTTCTTTCCAGCTTTTCTTTTCTTTTTACTTAGCGGGTTTTTTTTTTGAAACAAGTCGTGTGACACTGGCTGTCTTGATTTCTCCGAAAGGGTTGTAACTGTCTCACTCCTGACTAGTGAGGTTTAACCGTTGCGACTGATGAGGTACGACCTCTTGAGAGGGATTAATTATGATCGGTCCTCGAAAGGAAACACTCCTCTATAAGATTTGAACGCTCGGTCAAGCTAACTGACAACTACCCTGCCCCGGATTAAGATTTGAGGGTTGAAAAGTCCAAAAGAAACTCCTACTTCTCGACTCGAAGTGGTTAACTAGGGACTAACTCCTTATATCTCCAGTGTTTAGGGGATTTGAAGCAATGCCTGTACATCATAGGCAAGATTTTATCCAAAAGCATACGATCATCAGTTATGAGTATTTAGTTTCGTCATCCTCCCTCCAATCTTTGCTAATCACAGTGATAAAGTGGAGTGGATAAAAAAGTGCATGTGTCTGTGTTGTGCAATAAATGAGCAAAAGCGACATGATTAGTTCAGAAAAATGCATAATCACTTCATTAATATTACCATTCAAAACACAAATTTAACAGCAAGTAGCAACTAACATAAAAGAAACTACAAATGCAAATGATAAAAAGTCCGAGGACTGCCAATGCTGAGGAAGTCTGCCTGTCTGAACCGCTGGCTTCTGGAAATAAAACTCTAAATCTGCAAGCTCAGACATCTGAGAGGTTGACATGAACAACCAAAACTCCTTATGGAAAGGAAATGCACCCTTTGTCGATCAACTGCTGCACTTTTTCCTGAAAAGCTTTGCAATCTTCGGTTGAATGCCCTATAGATCCGCCATGATATCCACACTGAGCATGGGGATCGTACTCTAGAGGGTAAGGTTTTGGCACAAGCTTAAGAGCTTTAGGTTCCACCAAAGAATTCTGAATCAAATGTGGCAAAAGTTGGCTATACGGCACAGGAACTGGATGAAAAGGAGCATTCCTTCGTTCCAAATTGTTACGAGGCCTGTTCTGATTCTGACGCTGATTCTGATAATCTCGGCCACGGGCTCGGTGATTTGTATGAGGAGCGACCCGAAGTTTCTGATGTGGTGCCCTTGGCACAGTTGTCTGTCCAGAATAACAAGACATAGAAGATACTGACCGCTGAGAAGATGAAGAACCAAAAGATTTCACCGATTTATCTTGAGAATACCCAACATCTGTCATGACTGCATTGACCATAATTTCGTCTTCAGCTTGAAAGCTGCAGAGAGATTCAGTTTCACCAGCCTGACCGCTTGAAACATCCTGATTTCTTCTAGTTTTTACGCCATACTCAATACGTTCTCCTGCTCTTACCAATTCAGAGAAATTTGGTGCAATCCCAAGCATTCTTTCAAAGTACGGGCTCTGCAAGGAGTTTACGAACATGTCTATTAACTCTCGATTTAGAAGCGGTGGTTGCACTCTGGAAGAAAATTCTCTCCATCTCTGAACATACTTCCTGAAAGGTTCATTGTTCTCTTGAGACTGTTCTTGCAACTGCATGCGACTGGGAGCCATATCGAGATTATACTCGTACTGCTTCATGAAAGCCTTGGCTAAATCCACCCATGATCGGATCTGAGTACTCTCTAACCGCATATACCAACTCAGAGATGTCCCAATCAAACTGGCCTGAAAACAGTAAATCAACAACTTGTCATCGTGTACAAACGAAGTCATTCTTCTGTACAACATCACCAAATGTTGCCTCGGGCAAGTATCCCTTTTGTACTTCTCAAACCTCGGTGCTTTGAAATTCGGAGGTAACACTAGGCCAGAAACCAGACACATGTCTTAGGCATTGAGATCAACAACATCTTTAACTTCCAAGGTTTTGAGTTTTTCCTCTAATGCATGAAACCTTTCGGCATACACGAGAGCTCTCGGGTCTTCAGTCTTCACTACCAGAACTTCTCTTCTGGCAATCAACACACAGGAAACAACATCATGATAATCTGAGGTATCAAGAGAAGAAGAACGTTCACTTCGGGAAATAAACTGTTCATGCTGATCTTGGTCTCCAACAGAAAGCTGCACAAACTGAGCTTCAGTTATGTTGTTCACTTGTGGAAGGTCTTCATCAGGAAGAGAACCATATAGAGCATTGGTCATCACAGTAAAACCTGACAATGTATCAACAATCTGGAAGCCGTTCCCTGACATATCTACCGACAACTTTCAACTGACTACACTGCTTGACACTACTTGATTCTGCTTGATTCTACTTTAACCCCTTGGTCGTCTTCTAACAATCAACACTTGCTCAGACCAAACACTGGAGAATCACCTTCTGAAGCAAAACAAAGGTTGGATAAGAGCTCTGGCTAGCTGAAGAAATGATATGCAAAGATGCTTATGCAAATGCAATGCAAGATGCAGAAAACACGAGATCACAGCCCCCACAAAGCTCTAAATACTGCTGCGATGCTAACTGAGTAAATTCACTCTGAAGAGAAAACCAAAATACTGGGTTGGCTGGAAGTCAAGTTTCCTGCAAAAACCCTCCCACTCACAGGTATGGACCTAAAATGACAAGGTACGGCATCCTATGCGTTCATCAGCGTCACAGACTTTCAAGAAATGATGATACATTCACCATTTCTGGTTTGGCATCATCATCTCCCGAAGATGCCTCACTCAGCTGACTCACAAATGATCGGTTCCCAGAATCGACAACCCTCAGATCTGAAATCCTCTCAATGGCCCACTAGGCTGGAAAGAAAGTCATCAAAGAGAATCTCGTCTGAGCGCGAATTTCATGGGAACTAGTGTATGCCTAACATACAGGTTCACCACTACTTTCTGCTTCTAATGCTATGTCTGTACTCAAGCCTGGGTTTTGGCTTATCTCTCAAAGGAACAACCACCCAACAACACAACAGTAACAAATAATAATATAGTGCGGAAAATATAAATACATCAATATATAAAATACAACACAAAAATAAACACCCAAAGACAAGCAAACAAGCGCTAGGATTGACTCGCGTATGGGATGTTCCTGTCCCCAGCAGAGTCGCCAGCTGTCGCTACTGTGAAAATAACCGGCGGAAAAAACAGAAGAGTCGCCACTTTCGTTATTTATCCCAAAGAGAAGGAAATTAAACGATCGAAAAAACCTGACGAAAAAGGGAAAGACAAGGTCATCGCAACCATGTCTGGATTCGGGAATCGGTTATGCAAGGGGAAGGTATTAGCACTCCTCACGTCCGTCGTACTCGACGGGATCCATGAATTGTTGTTTAGTTTATGGGTGAAAAACAATCTATCTATGGCTGCTAAAGCTAAACGAAAAGAAATGACTCGATAGAGCATCGCCGCTCTATGCCTACGTATTCCCTCGTGCAATGGGAAAGTCAGAGTCAACGTAGTTCGGGAAACTACGGGGGGAGATTGCTCGCCAAGATGTCATGTCTTGTGCCTACGTATACTCATCTGGCATGAGAAATCAGAGCAAAACTTAGTTCAGGCTAACTACGGGTAAGCAAAGGGTATTCTCGATCATACAGGGGTGAGAGAAAAGGTTGACGATACTAGCGTACGCATTCTAGCAGTTAGGTGTATTGCTGCTCAACCATTGGAGACTTAGGCGTTACCTGTTTGCGGTAGAACGGACGTAGTATGTCGGGGTTTAAAGGTACGGGAACCTACGAGTTCTAGAACTACGGTCTGGTATCAATTGCACTAGGGCAAGAGAAAGGGAAGATTAGTCGTAAGCGGGAAAGTCTCGACCGCACGAAAGCGAGAGAACATAGAAGTTAGTTGTTAGTGTGCTCACTAGGATATCGCATCTTATGCCTACATATTCTTGTCTGGTACGAGAATATAGAGCAGCTGTAGTTCAGCCAACTACAGAAGAATGGTCTCGATTGCACGAGGGCAAGAGAAAAGAACTCAATCGCCAGGACGCGAGAGAAAAGGGGAACGGGACTCACACACGAAGTCCTAAGACGTAGGAGCGAATGCGTCGCATATTGTCCAAAGGACATATGCTAATCACTCTAGACGAGTGAGAGGCAGCCACCCACTCATCATTTCCCACGTATCTAACGATCTCACAACACTCGGCGGTTGAAAAAAAGGAGATGAAAGAAGTGAAATAAAAACAATGTTACCGAACGAAGTGGTTCCGTTGACCCTTGACTTTTGCGTGCAAATTCCATTTCCAAGCTCTACTCTTTTATCCTTGATGATGACATTTCGAATCAAAACTAATGTGATGCTGAACCATCATAATTCGACTTATAAATGAAGTCAAATCCCAAGAGGCAGCGTATTGATATCTGTGTCAAAGACAAGATAGAGAAATGATATTGAGAATCATTCTCCAATTGAATCATGTCACACGGACCAAACCAGAAGAAGAGCAAAATAAAATCAGAAGAAGAAGAGAAAATGAGGAGAGAAAAAGTTGTCTCGGATCCTACATTATCCATCAACAAGCTGATTAATAACGCATTACGGAGGTCTCATCATCGACCTACAAAACAAAAATGGTGAGAAAAATCCAATAATAAAATGGAAATAAGAAATCAACTTCAAAAGTGAAATAAAGTTTCTAAAGGAAAAATAAATCCTAAAAGAAATATTAAAATAAATGAAAATTGAATATAAATCTAAGTATAGAAAATAGAATAAAAACTATATACTAAATATATACATATAATATTCAAAGAAAATAAAAAATATAATATTCTTAAAAGAAAATAAAATATTCTTATAGAAAAAAAAATAGTAAAAATATGTTCATATATATATTTATACAAGAATATTATACAAAATAAATTACAAAACATAAATAAAATAAAATGAAATAAATAAAAAGGAAAAAAGGCCACAGGGGGAGGTGCAGTCCAGCAGACAGGGGTGCAGTCCAGCAAAAAACACAGTTGGGCTTGGCCCACAAACCTAAAAAAAAAAGAACAAACAACAACAACAAAAAAAGAAGAAAACGGGGGGGAAATACAGAAATGAGGGGTATGGCCTGAAACTAAAGCAATTGGGCCGGAAAGGCCCACTAACCCAAACGAAGCAAACACATCTTCCTCACTTGGTCTCAGCAAAACCCTAATCCTTTCTCCTTCCCAATTTTCGTCGCCGCGCCCAGAGCTCCTCTCTCACCGTCACCTTAACTTTTTCTCTCCGTCTGAAACCAAAACTTCTTTCCCTCTCCCTTGCTTCACTTCTTGTCTTCCTCTACTCTCCTATGAATAACAACACCAGACAACAAAATAAACACAGCAAAATCACTAAAATCCCGGATATTCTTCCGCTTTCCGTTGGTCGGACGGGTGTGAGATGCAGGTGATGGAGTTGCATGTAAAGATATGATGATGTTTGAAGGCTCGTGGATTGTTGAAGAGCTGAAAGTATTTTACGGTTCGAATGTGCTTCGCGGAGAACTAGCGATGGTTAGCTCGATGGATGATGGAGATGAGTTTTGGTTGAAAGTTCATCTGGAAAATGTTATACGAAGATGAACATGGTGGCTAGATGTTGATTGTTTATGAGAGGATGTTGATTACGGTGAATCACAAGAAGAGATTCGAAGAGGTTTGTTCGAGATTGTTGTTGTTGTGATGATGATGGTGAAGATGATGTGAGTTTAGATCTATGAAGAACGGGAAAATCTGGGCAAGGTTGTTTGAATCTGGAATGTTGATATGTTGAAGATTATGGATCGTGTGGTGATTTGTAGATTTGGAAAATTCATTGATAATGATGAAGTTCGACGGAATCTGGAAAACGAGCATGAAGGTTGTTGAAGATGTGAAGATGAAATCATATCTGGATTTGGTGGTTCGATTAATGGTTTTCACTAGGTTTAAGCTTGAATCGATGGAGAAGGAGAGCTTAGATCTGAGGTTTGAGTTTGAATCTGAGTTGCTTGAGGTTTTGTTCATGGCGGATGATGAATGTTGATGAAACTGGTACGAATTTCTGGAGAAATACGATGAAGGTTTGAATGTTAGTGATGAAATTCTAGAAAAATGTTGAAGGTTCGATGAACAGGGATGAATGTTGCTGGGAAATGGATGAGAAAGGTGATGAAGGTTGTTGAAGAATATGATGAGTTCTAGAAAAATATAGTATGAACAATGATGAATGTTATTGAGTGTTCATAAAAAACTAGAAAAAAACGGATGAACATGAAGAACACGGTGAAGTTCTGGAGAATGATGAATTTTCCGGTGTAATTTTCGGCGGTGGGAAGCACCGTGTGGTTTGTCCAGCGATGTGAAGTAGGGTTTTCTCTCGGGTACTATGCAGCCATCAATGAGTATTATGCACAGGCTATTTATAGCCTGACACATGTCAGACTGCGGACTGAAAAAGAATGATTAGTGGACTAATATAATTAATTAAACTGCTGGATTAATAAAACTAAAGCTGACCAAAAAATGAAAATTAAAAGTTGATTATTAAACTAACTAATAAAACTATTAATAACAACTAATCAATTAAGAAGTTCTAATCTAGATTAATAAAATTTAATAAAAGAAACTAAAAGAAATAATAACCTAATATTAAAATTATTAATATCTAGAAAACTCTAAAAAGAAATTAACTATTTAAAAACCAATTAACATTCTAATAAACTATTAAACATAGAAAATGTTATTTAAAATCTAAAAAAAAGTTAAATCTAGTAATGTTCTAAAAAGAAGTTAATAACTATTTAGTTCTAAGAAAAACAATTTAAAATAGAGAAATAAAAGATAAAAATCTAAAATCTATGTCAAAAATAAGAAATAAATCCAGAAAATTAAATCGGTGAATATAAAAAAAAGCGAGAATGCAACAAAATAAACGGTAATAAAACCGGATACTGGAATATCTCCGAAACCAACAGCGTAGACTGAATCACCGGGCAAAGCACAAGTTCCACAATAAAACTCCTTATCTGAAACGATTTGAATTGTCTGAAACACGATAGAAAAGGTTGTAATCCCGATAAAATCAATATGGCTGCAAATATGCACAACATGCGGTATGCAGATGTAAATGCAAAAATGAAACGAAATACAAGCCAAATTACGAGAAACGGTTGGTCAAATTTTGGGGTACAACAGAAGGCCTACTTTCCCTCAAACCCAAATCGACCTCAACCCTATCAGACCATCAGTTCAAATCCCTATACGGTTAAAACCTCAATAATAGATTTTGGCCACGAAGTCTAATTTTTCCTTACCCTCAAATCAACCTCAAACCCCTTAAACCCCTAAATCCACTTTAAACACATTGAAATCACATATTGAAAACAATGAAGGCAATACTCCCCGTACCTTAATTTGCCGACTCTAAGCCTTTCTCTTTGGGTTCTTGGAAACCTCGCGAAACTTTGCCTCAATCCTCTTCCTCAGAGCTCTGGCCTATATTTCTTCTCTTTTCATGATCTAACAAGAATGAACCCTAATTCCCTCAAAATTCCCTTTTTGTTAAACCTAACTTTGGGCCTATAAATTGGGCTTTTCCAATATTACCCTCATTAACTCCTCCTTAATTGTCCAATTTGCCCTTAGTTAACTTATATTTATTTAAATTAATAATAATACCAATATATTCATATTATATACTATTATTTAAATAAATAACCCAAAAATCCATAATTCTCAATATTTCACACCAACCACTGAAAATCACCAAAAATATAAATATTCATATTCAAATTAAATTAAATAAATATTCCAATAAATTTGGGGTGTTACATGTGACACACATCCAGCAAGATAGACATCAAAAATCAACAATCACCATTGTACAAATGATTATGCAACATGATCATCACACCAAGAATGCAACACAAAAATCATAGATATTCATCATTGAAAACCATAAGTCACGTGTCGAAGAATCATAAGCATGTTGCCAAGTATGATGAGACAGCTCAAAAACAGTCCATAAATATACATCACATCAATCAATGAGGTTTAAGGATGGAAAGAAATCCAAACAAGCTTGAAAATGCAAGAAAAACTCATTCTACAACAGTGTTAATCGGTTAACCTCCTGGTGCTAACCAATTAACACTGTGAAAAGTAGAAAAAACATGCAGCAAAGCAGTGCTAATCGGTTAACCCCCTGGTGTTAACCGATTAACACTGTGACAGAAGCAAAAATTCAGCAATTAAAAGCACTTTTCAGCAGGTAATCAAATATACAATCATCCAAATGAATAAACCATCAATTGTGCACGAAAATTATAATAAATCACAGCAATCAAACATTAATTGGATCCAACAAACACCAAAATTAATAATCAAAACAATCGACGAATCTACATTGTAAAATGCAAAATTAAGCCAAATCAAAGCTAGGTCTAGAAATTACCAACCTACAAAGTTGAGATTTACTTTGGTAAGTGTTGATAAACTAAAATTGATAGATCCAAGCAAGAAAATCAAAGATCTATGAAGCTCTAGCAAGAAAACTTAAAGATCCAAGCAATAATCCACAAATAAGAAAACGCTCTTCAAGAAATGATTCCAACAACTTGATCTAGATCCAAATGAGTTATAAAATCAGAATTGAAATAATGATGATGATGTAATGGAGTTTTAACTCAAGAATTCATAAATTGTAATGTATAATTTGTGAAGCTTTTGGCTATGGAGCTTTTGTGAGGGTTTTGGAATGAGAGAAAAGTTGAGAGAATTAGAATGAGATATGTAGAAAAATCAGAAAATGAGTGAATCCCTGAGAGGTTTGGAGCAAATTGATTGAAGTATGGTTTATGTTTGGATTTAAATATGGTTTGGAGTGCGGGTTAACATTAGGAATGAAAATTAGGAGTGGAACTAGGAATGAAAATGTTTGAATTTTTGGATGGAATTTGAATTAATTGGAAAATAAATCAAATTTTAAACCACTTCTAGATCCTTCTACTGGTGTGATAATTGAAATCAAGTTATTGGAATGGGTACCACATGTTGCAGCGTTGGAAATGAAGTATCAGGGAAAAATTCAAATTGTTTAACCGATTAACCAAATTTTCCTAGCAAATGGTTAATCGGTTAACACCTTCAAATTTTGAATTTTTTGGCACCTTAAAGAGGGAAACTTGGAGAATCGTCTTTTGCCAACTATTCTGAGTATAGTTTAGCATTTGAAACTTGTCATTTGATATTTTATCTGTATAATTCCTGAAATAAACTGTGAATCACCTCCTGCACTCAAAATATCTGCCTAGAAAATATAATTTGGTGCCCGATCGCTGAACAAAATAAATGTTGAAGCCTCTGATGCTTGCTGCTTAAAAACTTGAAATATAGGAAAGTCTTGAGCCATGGAAACAAATTGATCCCATGTCTCAAACACTAATTATATGATTTGGTTAATGATGCAAAATGAAAGAAACATAAGTCAATTACGATTAAAACGAAAGGACAAGTTTTGGGGTGTTACAGATGGAAAGTCCCTAAGTTTATGAAATTCGCTTGCGGCACCAATGAGTCAACTGTCGAACACATAGCTCATTACCTAACTGAAGCATGTGACATTGCAAATAATGAGAATTTGAGAATGACACATTTCCCCGGTTCTCTTACAAAGAATGCATTCACATGGTTTACTGCCTTATTTCCTCATTCGATCCATAACTGGACGCACTTAGAGAGATTGTTCCATGAACAACTCTATATGGGGAAATCTAAGATTAGTTTAAAGGATTTGTCAAGTGTCAAGCAAAAGTTTTTTGAATCAATTGATGATTACTTAAACAGATTCTGGTTTTTAAAAACGAGGGGATTTAACCAGGTGCCTGAACATGAGCTTGTCGAAATGGATGCTGGTGGGATAGAATATTCCACTAGGAAGAAGCTAGATACTCAATACCTGTGAGATATGGCCCAATTAGCAGATAGAGTTAGGCAAGTCGAGATACTAAAGGCTGAAAAGGCCATAACTAGTAAGGGTAAGAAGGAGTGTATAGCTTATGTCGACATGTAAGACCACAACATAGCATCTGAGGTTGACTACGAGCATGTTGAAGAGTCTGAGGTTAACGTGGCTAAGCTGAAGCCAGGTCCCCCGTATGTGTGTAAGTTACTTACACCTGCAAATGAGAAGAATCCTCTAGAACTCAAAGAAAACAATAAGTTTCCTAAGAAAACTTACACCTTCGACGTAACCAAATGCGATGAGATTTTTAATTTCTTGGTTGCAGATGGTTAAGTACTTGTGCCTTAATGCGTAAAAGTACCACCATTTGAACAAATAAAGAAACGAGGTTTTTGTAAATATCATAATTTCTTAGAACATATAACTTCATAATATTTTCTTTTCAGGGATCTTGTGCAGAATGCTCTGAACGAAGGCAGACTCAAGTTTGCTAAAGGAAAGCCCCCAATGAAAATTGATACTGATCCATTACAGATTGGAGATGCCAGCTATGTGGAGCATGTTGTGATCGACATGGTTGAAATCTCTGAGGATTTTGACATTAAATAATTTGAAACTAAAAACCATAGCAAAGTCCTATTCCCAAAAGCCGGTGAAAATCTTATTGAATTTCTCTATAGGTGTCAAGCTGATGATTTTGAAGTGATGTTGTACCCCATATGCAATGCTTTATTCGACAAGAAAGCTGCCAAGTAAGTCGAAGTTGCTCAAAAGGCCAAAGGTAACATCAAGGTCCAACCTCACTACCACTTTAGCAAGGGAGGTGTTCCTCAAAGGAAGGATTGAGCAACTGGCTAACATAAGGCGAAATAAAATGCCTATAAGTCTTCAGATGACATTCCCTAAGGGAAATGATCAAAACCTGCTGAGAGAGAATGCAACAAGAACCCAAAATGGAGAAACTTTGAGATTGGTAGAGGGTCCTCCATGACATACAAGGAGAAATTTCAGATGTCTGGAAGGAATTCATATAGGCCTAGTGCAAACTACAAGGGGAAGAATCCCATGAATAGAACCCAATGGCATAGATTCCATAGGAGAAACAAAGCAGAAAGGGATGTTGTTGGGTCGAGCAATATCAATCCTCGACATAAGCCTAAAGATGAGCAGGCAAAGAAACTAGTTGGGAGAAAGTTGTTTCCCTTCAAGAAGATCGACAGAGAGGAGCAAGCTAAAGAGGATAAATTGGTAACAGATAATTTTGACTCCAGGTCGGAAGACGATTTCAACGTTATATGTAATGTTATCTCTGTACTTTCTTATGAGTAATACTGCATGGCTAAGGTCTCCGAAGAAGAAGACTATGAGGAAGAATAACTGGAAAAACACAAGTCAGTTTGTAACTTTGTTATGAATAATGGGCGCGTCGAAGAGGAAAATATATTCTTTGAGCGACCCCGTGTGGGAATGAAGAATCACCTAAAGCATCTCTTCATAAGGGCTAAGGTCGAAGGCACTACCGTTAACAAAATATTGGTGGACGGTGGGGCCGCAATGAACCTAATGCCACATTTCTTGTTGGCTAAATTGGGAATGTATGACACTGGCCTTAAGCCCCACAACATGGTCCTTTCTAATTATGAAGGAAAGATTGGCCAAACTATGTGGGTCATTCAGGTGGAAGTGACCATAGGGTCTATTACTCGACCTACATTCTTCATGGTAATAGCCGTAATGGCTAGTTACAACTTGTTGTTAGGGTGAGAATGGACACATGGCATATGAGTTGTCCCTTCGTCCTTACACCAAAGGATAGTCATTGGCACGAATATGGAATTATCGAAAACATCGAAGCGGACCAAGGCTACTACATGGATGAGGTAAACCATGTAGACAAAAGGAATTTCGACAGAAACTTGGCGAAGATAGTGCCATGCATACCAGCTGTGACTGGTTATGAGCCTCTAGCAGAGGCAATTTTCTCTTTGAACCTGTAGCACCCTAATTTTTGACCTTAAGATCCCACCTCCTTGTGCATTTTTTATGTGCATATCATCTAAGTCAATCATTTATGCATAACTAACCGTTTTTACCAGTTTGTCCATTTTGTTTTGTGAAGACAAGTTTGCTGCAAAAGATTGAAAGCCTGGTGACAAATTCTCTCCAAGATACGACATAGGCTTCTCAAAGAAGATTAAGATTTGAGGAAGAGCTATCTAAAGGCATGATGTTTTACATGGTGTTGACCAGTTTGTGTGCTTTGTTTCCAAAAGACAATATGTCCTGGTGGAATGAATTAAGACTTCATCAGTTTAATTGGTTGTGGCTTTGGATGTGCGTTTGATTCGAATTTAACGTTGTTTATGTCCAACAAGTTTATTTATCTTGGCCTTTTAATCCTAAGGAAAAGAATTGGAAAGTTTCTTGGTGATGGTTTTGTTAGATGAAGCCCAAGAATTATGTGGATTCATTTTTCAAGGTATCATTATAATACCAAGTCATCTTATTTAAAGATTGGATTCACAAGTTACAAGATAATTTTCAAGGTTACAATTTGAGCCACAATTTACGGTTTGCGTCGAATTCACAATGAACATCAAATATGCAAATTCAAGGAGGGATTCAATTTATTGTTTCAAGTATAATTTCCGACCGCAAGATGCTTCAAGTTTAAAACTCAAAATCCAAGTTTGTTTTTTAGAAGATGTGTCATGATTGATTCAAGGCATAAAAACAACTCAGATTCATATTCATCAAGTTCTTATTTACGTTCAAGTTACACTTTTCAAAACCAAGTCCACCAAGGGAGCATACTAATTTGTCTCGTGAGATTTAAAGATTTTAGAATAAAAAGTTTCATTAATTGACATTCAAAAATTACAAGGTTACAAACTAGTTTCATCAAGTTCACATTACAAGTTTACATGTTGATTACAAGATCATCAAATCTACATAGTATACAATTTACAAAAGCAGCTATAATTCTACATGGTTTCATTTACCAACTACAAGCTTCTGCCTTGAAGCATCCAGGCCTAAGAACTCTACAAAGATAAAAGAAAACAACATCAGAATTTATAACCAACAAAATTCAAAAAGAAGGACATTGAATTTGTTTACAGCCCTCAGATTTAAAATCATCATTGGGCAAGGAAGGGCAACGAAATTCGCTACCAACTTCCAATTCTAAAACAAGAACAACAATAATTTCGAGCAAACATTTTCAAAAAGGCATCCATCATCAAATTCCAAACAGGGACAAATCATCATAAAAACAAAACAATATCAAAATTTAATAAAAAGTCAAAGAAGCTAAGAGGAATGTCAGTTCAGATGGAAACATCATCATCACAAAATTCTAAAAACCATTCACGGCCTTCCATAAGACAGGCAACATCTGAACCATCAAGAGAAAAGAAAAGATGTTAAAACAAAATCCGAAAAAAATAACTTTTGTTTCCGTTCCACACTCCTATTCAAACAGAACAAACCAAAATTGGAAAGCTCATCAAAGAGGATCCCTGAAATAATCAGACAGCAAAATCATCAATAACCTAAAATGAAAATGGAAAAATCATAAACACATTTCAGACAAAATAAAACGAAAAAGGAAAGTTCTTAAAGTTCCTCTTCAAATCATTTTTAAGAATTGGGCTATAAAAGAAGAAGAAAAACACCATCAAAAAGGCGGCGAGAAAATATTCACAGAGGCGAAAACTCACGAAAAAACACAATCTCAAAAACCCATCACAGAGAAGCTAAAAATCTCAGCGAAAATACCATCTCAGAATCCACAAAGCCCAGAAATTTCACAAACCCTAAACGTTCACAACGAACCAACACAGAAGACCCACAAGAGATTCACGAAGAATCTCATAATCCGCAAACATTCAAACCGACCAAGACTTAGAAAACGAAGGAACTCTTCATTTTCATCACCGTCCATCGCAAAAACCACTGCTAAGCCACTGGCGAAGCCATCGATATCGTCATCATGGGTAACGTTTTTTAAGTGATATTTTCATTTCGTGATTGATGTGTGTTTTGTGTTCTTTTTTGCTAGGTTTTATGGAAACGGAGAAGATAGAAGGAAGAAGATTGGAGAAGGAAGAAAAAGTAAAGGAGATGGAGAGAAGAGAGCCAAGCGGCGGAAGGGAGAAGAGGAGATTGTGATTAGAGTTTTTTTTCTAGCTTTTCTTATTATATGTTGTAGATCACATGCACACGCACCCATGTCCCTATCATGCACCCTCACATCATCACCGCCCACTCCTCACCTGATCACAATACACGGTCCACGATTGCACACCACACGGTAGGCCTCCCTTGGCCTACCGCGCCTGATCTCTCGCCCCCCTCTCTTGATTAACTCCCCATTAACGTTTGATTAACCTCTTAATTAAATCATTAATCTGCATTTAATTAACTAATCATTCACTTAATATTTAATTAATTAACCTATTATAACTTAAATATTACTTTTTAATTAAAACCATTAATCTGCCATTTTATTTAAATATAATCATTAAACCTTTTTAATTTTATTTAATTAACTAATTAATTTAATCTTTTTCTAATTAGACTTTTCTTTTTTTTTAAAACACAATTAATAACCTTTCTATTTAATTTAACTTTTTCTAATTATTTAGTTTTTTTATTTAATTAATAACCCCTTTTTATTAATTAAATTATCTTATTTAATTTACTATTTATTCAATGAGTTCAATTCTTTTTTTTATTCACTTTATTAATTTATTTATTTTATCAACTTAATACCTTTTATTAAATAGTAATATAAAATTTTTCAAAAAAACCTATCTCCCATGTTTTAAACAACTTGCATTTTATTTAATAAAAATCTCACATTTAATTTAATTTAACCTTTAATCTCCTTAATAAAGAAAAATAATAAAACTTCTTTTTTATAACCAAAGCAATTTATTTAATAGATAAATTTATCTATTTAAAATTATTTTCCACCTAGCAACTTAATTATTTTATAACTTTAATTTAAACTCTACTAGAATTAATTCATCTTCTAATGTAACTTTTTCTTTAAAAAAATCAATTTGCGTAAAACTTAATCAACACACTTCCGATTTCTATCCCCTAAGCTCTGATTTCGATTCGAATATTCACGACCCCGCGCTTGACTTGATTTTAGCGTTTATATCTGTTTTGCCTGTAATTAATTATGATATCCCTCTTATTATCTTGTCGTATTATTTTTATCGCATTATACATGTCCAAAGGAAGAACATGCGCATGACTTCACAAGTCGTGCGTATTGCACCTCATATGCATCATTATTCCACGTTCAATCCTTGACCTTGTTTTCAAGTTGATCAGCTTAGGCTTTAGATCCTACCCCTTAAGGAGGACCGTTTTATCTTTTAACTTAGACAAACCATATTCAATATAATCAGCTATTCTCCCTACAAGAGAATTAGATGTTAGTCATCTTGACAGTCGAGATATTATTCTCCTGTCCCATAATTATTGAGAGATATAGGATCTTTTTCGCTTGAGAGAGTTAGTGGCATACTCGTCGATAAATCCAAGTTTTGAGTCATTCTCTCAATGCGATGCAAAGACCATCTCCTACAAGTTGTGGCGGTTAAGTCGAGTGTTCTCTCTTAAGATGACAACTCGTCTTTTCTTCTATAACCAATCAACAAACCTTATCCCCCTGGAACCTTGGCCATAGTCAAGAAGTTCCTCAATCCCTTTTAGGGGAACTACGAATACTCTAATTCCATTTCCGTCAAGATACGTAGGCACAAGATGCGATTTCTTGATGAGTATACTTAAAAATAAATCACTAGGTCTTTTACCCTTAGCAAACGAAAATAACACAATAAAACAAGAGGTTCCTGTAGAGTACTACCAATTCTTAGGATGTTAGCACCTTCCATAAGTTTAACCAACCCCCAAACCTTAGACTCTCTAGCTTTGCATTTGCATTGCATATTTTATGGGCAATTCGATCTTTTTCCCTTCCTTTGGACAAATTAAGGACTGGTTGTGAACCAATGAATTAAGATTCAAGTTAATCCAATAATTTGATATCCAATTCTCACCGCGACAGAAATGGCGACTTCACTGGGAAAGAGTAAAATCATTCTTGTGGGTTTCCCCTAACTTGTTTTATTCTTATGTTTATTGTATTATGTTTACTTATTTGTATATATGCTTATTTATATTTGTGCTTTTAGGTTGGTACCCTTTATGTGGTGAGATAAGTCCTACACCCAGACTTGAGTGTGCTTATGATAGGAAGGTGATATATTCGACGAGGCTTATAGGGAGTGAGTCCCGACCAAGCTAACTTGAAAATCATCGCTCAGTTGAGGCCCTCTTAAAAACAATAATGTTGAACGAGTATTCGTGAAAACACTTACTCTTTTCTACCTAGGAGCCTACGATACTGGGGACCTTTAGTTACCTTTAACCCCACTTGGCCTTTCTTAAGACATAGTGCGATGACTATGAGGGAGTAGTCCTAAAGTAGTTGGTACGTGATGCTACACTCAAAAGAGGTTCTCTTGAGAATACTATTAACCATCGAGTATTCGGGAAATCAATAATATCCGAAAGATGGACTAATGATTTTAGGAACTTGTTAGAACCTTGTTCTACAGGTAAAATACACCTTTAGTCCACACCCTTTGGGGATGGGTATACCCTTTGCTCCATGCTCATTGCAAACCTAAGTTTCCTGTTTGTTTATCTTTGTGTATCTGTGTGCTTGCTTGTGTTTGTGCATCTTCGCATCCATAAAGCATCATATTGCATTGGTTTCATGGAATTCAACTTTATTTATGAATCTTACCGACCAATATGGATTACAAAAGGAAAATATTTTGAAATATTCTTTCAAGAGTCCTAATTTGGATGACCTAAGGAAGTTAGAAGCTCTTATTGAAGATCAATAGAAGTTCAAAAGACAAGAGACTTTTCCCATTGTTGAAGATCCAAGTGAACAAGGGAGTCCTTCCTTACTTTCCGACAAGAAAAGTAAAGAGCAGAAGGATTTATTTTCCTCTATCATATATACTACTCTTTGGAATTTGATCATGGACAAATTTATATTCAAGAATGTCCAACTGGAAAAGTAGATCAAGAAGCACAAGCAAAACTTCCTTAGGACTTTTATTAGCTTTTATTTAGCTGTTATGTCAGGACTCTTCTAAGAATGTTTATTTGTAATCCGTTAAAAAAAATAATAAATGAGTTTCTTTGGTATCATGTGACGTTTATAAATACTTGAGTTCCATAAAACCCTTTCATCTGCATTTTGCATTTTGCATCCTGCATTTTGCATCCCTCATTTAGCATTTGCATGTGCATGTGTCTCCTTCCTGTTGTAGCTCATTCGACTTTTTGTCTTTGTCTCGTCAGCTGACATCTCGACAATCTGACCAAGCTCGGAGTATTTATTGAAGGATAGTAAAGAGAACAAGGATATGGATCCCGTGACTAGTTTCAGAGTGATAACTAATCCGATATTTGATCTTCCCTCAGATGACAATGATCAACAAGTGGATGTTCCTACACAATCTCAACCTATGCAAGATAACCTGTGTGTCCAAGATGATGACAGAGATTCCCAATTTCCGTAGTGTATACCAGATCCTCAGAATGCTCATACTGAGATGAAGGTAGACGATCCTAGAATTTTAGAAATTGAGAAAGGATTTTGTGATCTCGAAGAACAATTGAAGATGATAAGAATTGATGCACCTGGTCTCAAGGCTCATAACCTATGTTTAGTTCCAGGAGTGGTTATTCCTCCAAAGTTTAAACTGCCTGTTTTCGAAATATGCAAGGGTGTTAGTTGTCCGAAATACCATTTGACAATGTTTTGTCGAAAGATAACTGCTTATATTAACAAAGACAAACTGATGATTCACTGCATTCAAGAAAGTTTATGTGGGGCATCCTTGATGTGGTACATGAAGCTACAAAGGAATCATATTCAGTCTTGGGAAGATTTAGCTGATGCTTTTATAAAACAATACAATTACAATTTGGGTATGGCTCCATACAATGATCAACTAGTGAGCATGAGTAAGAATAACAATGAATCTTTCAGGGAGTATGCTCAAGGATGGAAAGAGTTGGCAGCCCAAGTTCATTCACCGCTTCAAGAGAAAGAATTAACTAAGGTGTTTTTAAGAACACTTCCAAACTCGTATTACGATAGGATGGTAGGCGTTGTGCCATTGGAGTTCTCCAAAATTGTAGTTCCAGTATCTTATCCTCAACATCGGTATCCAGCGCCTGCTTAGCGCAAGCAACGACTACCTCATAGACGAAGGTTGACTTCTCCAGATCAACATCAGAATCGACGGGTTTAAAGACGGTTTCAGAATCAAAAGATACCTCTGAGTATTCTAAAATAAGAAGTTCACCAATTTGATCCAATCCCGTTGACTTACCGTCAACTATGGTCTTATTTTGCTAGAAACTCGGTAATGACACCCAGAAAGACTAGAATCATGAAGTCTCACCCACCGTGGTTCAACTCGAACACCAACTGTGAACTTCATGAAGGAGTGATGGGGAATTCGATTGAAGAGTGTAAGGTTTTCCAAGAAAATGTTCAAGAGATGATCGACGACAAAGTGTTGACTTTCGAAGGAAGAAGCCTGTTTGTGAATGGAACACCATTATACTGATGAATATGGAGACTCATGAAGACCTTTTCAAGATGTTGAAATCAAGAGAAGAGATCATCAAATTTCTTACTCTGTTTATATGTATTCTATTTCTTTATAAAGCATAGTTGGCATGTAAGCACTTGTTTATTTTGAATAAGTAATGCAATATAAGTGTTTGTCTTGAAGAAATCCATTTGTATTCACTCGCAAAATTATTCTTCATAATTTATAATGCCCATTTCACCCGACTTTTTCTCACTTTGATGAAGAATTGAGAGCAGAATGACAAAGTAAAACGCCAGGTCTTTTGTTGTATGCTTTTGAATAAAACGCTACTGGTGATGTAAGGCATTGTTTCAAACCTCATAAACACCAGAAATATAAGGAAGTTAATCCTTGTTTAACCCTTTAAGTCTTGATGAAGGATCTGTTTTTTTCCTGAATCAAAACCTCATTTTTAACTTGGGGCAGGGCAGTTTTTTAGTTCGCTTGATTGAGCGCCTAAAACTTTCAGAAAAAAAGAGTGAACATCTTTCAAAAATGGGTGGGTACAAATAAGCTTTGACCCTTTATTCCTTTATTTTACAAATCGTAAACTAAGCCCAGATACAACCTTTAAAAGACCTAATTGAAGTAGGGTTCATTTTGAAAGTATACCCAATGAGATAACGTTTCCTGACTCCTATGAGCTATGCTCAATTTGGTATTGGCTTTATAAAAATTATCTTTATCCTAATTATTGACTTTATCACTAGTTATGGTGATTTTCTTTTTCAAAGAATTCAAGACAAGCGTGTATGTTGTATTAACAGTTTCAAAATTAACATTTCAAGTGTGTTGACTTTGCTTGACATCTTAGAAAATGTACATATAAACATCGACGATAAAACTTGAAGATTCTGCTGAACAGGGACAAGTTGTTTCCAAGATTGCTCATTTATACAAGTTTGATTATTCTTAAGAGTTATTATAGAAGACTCAGTCATAACACCGTCAATCCGGGCTAGTTACGTCGAGATTCGACGAATCTCTCCAAGAGTTTGAAGACATTGGAACATTTCAGACGCCGTGTTTTCTGTAAAATCCTTTTGGAATGACTTTTTCTCATGAACCATATGACTTGGGGCATTTGAGAATTAAATTATTTTACATCACTTATTGTTCAAAATGGCGACTATCATGCGGTTCATCAATGCAAAACTACTTTGTTTTCACGATATTCCTCACTCATGTCCCCGATAAATTTTACTTCAGGTGGTCATGATTTCTCCGATGAGTCCTTTCAATGCATGAAGCCTCCAGTTAGTAACCCGAGAACTCCCGGTGATTTGCTTAACTTCACTTCCCCAATAAAGTGGATGATATTTTAATCCTCAGCGAATCTTCTTGAACTTCACCTTCTCGATGAAGTCGGTGCTATTTCATTCCTTAGTGGATCTTTTACAACGCCAGTTCTTCCCCAGCAAAGCGGATGTTTATTTCATCCCCATTGAAGTTTTGACTCCGGCATATTCAACAACTATGTTAACCCAGGATTCCCCATTGAAGTGGATATTTATTTTATCCCTTGTGAAACCTCGGTTCGGGCATCTCTATCTACAACTCCAGTAGGAATCTCTCCAGTGAAGAAGATATTTATTTTATCCTTGAAGTTTCTAATATGAGTTTGATCCGCTCCCAGTAGATCTTTATTCTCATCTTCAGCAGGATAACTGAGACTCATCTTAACAAATCCCTCAAGTAAGATCAAGATGTTATATCCCCAAGTGTAATGTTCTCTTTTCCCCAGAAGAGCTTTGAAGCCCTGAAACAGGATTGTGATCCCGTATCTAGTTCTCCATCTATCCCCATCAATGCTTCTATCTTGGAAGTTTGGTCGGATGTTTGTTTCGAGATGTTTATTTCATCTCCGGTTGCTTCTTTTGTTTGTTTTATCAGCATAAGCATATGCATAGCATATAGATAGATGGCATGGCATGCGCATTTTGCATCTTTGTGTTTGGTTATTCTGTCACTTTGGTCATGTTTATCCCCAAGTGATTGGGTTCGTTTTCTCCCTCCAAGTAAAGTCGTCAGCCCTAGGCAGAAAGAGCACAATATTTCTAATTCCCCACTGAGTTCGATCCTCGTGGAAGATGGTTGTTTTAATTAAATCCCATTTGATCTCACCCCTCAGGGGTTGAGTCGTGCTTGACAGTTTCTCTTCAGTTACTTCCTGAATTAAACTTTGGTCCTTGGCAATCACATTTTGGGTATCTCCAGGCTTTTCAACTTGGATTGGGCGTGCATTTATTTTGCACTTATACTCCTCAGGAAGAATTTGTTGAAGGTCATCATTAAAGATAAGATGTTTCTCTAGTAGTGTTACAGATCTTCTCAACAATTTATACCCAGACAACAAGTGGTAGCCTCTTTATTTGAGCAGTTTGTTTTGATCAGGTTTTCTATTTTGGATGACAAATGGCAGTCTCCTCAAGACAATTTATCCATCCCTGGTGATTTTATCAAGGTTATCAAATGGCATCTCTCTGGGAATCCGTCAGAGAAGTTTGTCGAAGACTTTACATATATTTATCTTTATTTGAGAATTTTCACTACAAGAGTTTCACACATTTTACAACTACAACCAAGACACTCCTCAGGAATGTATTCCCCAGTGAGTCCATCACACAAGTCTAATTCCATCAAATGGCATCTCTCTCGAGAAGTTTGGTAAAGATTATTATAATTGATCTCTATTTATTTGAGAAGACATATTTGCAAATCAATCAGCCTACACCTCTTCTGAAGATCCCCGGTGAAGTTTTATAACCTCCAGTAAATTATGGATTAACCGCTGAAGCCATTAATCTCCAGTGATATTTCAATCCCCTGTGAAGATGCTCTCTTGAGTATTCGTCATTCTAGGAAGAAATTGAGACCCATTCTTGGCATACAACCTTGAAGCGTGGGGAGGTTTATTTTTACCCTTTTCAAGTGGAATACTTGATTAAAGAAGAAACTGAGACCCGTTCATGGCATACAACCTTGAAGCGTGAGGAGGTTTATTTTTACCCTTTTCAAGTGGAATACTCAATTAAAGAAAAGTTGAATTATGTCTTGATCAAGAAATTTCATTCTGGTTATTACCTTTGCTTGGGCTACCACACATTGGTAGTAGATTATCCTTCATTTTTCAAGTTTCTCGCCCGCTGGTTAGGCTACCATATTCTTGGTAACATGTATTGTTTTTTCATTGGGAGATTCACCAATGGTGTTTGCTTTTTCCCCAGTGGAGTTGGATCCTTCCCCGTGGAGTCTCGCTTTGTTGAGCCGGTTTCTTCGTCAACCTTTGTTTCCCGTATGTCGTGTCCGATTGTTCCCTTGTGACATCTTTTTCCCACATGATCTTTGTCTTGCATTTCATATCATCTCATATCATATGCATTCGGTGGCTTCTTAGGGCCAAAAATCCGTGCAATGTTTTATTTAAGTCCCTCATATCTCGTCGAGACAAAGATTTCAATCTCCATATCTCCAGATAGAAGAAACTTAAATAAGGGCATCTGTAGCACCCTAATTTTTGACCTTAAGATCCCACCTCCTTGTGCATTTTTTGTGTGCATATCATCTAAGTTAATCATTTATGCATAACTAACTGTTTTTACCAGTTTGTCCGTTTTGTTTTGTGAAGACAGGTTTTCTGCAAAAGATTCAAAGCCTGGTGACAAATTCTCTCCAAGATACGTCATAGGCTTCCCAAAGAAGATTAAGATTTGCGGAAGAATTATTTAAAGGCATGATGTTTTGCATGGTGTTGACCAGTTTGTGTGCTTTATTTCCAAAAGACAATGTATCTTGGTGGCATGAATTAAAACATCATCAGTTTAGTTGGTTGTGGGTTTGGATGTACATTTGATTCGAATTTAACATTGTTTATGTCCGACAAGTTAATTTATCTTGGTCTTTTAATCCTAATGAAAAGAATTGGAAAGTTTCTTGGTGATGGTTTTGTTAGATGGAGTCCAAGAATTATGTGGATTCATTTTCCAAGATATCATTGTAAGACCAAGTCATCTTATTTAAAGATTGGATTCACAAGTTACAAGATAATTTTCAAGGTTACAATTTGAGCCACAATTTACGGTTTGCGTCGAATTCACAATGAACATCAAATATGCAAATTCAAGGAGGGATTCAATTTATTGTTTCAAGTATAATTTCCGACCGCAAGATGCTTCAAGTTTAAAACTCAAAATCTAAGTTTGTTTTTTAGAAGATGTGTCATGATTGATTCAAGGCATAAAAACAACTCAGATTCATATTCATCAAGTTCTTATTTCCGTTCAAGTTACACTTTTCAAAACCAAGTCCACCAAGGGAGCATACTAATTTGTCTCGTGAGATTTAAATATTTTAGAATAAAAAGTTTCATTAATTGACATTCAAAAATTACAAGGTTACAAACTAGTTTCATCAAGTTCACATTACAAGTTTACATGTTGATTACAAGATCTTCAAAGCTACATAGTATACAATTTACAAAAGCACCTACAATCCTACATGGTTTCATTTACCAACTACAAGCTTCTGCCTTGAAGCATCCAGGCCTAAGAATTCTGCAAAGATAAAAGAAAACAACATCAGAATTTATAAACAACAAAATTCAAAAAGAAGCACATTGAATTTGTTTACAGCCCTCAGATTCAAAATCATCATTGGGCAAGGAAGGGCAACGAAATTCGCTACCAACTTCCAATTCTAAAACAAGAACAACAACAATTTCGAGCAAACATTTTCAAAAAGGCCTCCATCATCAAATTCCAAACAGGGACAAATCATCATAAAAACAAAACAATATCAAAATTTAATAAAAAGTCAAAGAAGCTAAGAGGAATGTCAGTTCAGATGGAAACATCATCATCACAAAATTCTAAAAACCGTTCACGACCTTCCACAAGACAGGCAACATCTGAACCATCAAGAGAAAAGAAAAGATGTTAAAACAAAATCCGAAAAAAATAACTTTTGTTTCCGTTCCACACTCCTCTTCAAACATAACAAACCAAAATTGGAAAGCCCATCAAAGAGGATCCCTGAAATAATCAGACAGCAAAATCATCAATAACCTAAAACGAAAATGGAAAAATCATAAACACATTTCAGACAAAATAAAACGAAAAGGGAAAGTTCTTAAAGTTCCTCTTCAAATCATTTTTAAGAATTGGGCTATAAAAGAAGAAAAACACCATCAAAAGGGCGGCGAGAAAATATTCACAGATGCAAAAACTCACGAAAAAACACAGTCTCAAAAACCCATCACAGAGAAGTGAAAAATCTCAGCAAAAATACCATCTCAGAATGCACAAAGCCCAGAAATTTCACAAACCCTAAACATTCACAACGAACCAACACAGAAGACCCATAAGAGATTCACGAAGAATCTCAGAATCCGCAAGCATTCAAACCGGCCAAGTCTCAGAAAACGAAGGAACTCTTCGTTTTCATCATTGTCTGTCACAAAAACCACCGCTAAGCCACCGGCGAAGCCATCGATATCGTCATCATGGGTAACGTTTTTTAAGTGATATTTTCATTTCGTGATTGATGTGCGTTTTGTGTTTTTTTTGCTAGGTTTTATGGAAACGGAGAAGATAGAAGGAAGAAGATCAGAGAAGTAGGAAAAAGTAGAGGAGATGGAGAGAAGAGAGCCAAGCGACGGAAGAGAGAAAAGAAGATTGTGATTAGGGTTTTTTGTTTCTAGCTTTTTTTAATTATATGTTGTAGACCACATGCACGCGCACCCACGTCCCTACCATGCACCCTCACATCATCATCGTTCACTCCTCACCTGATCACTATACACGGTCCACGATTGCACACCACACGATAGGCCTCCCTTGGCCTACCGCGCCTGATCTCTCGCCCCCCTCTCTTGATTAACCTCTTAATTAAACCATTAATATGCATTTCATTAACTAATCATTCACTTAATATTTAATTAATTAACCTATTATAACTTAAATATTACTTTTTAATTAAAACCATTAATCTGTCATTTTATTTAAATATAATCATTAAACCTTTTTAATTTTATTTAATTAACTAATTAGTTTAATCTTTTTCTAATTAGACTTTTCTTTTTTAAAAAAAACAATTAATAACCTTTCTATTTAAATTAACTTTTTCTAATTATTTAGTTTTTTTTATTTAACTAATCACCCCTTTTTATTAATTTACTTATCTTATTTAATTTACTATTTATTCATTGAGATCAATTCTTTTTTTATTCACTTTATTAATTTATTTATTTTATCAACTTAATACCTTTTATTAAATAATAATATAAATTTGTTAAAAAAAACCTTTCTCCCATGTTTTAAATAACTTGTATTTTATTTAATAAAAACCTCTCATTTAATTTAATTTAACCTTTAATCTCCTTAATAAAGAAAAATAATAAAACTTCTTTTTTATAACCAAAGCAATTTATTTAATAGGTAAATTTATCTATTTAAATATTTTTTTCCACCTAGCAACTTAATTATTTTATAACTTTAATTTAAACTCTACTGGAATTAATTCATCTTCTAATGTAACTTTTTCTTTAAAAAAACCAATTTGCGTAAAACTTAATCAACGCGCTTTCGATTTCTATCCTCTAAGCTCCGATTTCGATTCGAATATTCACGACCCCGCGCTTGGCTTGATTTTAGCGTTTATATCTATTTTGCCTGTAATTAATTATGTTATCCCTCTTATTATCCTGTCGTATTATTTTTATCGCATTATGCATGTCCAAAGGAAGAACCTGTGCATGACTTCACAAGTCGTGCATATTGCACCTCATATGCATCATTATTCCCCGCTCGATCCTTGATCTTATTTTCAAGTTGATCAACTTAGACTTTAGATCCTACCCCTTAAGGAGGACCGTTTTATCTTCAACTTAGACAAACCATATTCAATACAATCAGCTATTCTCCCTACAAGAGAATTAGACATTAGCCATCTTGACAGTCGAGATATAATTCTCCTGCCCCATAATTATCGAGAGATATAAGATCTTTTCCGTTTGAGAGAGTTAGTGGCATACTCGTCGATAAATCCAAGTTTTGGGTCCTTCTCTCAATGCGATGCAAAAACCATCTCCTATAAGTTGTGGCGGTTAAGTCGAGTATTCTCCCTTAAGATGACGACTCGTCTCTTCTCCTAGAATCAATCAAAAAACCTTATCCCCCTGGAATCTTGGTCATAGTCAAGAAGTTCTGACCGGTAAATTAGCAAGTGTACTAATTGTACCGATGTAGTAATAAGGGGAAATTCCCCAAATATCGATCTCGCGGACTGCGTATGAACACAAGTTCTAAAATAATACAATTGAACAAAAAGTCATAGGGGTTTTGGTTTGTTTCTTACAATTTTAAAGGCCAATAGGCAAAAGCCGTAAAATAAAGGTTTTAGACAGTTATGAGAAGCATGCTAGAGTAGGGTGTATGAAATAACCTTGTAACAACCTCAATCCTAAGTTTTTAGAAATATTTGCTCAATTCAATCGTGACCGGTTTTAAAGATTAGTTGACTCTAATTCCTTAGCAGAAAACCCTTTGGTATTCTCCCTATACCCCAATTCTTTGGCAGTATAGGAACAATCCCAAGCAATTTACATTATCTAAAACATTACGGTTACTATAGGGTATCCTCATTCCTAGGCAATATCTACTATAGTAATATCGTATAAACGCATTAAAAATTGTTTTTCCAAACCTAAGGTTAACCGTAATTCATATTCTCATTTGTCAAATAAGAAAAGCCATAAAACAAAATACGATAACAACGATGATTAGAGAGCAGAGAAATCCATTATTAAGGTCAAGGTCATTACATAGTCAAATCAGGGACACCCCCCTAGCATTGGGGGGTTTAGCTACTCATAATAATAAAAATAAAATCAACAACTAGATTCAACATTACAGATAATAGGGGTGTCTTGATCTTCAATAGCTTCCGCTCATGAGACCCTTCAGTTTCCCCCAATCCTTGGTTGCTACAATCTTGATCGTGAAATTCTTTTCTGTCCAAAAGCCCCTTATTCTTTCTCCAAACACGTATCAAAATGTCTCAATTCAAACTCATCACTAGGGAAATACCCCCAATACCCTCGGGGATCACAAGAGTAAAAAATACAAGAAAAATAGGGAAAAAAGCGCTTCCTGCAACACGGGCCGTGTCAGGCAACACGGGCGTCCGTGTTGGCTTCCTGACACATTTTTCGCGTGAAATTTGCAAGTCCCAGGTGTCACAACACGGGCCGTGTCACACGACACAGGCACCCGTGTTGTGCCACTGTTTTTTTTTCAAAAATCGCCTTTTCTGAGCACATCCTGCAACACGGGCCGTATCACACAACACGGGCACCCGTGTTGCACCCCTGTTTCGAATCTGACTTTGACTCCAACACGAAAGTCGTAGCTCTCTCTCTTAGCTTTTCGGAGGTTTTTAGAACGCCTCAAAAGGATTCCCGGAACTCCAGTTATGATCGTTTTCGTGCAGACTGCTAAAGATTTCACAACAAAACTCTTCCAAAATCTTGCCATTTTTTCCCGGTTTTTGCTCTGCTTCTCCTTTATTGTATACCTGAACCTAGAAACAGTGAAAATACCAAATCGACGCGTAAAATGTAATAAAAACAACTAAAATGCGACAAGACAAAACAAATGATTAACTGACATAAACGGTAAAATAACGTGTAAAAACCACTGATCAAGTTCCTTAATCCCTTTTAGGGGAACTACGAATACTCTGATTCCATTCCCGTCAGGATACGTAGGCACAAGATGCGATTTCTTGGCGAGTATACTTAGAAATAAACCACTAGGTTTTTTACCCTTAGCAAATGACAATAACACAATAAAACAAGAGGTTCCTATAGAGTACTACAAATTCTTAGGATGTTAGCACATTCCCTAAGTTTAACCAACCCCCGAACCTTAGACTCTCTAGCTTTGCATTTACATTGTATATTTTGTGGGTAATTCGATCTTTTTCCCTTCCTTTGGACAAATTAAAGACCGATGGTGAACCAATGAATTAAGATTCAAGTTAATCCAAAAATTTGATATCCAATTCTCACCACGACAGAACCTTCACCCAACCCATGAGTTTACTTGGGGGTGAGAGGTCATGGGTGAGAAATTCTGGTGCGCAAATGGAATTCGGCCAATAGTCTGGGGAGACGAATTTGGTGATTATGACTGAGTTCAAAGCATTAGCGTGAATCACGGCCCATGTGGCCGATAGTAGATTACAAGCGGATTTGGAAGCTGAAATACCATACATGGTTGTTGAAGCTAACAAAATAGAAGTGTTTGACATGGGAAATCGAGTAAATGTTGAACCTTAACCCTTCAGAGAGCCACAATTATCCGATTCAGAGGAGGATAGTCGAAAAGACCAAAGGCTTGATTGTGTCTATGACGAGCCTTTAGGTTTCGAAAAGCATCCAGTGGCATCCACTACCAAGATATAGCCACAAGATCCACTTGAAAAAGTATACTTGGGAGATGGATCGACCAAGAGGCCAACTTATATAAGGGCTAACATCGATCCAAGCCTGAGATTAAAAAGAATTGGTAAAGCTAAAGCTACCCAATAAAGGCAGGCAAGAAGTCAGTCAAGCAGATGCCGAGGCGATTTGCTCCAGAGATAATGTCCAAGATTAAGGAGGAGACCGAAATGCTCTTACGAAGCAGGTTCATAAGAGCCTCCAGATGAAGATGTTCCCAAAATAAAATTTCGATGCCCTAGAGCTTTAGTCACCTATGAGTGGGTAGTGATGTCATTTGGCTTGAAGAATGCTAGGGAAATATACCAAAGGGTGATGAATCCTATCTTTCATGACTATATTGAAACTTTCATGCAGATATACATTGACGATATCTTCATTAAATTTGTGTCGGGAAATGGTCATCTCGACCATCTTAGACAGTCGTTCGAAAGAATGAGAAAATATGGTTAGAAAAAAAACCCTTTAAGTGTGCTTTTAATGTGCAGGCATGGGATTTTCTTGGATTTGTGGTCCACAAGAAGGGGATTGAGATAAATAAAAAAAACAAGGCCATCAAAGAGACGAAGTCACCTTCGACAAAGAAGTAGTTGCAATCTCTTTTGGGAAAGATCAACTTTCTAAGAAGGTTCATATCGAACCTCAGTGGTAAAGTTTAGATGTTTTCACCCTTACTCTGCCTGAAAAACGAAGAGTTCATGTGGAAATATGAGCATCAGAAGGTGCTCGACGAGATTAAGGAATGTCAATAAAATCCTCCTATCTTGTCCCCACCTATTAGGAATAAATGTATGAGGTGTACATTTCTGCATCAGACTTGACCATAGGGAGCATGGTAACCCAAGAGGACGATAATGGCGTCGAAAGAGCCATATATTACCTAAGTCAAGCTTTAAATGATGCAGAGACTAGGTATAGTCCAATCAAAAAAATGTGCCTATATTTGTAGTTTTCTTGTATGAAGTTAAAGCAATATATAAAACCAATTGATGTTTATGTATCTTCTCATTTTGATATTATTAAACATATGTTGTCTAAACCAATTTTGCATAGTCGAATTGGAAAACGAGCACTAACTTTAACTTAATATTCCCTTATATATGTGCCTTTAAAGGCCATGAAGGGGCAAGTAGTCGCAAACCTTACTGTAGACCATGCAGTGGTCGAAACGTCTTTAAACTATTTAGAGACCAAACCTTGGAAGCTATACTTCGATGGTTCTAGCCATAAAAATGGTACTGGTATCGGGGTGTTGATCACCTCACCAAACAAAGTACCAACAAAGTCCAAGTTTAAGATCGAAGGTGTTTGCTCCAATAACGAGGCTGAAGACAAAGCCTTAGTAGCTGACCTTGAAATCTTATTAGATTTAGGGGCAAAGCGAATCAAGGTTAGAGGAGATTTTGAGTTAGTCGTGAAACAAATCACGAAAGAATATAGATGTATCAAGGAAAACTTGATCATGTATTTTGTAATAGTAAACCGACTGATAAAACATTTTGACTTCATGGATATTCAGCATATTCTCAGGCTTGAGAATCACGATGAAAATGAATTGGTGCCGATTTCCTCAAAGTATAAAGTGCCAAAGGATAATTTGGAGAACTTGATCTAAGTTCAAGGAAAAGTATGAGCAACGAGGCTCTCTCCATCAGATCTAGCATTGTCAAAGTTATGATCGATGGACGCAGAGAACTTCAAGATCTGCTCGTCGAAGATTTGCTTAGCAATGAATGGAGAAAACTCATAGTTGATTATTTGAAGAATCCAGTGGGGTCAACAGATCAAAAGGTCAAGTATAGAGATATGAGTTATGTAATCAATGGAAATGAGTTGTTCAAGAAGACTGATAAAGGAGTTCTGCTCAAGTGCCTTGGTGAAGAAGAGGCATATCTGGATGTGTTGAACACTCATAATGGAGCCTGTGATGTCCATTAAGTGGAGAACAAGATGAAATGGCTATTATGTCGTCAGGGTGTTTATTGCCCTACCATGCTTAAATATTGTATGGATTTTGCAAAAGGTTGCCAAGAATGCCAAGTTCACTCAGGCATACAACACGTTCCTACAAGTGAGTTGCATGTAATAGTGAAACCTTGGCCATTTAGAGGATAGGCTTTGGACCTCATTGGCGAAATTCGACATGCGTCCTCTAAAAGCTAGAAATACATATTGGTCGGTATTGATTACTTTACAAAATGGATCGAAGCAATCCTTTTAGTGAAAGTTGGTCAAGAGGCTATAATTGAGTTTATTGAAAAGAATATTATCTACAGATTTGGAGTTTCCAAAACTATTACAACTTTTCAAGGATCAGTGTTTATTGGTCGAAAGATGCAAGATTTTGCGTCAGAAATGAGAATTAAATTGTTGACTTCAACGCCCTATTATGCTCAGGAAAACGGACAGGTCAAAGTTGCTAACAAGACCATTATTAGCTTGATCAAGAAACATGTTGGGAAGAAGCCAAAAAAATTGGCATCGAACGTTAGATTAAGTCATATGGGCTTGTCGGACGCCTCCAAAAGAGGCAACTGCAACAACACCATTTCGATTGTCTTACGACCATGAATTTGTGCTGCCTATAGAGATTTATTTACAATCAGTCTGAATTCGACGTCAACACAAAATTCCATCCGACCAATATTAGAGTATGATGTTAGACAAATGATTAATTTGGACGAAGAAAGGCTAGCAACATTAGATGCATTAATACGAAAAAAAAAGAGCAAATTGTTAAAGCCTATAATAAGAATGTCAAGTCCAAAATATTCTCAAGTGGAGATTACGTTTGGAAAGTGATTTTGCCTATGGAACAAAAGGATCGAACCTTAGGCAAATGGTCCCCAAGTTGGGAATGACCGTTTTAGATTCTTCAAGTGTTTTCAAACAACGCTTATGAAATCGAAGAACTGTCTGTGGATAAACGAAATCTTAGAGTAAATGGTAAGTGCCTAAAATGGTATTGACATATGCTACAAGAGATTCAAATTGATCAAGAGTAATATACTAACAAAACAGAGCTGCCACCAAGGTATTAAAAAATGCCAAAATGGAAAAGTCATTACAAACATTAAAACTCGCCAAAGATGGTTGAGTCATTGCATAAAATGGTCACAAGCACTACAAAATAAAAAGATTAACAGAAATATTGGTCAAGAAGGAAACTGCAACTTTATTTCTTATTGAATTGAACCTTGTTGAGCCACGCCAGGTATTCTTTTGTCAGAGATGGTGGAGCTGACCGAAAGACACGACTGGGTTTGACCATGAAAGATAGGTCAAGAGCATGTTGCTTAAACGTAGAAGGCATCGTGAGCGAATAGCCTGGGAAAAGGTGAGAAACCTTTTGAGCTTGAGACTGCTTAGAGGGGTACAGTCTAGGAAAGGCGTATAGTTGATTATCCATGGAGTAAGGAATCAACATTTGTTTTCGCCAGATGACAGTCTTGTTGCTATCAGAAAAGGCCCAAGAATAAAATCCTTAACCTCTTCGTCTTCAGAAGGAAGAATCTCAAAGGCCAACGGATTGTTGCCAGTGGTAGGTCTGAAATAAACCTTGTTTTTGATCATGGTGAAAAGGGGTTTTCTGAAACGAAAGTGGCGAAAAGGGGTTTGGATTATTTTCTGCGAAGAAGAAGGATAATACAAAAAAACTAAGTGAAAGAAAAGAGCCGAGAGAAGCTATTTATAGACTTCAATGCATGCATGAAATCCGACACCTGGCACCGGCGTGAGAGCAACTAAAAAGTTTTTGGAGGTTTTTGATGCATGCATTAATGGTGAGTGAGAGCAGTTACTGCAAACGTGAAAACCCACTTCTTCCTAAAAAGTAGGAGCGATGATGAGATTTTGAGCAAATCTCTTGGAAGTGACAATGCGTTGAAAAGTGTAACGATGATGATGACGTCAGCAAAAATGAAACGACGTCAAAAAATTATGATAAAAAAGGTCAGACTCTCTTGTTTGATGCGAATCGAAACATGGCCTTTTGGGGGGCAATTTGTTACATTGGATTTTTTTACTTAACTATAAATGACAAGTGTTTATGAGACTAGCCATAAATATGTCACGTGGGAGATAAAAATAGAACAAGTCAACATGACTCAAGGTCGGAAATCACCCAAGGTGATGCTGGTCGAAGGTGGTATGATCAAAGAACATAAAAAAGCATGTGGACTTAGTGATTTTAGTACTATGTTATATTAGCCACGTAGTGAAACTGAATATTATGTCACGTTGACAAAGAGTTCATCACTACAATGGACAATACGTTGAGACATGTTACCTTAACGTGGTCGACGTCAAAGGTTTCGACGAGGGTCTTTAGTTCTTGGTGCCCAAAGTAGTTGAAATATTTAAAAAAAAAGGAACAAGGCGGGAACTACTACATCAGCGTCGACAATTACTTAGAACATGGAACACGTTGGGGAGAAAACTGCTACATGATCTAAAGACGTGTCATCATGGAGATAGTTTAGTAGTCTTGTACATTTATTTTAGACTTGTATATATAGCAACTTAGGTTTATTTTGTAAGGGGTCCACAAATTGTACACATTTCTACTACACTCAAAGTACCTGCATTGTGAGAAACGAGTGAGGAAAATGTACATATGTGTTCCACCGATTTAATACATTTGACCATTTTTATCTTAAAAGGTCTTTCTTTTTATGCATTTAAACCCTTTTTGATTTCAACTGTTTTTACGTTTCCTTGCACTTTATTTCGACCGCCTTTATCTTTTCAGCAAACTTTACTTCTTCCGCATTTTAACTTCAAGTCTTTTACTTTATCTTATCTTGCATTTTATTTGCATTTTGCCTTATCTTTTCGTTACGTTTCATTATTCTCGAAAAATTACAACGTCGTCCCAGAAGTTTGCGTTAATTTCGACGACCACGCTTATTTTTAACAAAAAAACAACACATAAATATATTTAGAAAATTTTTGAGTTTGATCCCTTAAATATTAATATAAATTCACATTTGTATACAAAATTTCATCGCAAACAGTGGGGTATTGGTTGAGTTATGATGAATGTTGCAGGAGTATGTGATTGAGGTGAAGATATATGAGGTGCAAGGGTAGGGACATGAAGGAGATTTGTTAATTATGAGAATGTAAGAGAAGATTGAAGATGTTAGTATAAGAGTAAGTTTAATGGAAAATAGATTATGAAATGGATATTGATGATCATTAAAGATTACATATTTAGATGTATAGATGTGACCATCAGAAGTGCATATTATATCCCTTGTGTGATGTGGATAGTTAAGAAACACACATTCTTGAGACCTAAACTAAAACTTGTGTTTGTTGTAAGTTCTAAGGAGAGGGAAACATGAGCAGCCAAAACATTTGAAAAAATTGTAATTAGTAAATTGGTTAAAAAGTTTAGTATAAGGAATTTCAAATTTTAAAGAAGAAGTAGGTAATCTATTGATGAGATAGACACTAGTGAGGAAAACACGATCCTAAAGTTTATAGGATAAAGAAGCTTACATCAAAGAGTGTAAGACCTAACTCTACTGTATATTTATGTTTTCTCTCCACTGCACTATTTTGGTGGTATGTGTGAGGACAATTTACTTACTATACCAAACTAAGTAAGTAAATTGGTGAGGGGACGAAATCCACCACCCTAGTCAAATTGAACAGATTTGATTTTAAAGTGGAATTTTAGCTCAACCATGTTTTTAAATTATTAATTATTGAAAGATGAGGGCAACATGGCTTTTTCTTTAGAAGGTATAACCAAATGGCTTTGGTAAAGACATCAATAAAAGAAATATAATGAGTAATTAGTGCTTGAGAGAAAGGAGAAGATCCGGATAAATCAGTGTAAACAAGTTCTGCAGGACTAGAATATGTGTTTGGATCAATGTGAGGGTTATCTATGTGCTTTACCCATACAACAAGAATAAAAATCTGAAACAGTTTTATTGATGTAGTAAATATTACATTTTTTGGAAAGCTAGTCTTTGTTGAATCATAAATGCTTATTGCAGCGAACTTTTCACTAATATCTTCTTTAATATGTTGAATCATAAATGAGTAGGTTAAGATAACAAATAGATACTTTGGAACAAAAAAAAAAATAGAGGAAAAGCAATTAAATAACATTATTAGAAAGAGCAATAGACAGTAAAACAAAATGTCTAGCTGAAATAATTATAGAAGGAAAACAATGTAAAATATTTGTAGTATTCTCTCATCAATGAACCATTTATGTTGAATACAATACAATAATTCAGACAGTAAGTTCATGGATCCTTTGCCAGTTCCCTGCTAAAAAACAGCCTCTAGGTTTCTCTTCTGTTATCCATCCAAGAAATTATACAATAGAAATGGAAATTCTGAAAGCTTGTTTGAGTACAATAAATGTAAGGAACTGAAAATTTGCAGGCTAAATGTAACCAACTTTTCACTGCAATAAAATATGCATGTTACAGGAACAACTATACATGTACATAACTTAGGCAAGAGGCCTGATTCTGCTCTACTTCTAAAAAAAATAAATGTAAAAGCATACATTTATCTGAAACTTATAAGTTACAGCGAACAAAAATTGTCGACTTTAGTCAGCAGACCCGCATTCGTTTTCTTTCACTTCCTTCTTCATAGGTGCCCTGCATACAAAAGAGAGAACAAAAGAATAATTATTTGCTGAAGAAAGCTTGAAGCATATCAGCACACAAACCCAAATCCACATGAAATAAAAACATCATGCAAAGTTAGTACAGATTAAATAGGCATAAAAAATTTGCAGTTGTTAACATTAACAAGTGTTCATTGAAAACAGGACATTGAAGATGAGGAAAAAAATGCTTGTCGATGAGTTAGAGTGGTCTAAGGATTTTAGTCGGCCAGTAGTGGTCTAAGGATCAAAATGCTTGTCGATGAGTTAGAGTGGAACAAAAAGAAGACAGAAGCCTAGATAAGTAAAGAATATGAGAAACACATACCCCTTCGTCCATCACAAAATCTTCAGACGGGGTGGTAGTAGATTCAGATCTGCATTTAGCATGGATAACGGGGCCTAACTGCGACCTGTCCATGCCTGCTGTTATTCCGTTAGGCGCGTTAAGGTATACAGCTCCTCTATACATCCACTCCTCCGTTTCATCACTGTAAAACTCATCAAAAGGCTCTCCACATAATGCACATGTATTTTGGTCCTCTTCAGCAGGAACCGCCAACTCTTCATCTTCTTTCTTTTCCTCAGTGGTCTCGGTTGGCAAAAAACCTGGAGCCGATTCAGCTCCCAATGCCTCAGCACCACTAAGCCACATCGTCTCACTCACAAACCACTTGCGGGAGGGCTTTTGCTTACGGTTTTTAGACATACGGTTCTTAGTCACATGCCAATCCATGTGACTGCTGTGCTCATCTTGGGATTTAAAACGGAGGCCACAGGTTGTGCATTGTCTAGGAAGATCGCCATATAAGGCTTTGATTACAGATTCGTGACGGACCTTCAGAATATCTGGATCAAACTCAACTCCAACAAAATCCTACAAATATATAACTTAATTTTAATTACAAAATTGGTTTGCATTAAATAAAAAATGGAAGAAAAATGGGAGTATAAAAATCGAACTTGGGATAGATTTAGTTACTTGTGCAGGGGCTTGATTAGCCAACGAGATTACACCTTGGGCCATGAGTGAATTAATCAAATTAGAATATCCAACAGTGGGCTGCTGGCTTGAAACAAAAGGACTAGGATTGGGATGAGGCAGCATCTGGGATGGGGCATGTGGACCGGCTGGAGGTAAAGGACGCAGCGGTCCTCCCTGGAAATGAAAAGAGTTGTTTGCAGTTCTTTGGCCAGGCAAAGGGAATGGCATAACAGGTCGGGCATTTGACATGGGGGTACTTATAGCAGCACCATGTCCTTGCAAAGAGGGCCTATAGCTAAGTTGGGATGCTGCTGGATCCTGAGATGGAAAAAACTGTAACTGAGGTGTTTGTACAGGGTTTTGCTGATTAGATGAAATCAGACCAGCCAGCTGATTAGGTAACTGATACGGGTTTCTTTTACTGATGTCATTATTCTCAACACCGGGCAACGATTGTTCATGGATCGGAAATGGTCTATTTAAACCATGACTCACAATGGTACTATTAGCGTTTATTGATTCAAATGGATTCCTAGTAGAATTCTTAAATGGAAATGTAGGATTTAAGCTGGGAGGACGAGGAGCATGCACATTTATAGAGTTCCTTATTTCAAAAGTTGCCGGCAAAACTGGTGGACGGTACTCCATATTAGACTTAAGACCATGAAACATCCTTGACACTGAAGTAGTTGCACTGCCTGGAAGAGTAACAGGCTTTTCTGAGGAAAAACCAATAGTTGGTTGCAGGAAACCATTGTTTCTACTATGATCCACTAGTGTTGGACTCATATCTTCCCAATCAAACTCCTCCTCTTCAGTGTTCTGCCATGATGTTGTCACAGCCTTATCCATGCCATTTCTATCCAGCCGATCAACTAACAAAGGCTTACTGCCAGAAGTTTCTTGGCTTTTGTCACTACCATAGGCATCAATTAGAGCTCTTGGATTTTGGCGTGGTTGTCCGTTACTAAGACTGTATGTCATAGAAGTTGGAAATCTCTTCGGACCATCACCGAGAAACTGCTTTCGCGGCCACTCACGCAACTCTTCTTCTCTACCTAATCCTTTAACTAGTCCATAATCAACAGCTCGATGAGGAGATTCTCTCTCAACTGTCCTACCAGCAGAATTGTCAACTACATATTCATCCATATATGAGGGCATATGCCTATCAAGTCCAACTCTTGACGGTGAAGAGGATTTACCAACCCTACTTGGCACAAATTGATGAACCTTATTAGCTGCAAGGCCAAATTTTGCATTTCCTACAGTTCCTGGTGAACCTAACCTTTCACCCACAACCTGACAGGATGAAACCAACACAGTGTCAGAATGTATCCTGTAGTAGTTTGCAGGATCTCTGTTGCCAGAGAACACTAACAGATAAAACAGAATCAATTTTTCATACAACAAAGTGCTAATTGGATACAAGGAAATAGAAGCATTTAATATGTTATCCATGACTTCTAATGCCACAGCGGAAAATAAAATATTTAAATACAGAAGATATTACAAGCAAATTGCTGAGTAAGATCCAGAGTATCTGCACAAAGTTAAGATGTTTTCCACAAAAAAGCCACATTGGGTTCTGATTACATGTAACCAGTTTCTTTTTTCTTTCTTTCTGAATACATGCAAATTAATGATGCTTAACACATTCTTATTAATTATGAAAGTAAATGAGATTCTGTCCATCCAGAATAGTTTATAAGTACAGATTTGAAAATAAAACTTACACTATCCATAATTGAAGTAGAGTGTTCCATTTGCCTTATGTATTTTGGGTTAACATGTATCCCATGAGCTGGCCGGGGAGATTCAGAAGCCCTGAGGGGATTAACACTTGATGGTTGATTATTAACTGCTGGAGAAAATTGCAATTGCACTTCAATCTTCCTTAAGACAGAGGGAGGGAAAACTTTTGACCAGGTACTAAAGAGATGTCGCATGGCAGAATGCAAACTTGGATTAACCTGTCTGTATGCCTCGCAGAAAACCTTGGGAGACAACAGAATTACAAGTTTTAATAATAGAATTAACTTATTTAGGAATTCAAATTATAATATAACTTTAATTGACTTACTTCGGGTAGACGTAATGAGAAATATCGAACATATTCCTGGCCAACATTCTTCACAACACTGTCCAGGAGATAGAGTGAAGGAAGCTTATGATCTGCAGACACCTGGAAAAAGATAGCTTCAAAAAACGGCAAAACCATACAAACAGCAAAGATTTGAATAATAGAAATACTTACACTGCACATAAATTACAAATGAAATATAATAAAGAAAAAGGAGTTATTCTCTTTACACCAAACTCAATAGCATGTCAGTTACAACATTTTGCGTGAAGTGTAATGTTTTTAGAACTTTTACTAAAATGCTTTAATGCACATTTATTTACTGATTCTTTAAATAAATCTTATAAAGTTCCAATTTTTTAGTGACGATTAATCTCTAAGATGAAAAAATTGACACAGGATAGGTTAAGAATCAGCAAACAATGCCCATGTAAACTTATCTAAGAGCATTAGCATCATAATTAAAGCCGACAAAGATAAAGCAAACATATGAACAGGTTACTTTGAATGGAAATGATGAAAAAACATATCTAAGAGGCATTAGCATCGTAATTAAAGCCGACAAAGATAAAACAAACATATGAACATGGAAATGATGAAAAAACATATCTAAGAGGCATTAGCATCATAATTAAAGCCGACAAAGATAAAACAAACATATGAACAGGTTACTTTGAATGGAAATGATGAAAAAACATTATTTCCAAGGAAATACTAAAAGTGTGAGTAGCCTAGTAAGGTAATTGAAAATTGGCAATATAGGTATTGATAAGGTATGCCAAAGTAATGAAATCTATACAAAGAATCCATAGAATTATCTTAGTATGACCTAACTGTCCGTTAGTTGACACCAACAACCCAACACTGTAAATAGAGCTACAAAATGGCATACAATATATGTAAAGCAAGTTGGGTTATCAATAGTCTTATATGAATGATGCAAGACAAGATACACAAGGAAGTATGCTAATGTACCAAAATCATTCATCTTAATCAAGAATTTGTTTAACATTCAATTGCAGCCTTGATCATTTATCAGTCTCATTCATTTCAAAACTACAACCAAGTCTCAAACGCGATAATTCATCACAAACACACCAAAAATCAGAGACGAAAAGCTGCGAAGATTTAGAATACAGTATTACAACTACAGTTGACAGGCCTGCTTAAATCCTTAATTAAATTATAATATTATAGTATTTCCAACAGTGTCAAATTGTCACCATGACAGCATCATGGTGGTATGACATGGCGGATTTTGGGCCAGCCACAGTCAGAATGCTGATTATATCCACCATAGAACATAAACCTCGTTATTATTATGCGAAAAGTTCCGAGCTGGATTATGCAAAGTTCCGAGCTGGCTTCCATAATCCGCCTTCCGAGTGTTCAATAACACTGAGTATTTCACTTTTGTAGATTCGTGAATAGGTTATTGAATTCATTTTTAAGTGCTCAAATGTGTTGGAGTATACTTACTTGAATCTCTTAATTTTACCCTTGGTTATTGAAATGCCCAGAAACTTCGAATTGTTTTAACATGATCACAATTACATCAAAATTATTCATTTAAATTTCCAATTCCCAAATAAATAAATGATTAATTGATTAAGAAATTTATAAGAGTTCTGAAACCCAGCAAAGCGAATGAAAATAAAAATCGAAACTTTGTCCTAATAAACTTATTAAGCTCATAAAATTAAAAACAAGTGAATAAAAAGAGGACAAGAAAATAGATAACAATTGAAGTAGCGAGAATTGAAACAACGATAACTTTTGATCGGAACAATGGTGTTGAGGTTTACAAGAGGGTAAAAAGGAAAAAATGAAAACCTCGAGAATACGAGCGCAAATAGCATAAGCGATTCCTCTAGCATGTTCCCTATGTTGTTCAGCAATGATGGTAAGATCAGTGATGATAGGTTTCACATTAGACGTGAGTTCAGCCAATAACGACTCGTAAATCTGAACAATTTCTTCGGTTGAAGGTTGCGAATTTCTCAGCCTTGGGTCATCTTCACGTTGCTTCAACAAAGCCTTGAATCGACCAACGAGTATCGACGGTGGGGGTTTCTGTCCATTCTCATTGCTCATGTTGCAGAGAAAATCTATCGAGGAATGGAATTTTAGGGTTAGGGTTTTGAATTTGGGCGAAATTGAAACATGAGAAAATTGATTTTGAAAGTAGCGGTTTGGGTTTGAATCGGTTTGTGAGAGTAGTTGCGTCTCACAAATTCTGAATTGTGATTCAACAAACGAAACACAAACCCTGCATGTGCTTCTGAATTTGTGACTGATGAAGTAGATATATAGATTTTTTTTGTTACAAAATCTTTGAGAGATATTTTTTCATTCTCAGAATTAAATTAATATTACATATCAAAAGTAAATAAAATATTATTGAATTAATATACATATAAAAAATAAATAAAATACTAATGATTATCAAAGATATTCACCGAAGGGACAATGAATTTAAATGATTACGAGATTATTTATTGATGATTTTGATCCAAGACTCGTTATAAAATGTGAGATATTTTCAAATTAAAAACATGTGTATTTGAGGTTATTAATAATGTAACAGATATGTACCTGTCATGGTTGAATTCATTGGTCTGAGTTTAATGTTACTGCCTTCTTGTGTAAACTGAGAATGTCCTTTGTGTAAACTGAGAATGTTACTGTCTTATTTCTAATGTAAGGGTTAAGTTTAATTATCTGACCTAATGAAGATAACCTAATGAATAGTCAAATATATAGGACCTTTTAGTGGGCTATCCAAAAGAATGACCCAACCCATTACGGGTCATTCAACAATTAAGCCCAATACAATATTCATTTAATTAAGTAAATGTTAATTGATATAATAATTATATATATATATATATATATATATATATATATATATATATATATATATATATATATAAAATAATTAATTAAAGTAAATCCATTATAGATTTAACATTCTCCCACTTGGATGACTTCAATTAATTATTAAAATAACACAATTATAATAACAAAATATATCAACCACTTATCATCAAAATAATGTGAGAAGGCACAAAATTTAACAATGGATAAATTGTATCCGATAGGGAAACAAATCACACATTTTAAACACCCACATTTCATATAACGATAATGAATATGAATTAACATAATATAATGGTCCAAGCATCTGAAATGCTATAAGAGATATGATTATTAAATTGACGTCATCTTATACATATCTCATTATAATAATTAAATGCAACAATCAGACTCCCACTAATCCAAAATATCAAATGACTTAACTACACCCATGTTGGCTACATGCCTTTGAAAAACACCAACAGACAAGCCTTTGGTCAGTGGATCAGCCAACATGTTCTCAGTGGCAAGATGTTCAATTCGAGTCTGAAATTCAAGAATTTTCTCTCTGACAAATAGATACTTAATATCAAAATGCTTTGAGCGAGAAGAGCTCTTAGTGTTCTGAGAGAAATGTACAGCAGCAGAATTGTCGCAATATATCACAAGTGGCCTAGATATGCTTTCAACAACTTTGAAGCGAGAGATTAAGTTCTTTAGCCACATAGCTTGACAAGTAGCTTCATAGCAAGCTACATATTCTGCCTCCATGGTTGAGGTAGTTGTAAGAGTCTGTTTAACACTCTTCCACGAAATAGCTCCTCCTGCCATCATAAAAATTAAGTCGGAAGTAGACTTTCGGTCGTCAGGGCAACCTGCAAAATCAGAATCAGAATAACCAATGACCTGAAGTTGATCAGGCTTCTTATAGGTCAACATGTAATCCTTGGTTCCCTGCAAATATCGCATGACATTTTTAACGGCTTTCCAATGACCCAATCTTGGGCTACTCAAGTATCTCCCTAAAACATTAACTGCATATGCAATATCGGGACGAGTACAAACTTGAGCATACATCAAACTGCCAACATCGGAAGCATATGGGACTCTTTCCATTTCAGCAGTTTCTTTATCATTTTGAGGACATTCAGATTTAGAGAGTTTATCACCCTTTTGGACAGGAACAGCGCACGGGGAGCAAGACTGCATATTAAAGCGTTTAAGGATTCTCTCAATATATCCTTTTTGAGATAAACCAAGAACACCACGTGACCTATCACGAAAAATTTGGATGCCTAAAACAACAGAAGCATCACCTAGGTCCTTCATATCAAAGTGGTTACTTAACATTGTTCTTGTCTCATTCAAAAGACTAACACTAGTGCTAGCAAGAAGGATATCATCGACATATAACACTAAGATTATAAAATCTCTCCCACTGGTCTTTAAATAAATGCACTGATCTGAAGCATTTTCATTGAAACCAAAAGAAGTGACAACTTTCTCAAACTTCAAATACCATTGTCTAGATGCCTGTTTTAATCCATATAGGGATTTTTTTTTCAGTTTGCATACTAACTTCTCTTTTCCTGCTTCAATAAAACCTTCAGGTTGAATCATGTAAACATATTAAACAAGTTCTCCATTCAGAAAAGTTGTCTTCAAGTTCCAAATTAAAGTGTGCAACCAAAGCCATAACAACTCGAAAAGCATCTTTGGTAGAGACGGGTGAGAAAGTTTCTTTGCAATCAATCCCTTCTCTTTAATTATAGCCCTTTGCCACTAGTCTGGCTTTGTATCTATCAATTTTACCATCAGGATTACGTTTAGTTTTGAAAACCCATCTGCATCCAATGGCCTTGCAACCAACTGGTAACTCTGTGAGATCCCAAACACCATTAAGAGACATAGAATTTAATTCATCATGCATAGCATGCAGCCAATTAGAAGCATGAGAACAAGAAGTTGCTTCATTAAAAGGGGTAGGGTCATCATCATCATGAATGTCAAACTCATGCTCTTGGAGATACACAACAAAGTCATTTGATATTGTAGGCTTTCGAACTCTTAGAGAACGTCTCAATGGAACAACTTCAGTAATGTCACTTGGTTCAGCAACACCAATAGACTATAGGGTATCAATTTGTTCATGCTCATCTATTTGTGGTGACACAACTTGATCATTATTTTGAACTACTGGAATCACAACCTCATTATGGAAAGAAACGATTGGTATAGGGAGAAAAGTACGATCTTCTTCAAGAGTAAGTGGTCGTGGCGTAGAGACTCCACTATCTAAATCACCCTCAAAGAAAATTGCTTTATCAGATTCAACGACTCGTGTAGAATGAGAAGGACAATAAAATCTGAAACCTCTAGACCCAACACTATATCCGATGAAGAAACCACTAATAATCTTCATATCAAGTTTCTTTTGTTGAGGATTGTAATGTTTGACTTTAGCCTTACAACCCCAAACATGAAAATGTCTCAAACTTGGCTTCCTTCCTGTTAATAGTTCATAAGGAGTCTTTGACACTGATTTACTAGGCACCTGATTTAGAATATAGACAGCAGTCCTTAAAGCATCACCCCAAAGAAAATCAGGCAATGACGACTGACTCATCATGCACCTAACCATGTCCATAAGCGTGCGATTACGTCTCTCTGCAACTCCGTTTTGCTGAGGAGTACCTGGCATAGTGTATTGAGCCTCAATACCACATTCATCTAGAAATCTAGAAAACGGTCCCAGATTTCTTCCTGTCTCATCATATCTACCATAATATTCTCCTCCTCTATCAGACCTCACACATCTGACCTTCTTTCCCGATTTCAATTCAATGGCAGCTTTAAAAGGTTTGAAGGCATCCAAGGAACTAAACTTGTCTTGGAGAAGTTATATCCATCCGAATCTGGAGAAGTCATCTATGAAAGTGATAAAATACTTGTATCCACCCATAGCAATGGGTGTAATAGGTCCACACATATCTATGTGAATCAATTGCAGTACATCTTCACACCTATTCGCTTTTGTATTCCTGATTTTGGCAGTGAACTTTCCTTTGAGGCAATCAACGCAAGTTTCAAAATCAGAGAAGTCAAGATTAGGCAGAATGCCCTCCTTAATTAGTCTTTCAATACGAGGTCTAGAAATGTGCCCTAAGCGTCTATGCCACAATATCGAAGAATTCTCATCTTTCCTATTGCGCTTTGTCCCTGTTAGACTATGGCACGGATCTAGAAGGGGGGTTGAATAGATCCCCAATTAAAATTTGAGTCGGCGCTACCAATTTAAAATTGGTTTTAAAAATGTTTTAAGTGCAGAAGCGGCCGAGGAAAATATAGTCTAAAACGAACGGTTATTGGAAAACCGGATATACGTAAGCCTTTGGATTAATGACAATTTAGAAAAATAGAATCACAACACTAATTACACTTATCAATTATTTACTTCAGTTGTAAGGATTCCTAGTTCCAATGATTCAAAGTACAAACCAAAACTAGATAGACAAGTAAGATAATTTTAGTTCAAGCAATATGTCAAACACTTGGTGTGCAAAAACATTCCAAGTGATATTTATGTTGAGTAAGTGATTCCAACCAGCCTAGTACAATATCTTGTTGTACTTTGGAGTCAAAAACAGAGTTTTAACCTCTTACTCAATTGATATCACAATTTTGACAATAGAGCTTATACAAAAATCACTTATTTTGAGCTATAACGTAAATGCTGAAAAAAGAGAAGACAAGTATTTGGTGAGGCAGTTCCCCCGTCGTCCTCGCTTCGGGGTACGTCTGCCCTCAATTCTAAAACTAGAATTGAGATAGATTTTATAGATATCACCTGTTGAATGTAACCGTTTATACAAGGATTGAGCAGCAAATATACAACAAAAATCTCTATGTGTTGGAAGTTGCTTTCAGTCCTTGCCCCTTGAATCAAGATGAATCAAGTCCTTCGATTTGTGTTGATGGACCTCTGACTCCAGCCACCTTATTGAATAACACATTGTTGTTCAAACCTTTGGCTCCGGCTGATCTCAACAGCACCAAATCGACCCCGAGATCTTCCCTTCAAAATCACTGAATCCGCTACTAGACTTGTGAAGAACACCTCTTCACAATCACCTTTGCTTGGTTGACCTTTGATAAAGAATCTCGTCCAAAAACCCCCAAAATTCAAACCAATCTTGGAGGGTAAAACCCCAATGGTTTTATTCAAGAAAGAACCTGTCACAATCTTCAACCCGAGCTTGATTCTCCAATCTAAGCCTCGAACCTTATCACCTTGAATCTCTCACAAATGCATTTCAAAAATGATTGTGTGTAATTGAAATGTTGTGAGATGTTGAAGATGAAGATGATGAATCTTGGACACCTATTTCACTCTTTCTTGTTTTTGAACACATGAATCAAAAGAATATCAAATGTTAAAATGACACAAGTGGTTAAACAAGTATATATAGTGCCAACATGATTCTAGACATAACAGTATTTCAAATATAAGAGGGAAGCATTTTAAAACAGATTTTCCGCGCGAACGGTCGACCACAGCAGGTCTGTGCGTCGACGCATGGCCTGTGTTGTTTTGGAAATCTGGAAAATTCATCAGTGTGCGTCGACTATACAGTCAGCGTGCGCTGACCCGTTGAAATCTATTTCCATTATGCGCCGACCCTATGGTCGACTCATGCCTTTCCGCGCTGACCCGTTGGAAAGTTATTCCTTCATGCACCGACACTATGGTCGATGCATTGCCTTGTGCGCTGACTAGTGCAGAATTGTTCTGATGCATACGCCGATCCTATGGTCGACTCATGCCCTGCAAACCTGCAAAAATTCATCAGTTTGAGGTCTTTCATGTCTTTGGTCATGATTGCATTTTATCTACACATAGTATATTCATTTCAGAAGTTTTAAGACAAACGTAAAAGGATATGGTGGGTGATACGTTGCATCTGGTTTAATAGTTCTGGAGTTCATAATTTCCAATCTATCCAGGGAATTTGTCATCATCGAAACATGCATTAACCAATGTCTTGCAGACTTGTGTGATGTGTGGTAATTTGCCTCCACAATCTCCCCCTTTTTGATGATGACAATCTGTATACAACTAAAACACCAAATATGCAATGTATACACACATGTATACACAAGCTCCCCCTTTCTTTTGTACTATAAGGCTGTAGAACAAACAACCATCAACTGTTGTTAATATCTTGACTTGGCTTTGGTGTTGGCTAGCTTGCTACATTATCTTCTCCCCCTTTGACACCATCAAAAAGAGAAGGAGAACGCGTCAAATAACAGAGAACATACAATAGGTGATAGTTAATTACCAAACTTCACACATAAGCATGATAATGAACAAAAGTAACTTGAATTAATAGATAATGACGAGAACATGTAAAGAAGGTGAAAATTCAGGCACACATAATACAGAAACATGAAAAGTACATAGACGAAACACATAAGCAATTATGAAATAAGCAACTATGAAACTAATATCCCCGACCCCGACCTCGGCCCCTTCCCCGGTATGCAACATCGGGATTGTGGTAAGGATCCGAGAAGTCCAGAAAGGCTTCTACGGACATGTTGAGGTGATTAAGAGAGTTGGTGATTTCCCAATCTTGTCGTTCATGTGATTCAACCAGGGCGTCCATCTGAGTCGAGAATGAATCAAACCTTTCATTTTGGGTATGAAGCTCATCTCTAATCTGCTCCATTTGAGTGTTTTGACTCCTCATGAAGTTTTGTTGATCTAATTGCATGGACTGCAACATATTAATGACTTCAGAGTTGTCCGAAGGCGGAGGAGGTGATGAGGGTTGGGAAGGTTGATAGTCTTGAGGGTAGCCGTGATATGGGTCGTAGAATCTACCCAGGGTAGTCCAGCCTGTATATTTCCATTCACCCCATCCTTGATTTGTATAATCGCCTTCTTGTGCTTCGAATGGAGCTGAATACTGGACCCAATCGGTATTTGGAGGCGCATCTTGAACAGGAGATTGATGATAGTCTTGAGTCTCACAGATAGGTTCTTGTATCTCTGCATCTGTATCTTCTTCTTCATCGTCTTCTTCACCTTGTTCTTCACTTTCTTCTTCACCTTGCTCTTCACTTTCTTTTTCACCTTGCTCTGCACTTTCTTCTTTATTTTGCTCGTCACTAGGCACCGGAGGAATATTGGCCCGACGGACAAATTTGTATGATCTTCGTTCAGCACACCAAAAATACTCCATCATTGCAAGGGTTTTGGTGCTAAATTCTTTGTTAGAGGAGACTGAGACACACAGAAATGTTGGGTAGACAACATTTGCAGCGGCAAGAATTTCTGAAATGAATGACCCATAGGCCAAAGCAGTGCCTCTACTTGAGTCTCTCAGAGCAAAAATCCTGCTAGCAATATAGTATGGCCAGTTAATTTTGATCTTGTTTTTCAATATATAGATGAGATGTACCTTTGCTTGTTCGACACGAGACAGTCCACCCTTTTTCGGTCGAAGTATGCGAGCGACGATCCACTGAAGGATGCGCTCCCCTGTATTGAGTTTCCCGGCTGTGACCGATCGAGGAAAAGCATCGCTGTTGATAATTGCATCTGGATAGGGTCTTTTGAGCATGTCATTCAGAGTGCTCTTAAATTCATAACCGGGCACCGTACGAGTGTCCGTTACCTCATGAAGAGGTGGTGCATCAGCATCAACAGTCATACCAAAATACTTGTTCCATACTTCAGAATTTATATTTACCAGTCTATTTTCGACAGAAGTGTGGAAATGCTGATCTTGAAAGTTACCCCGCAAATTTGTGTAGAACACCCTGACCAAATCCTCACTATACTTGGTATTGCACTCCAGAAAATTGAAAAACCCTTAGACTTCCAGCAGAGACAGAAGGCGGGTGAGATGCAAGCGCTCACCTGTTGCCTGGTAGAAAGCATGTTGTGGAACTATGGCTCTTTTGCTGAGACTCTTGTTGAAATTTTCAACAGCCGGTGGATGAACGAGTGAAACAGCGGTAACAGGGACTGAAGCAGATAATGATGAGGCTCTTGATCTCTTACCTGTATTTTTGCGGTGAAAGGAAGCCATTGATGGTGATTTTTGGAGAAGTTGTAAAGATGAAATTTTGAAGAGAATGGTTGAGGATAATGTTGGAGAAGATGAAGACTAAGGTCTTTAATAGAGAGAGGTTTTAGGGTTTTTGGGAAGAGGGAGGAGACAAGAGGACACACTAGATGTCTAGATGCAATTTACAAGACAAATGCCATATCAAATCATCACAAAAGTTGACTGCACATTAAATGTAGAGGAATGGAAATTTGGAATGGTTTTCAAAAGAGAAAAATTCTGGGTTTTTACGCGAGCCGTCGATCATAGCCCCTGCATGCGTTGACGCATACTGTACAATTTTTGATAATTTTGAAAGATTACAGCATGCGTCGACCATTGTCCTGTTTAGGTCGACTCATAACCTTCAAAAACCCAATTTTTCAGTTTCATGTTATGCAGAATGCCACACTTGCCTATTTATTATGCCTATTCACCTTTTCACAATATGATTTGCATTCAGCACACATAGTATTAGCCAGCAAAAGTCATATACATATATAAGTACCATGATTGTCGAACGATATAGTTATTTTCAAGTCATGAATGTTAAGAGAGAGAGAGAGAGAGAGAGAGATACAAAAAGGAGAAAGGAGCAATATCACCTTTATACCGACCGCTCCTGTTAATCACAGATTTGTACTTGCAACAAACTCAAAAAAAATTGTTAGTGGTACAAAAGCATAGTTGTAAAGATATTAAATTTGAACGTAGTAATTGTTAAACCCGATCAGAAATGTCGAGAGTACCAAGTTCTCGACGGATATGAAAGAAGGGCTCATTGGCTAGCGGCTTTGTGAAAATGTCCGCCAGTTGGTTTTTAGTATCAACGTGTTCAAAGACAACGTCACCCTTCTCTACATGGTCCCTAAGAAAATGGTGTCGGATTTCTATGTGTTTGGTACGCGAATGTAACACCGGATTTTTGGTAAGATTTATAACACTGGTGTTGTCACAAAATATTGGAACACGTTCTAGCTTCAAATTGAAGTCCAATAATTGTTGTTTAATCCATAGGGCTTGCGCACAACAACTACCGGCCGCTACGTATTCCGCTTCGGCGGTTGACAGAGCAACAGACACTTGTTTCTTGTTGTGCCAACTAACCAAGGAATTTGAAAATAAGTGACACGTGCCACTGGTGCTTTTCCTATCCGATTTGCAACCGGCAAAATCGGAATTGGAGAAGCCTACCAATGAACAATCATTACCTTAGAATACTACAATCCATACTTCGGAGTACCAAATAGGTATCGAAGTATGCGTTTGACAGATTTTAGGTGGGATTCCTTAGGACATGATTGGTATCTGGCGCACATACACACGCTAAACATAATGTCGGGACGCGAAGCAGTAAGATAGAGAAGCGAGCCAATCATACCTCTGTACCTTTTTACCTCAACATCTTTGCCACTTTCATCTTTACTCATATTTGCACACGTTGGCATAGGGGTGTCTATGGCTTTTGAATTTGCCATGTCAAATCTCTTGAGAAGATCCAAACAATACTTTGTTTGGCTCACGAATGTTCCTTCCTTCAGTTGCTTAATTTGTAAACCGAGAAAATAGGTGAGTTCACCCATCATACTCATCTCGAATTCACCTTGCATAAGCTTAGCAAACTCTCTTACGAGATTCATGTTAGTGGATCCAAATATGATATCGTCAACATAAATTTGTACAAGAATTAAGTATTTTCCTTGACGTTTAATGAAGAGAGTAGTATCAACCTTTCCTCTTGAGTAGCCTTGATCAAGTAAAAATTTGCTTAGTCTCTCATACCAAGCTCTAGGAGCTTGTTTGAGACCGTACAAAGCTCTTTTCAGTTTATAGACATGATTGGGATACTCATGAGACTCAAAACCAGGTGGTTGAGCAACATAGACTTCTTCATTTATGAACCCGTTAAGGAACGCACTTTTGACGTCCATTTGAAATAACTTAAAATCTTTCGCACAAGCGAAAGCAAGTAGAAGGCGTATAGCCTCGAGTCGGGCAACCGGCACATAAGTTTCCTCATAGTCGATGCCTTCCTCTTGGTTATACCCTTGCGCGACTAAACGCGCTTTGTTGCGAGTTATAACTCCGTTCTCGTCCAGTTTATTTCTAAACACCCATCGGGTGCCGATTACTCGATGACCTCGTGGAGGAGGGACAAGGTCCCAAACCTCATTTCTAGTGAACTGATTCAGTTCCTCCTGCATTGACAAATACCAATGTTCATCGAGTAGGGCTTCCTTAGGGTTTTTAGGTTCCATCTGTGACACGAAAGCGAAGTGATAACAGAAATTACTTAGCTTCGATTGAGTTGTTACACCCTTTGTGATGTCTCCAAGAATGTTTTCAATTGGATGGTCTTTAGATGACTTCCACTCTTGAGGGAGATCATTGTTTGAAGGCGGATGAACTTCTTCTGTTACATCACGGTGTACATCCTTATCCTCCTCAACTTTGACTTTGTCAGGTTGATCAATTCCCGTCTCGCCACTTTTGAGTATGTCTTCAGTGGATGTACCTGCACCATGAACAACACTATCCTTTCCGACATTTCTCGGGTAGGACTCATCAAAAGTAACATGCACAGACTCTTCTACAACAAGTAATCATTTATTATATATCCTATATGCTTTACTCGATTGAGAGTATCCGAGAAAGATACCTTCATCGGCTTTGGAATCAAATTTGCCCAGGTTTTCCTTTCCATTGTTTAATACAAAGCATTTGCATCCAAACACATGCAAGTGAGAAACATTAGGCTTTCGCCCTTTTAAAAGTTCGTACGGTGTTTTGTTTAGAATGGGGCGAATAAGCACCCTATTCAAAACATAACACGCCGTACTAATGGCGTCGACCCAAAAATATTTAGGTAAACCACTTTCGTTAATTATTGTTCTTCCCAATTCTTCTAAAATACGGTTTTTGCGCTCCACAACCCCGTTTTGTTGAGGAGTGCGTGGAGCGAAGAAGTTATGATATATACCATGGTTACCACAATATTCTTCAAATAAGTGATTTTCAAACTCACTTCCATGGTCGCTCCTAATTGACACTATGTTTGTATTTAACTTATTTTGGGAAAGCTTAGCAAACTTTTCAAAGGCGGCGAATGTATCACTTTTACTTACTAAGAAGATGGTCCAACAAAACCTAGAAAAGTCGTCTACTATTACGAACCCGTAATAGTTTCCTCCTAGACTTTTGATCCTAGACGGCCCAAACAAGTCCATGTGTAGAAGTTCAAGAGGTCTCGTTGTTGAAATTATCTTTTTGGATTTAAATGAGATCCTCGTTTGCTTCCCTTTTTGACAAGCATCACAAAGGTGATCCTTGGTGAACTTTATTTTGGGAAGCCCTAACACTAGGTCTTTTGAGACTACCTTATTGAGTAAGTCAAAATTAACATGCGCTAAACGCCTATGCCATAGCCATGAGTCTTCACTCATAGTTATGAGGCATTTGTCGCTTGTTAATGATACTTCATTTAAGTCAAGCACATATACGTTGTTTACTCTAAAACCATTAAACATATTCTTCTTATCATTTTCATGCACAATTTTGCAACAATCTTTTGAAAAAGATACATTGTATCCTTTGTCGCATAATTGGCTAATGCTAAGCAGGTTATGTTTAAGGTTTTCGACAAGCAACACGTCGGAAATCATAGTATAGGCGGGATTACCTACACTACCTTTACCTAGTATTGCTCCTCGGTTGTTATCACCATAAGTTACATACCCTTTCTTCTTAGCCACAAAGTCTATGAATAAGGATATGTCTCCAGACATGTGTCTTGAGCACCAACTGTCGAGAACCTATCTTCTCTCGGTGGTCTCGACACATTTCACCTATCAAAACATAATTAGCACAAGGAGGTACCCAATGGCATATTGGGTCCTAATAGGTTAGCGACAAAATGGTTGCGTTTGGGTAACCATTGGTAGATGCCTTTAGGAACAAGAAATCTTTTAAACCGACATTTACCAATGGAGTGGCCTTTCTTGCAACAATATAAGCAAACAAAATCGACTTTAGAGTCACTTTCACTTGCTTGATCCCTAATTACATATGCATATTTTTGGTATAGGGTTAATCATACTTTTTCTAAAATCCTTTTTATCAATAGCAAATGTAACTTTAGGCTCAAGTGCCTTGTTTAATTTGGCCTTGAGGTTTCTAACCTCACCTTACCAAATATGACAAGTATCACACCCGAAGTTGAAAGGATTTCTATTGTCTTTACAATCCGATTCATTGCCTTTCACAATGGAAGCCTTAAGATCCTCTAATTTCTTTTCGGACTCTTTAACTTTGTGCTCTAAATACGTAAAAAATTTCTTATTAGATGCAAGTTTCTTGAAGGCTTCAACTGCTTCATTATGTAAGGCATTGAATGCGGTTTGTAATTCTGAATGCGACATATTTGAGGACTTATCATAGTTAGAGTGACGTACCTGTTTTTTCTTATTTTTTTGATGAGCGGAGAGGCATAGATTCACAGACTCTTCTTCATCACTAGAGCTTTCATCAGAGGAGGAAGAGTCGCTGTCGCTTTCCCACGCTATGTACGCTCTCCTAGGCTTTGATGATTTCTTGTGTGACTTTGATGATTCCTTGTCCTTTCCCTTTTTGTTCATTGGACAGTCCGGTTTGTAGTGACCGGGCTTTCCACACTTGTAGCATGTCCCTATAGTCTTTTTACCTTTTGAGTCATCATCCTTGGAGTACCTCGATTGTTTCCGGAAGTTTGCCAAGTTCTTCTCGGAATGTTGGATGTCGTTCTTTCTCACGTAACAGTTATACCGTTTGACAAACAACCCCATATCTTCGCTCTTATCCTCTTATTTTTCGTCGCTTGAGGAATAATCACTTTTCTCTTTTGCTTGAGACTTCGAGGAGGAAGTCTTGAGAGCTATTGATTTCTTTTCACTCACCTTCGTTTTGTCTTTCTTTTCCATCTTTTCACGTTGGTCTAGGCTCAAGAGTACCTGTTCATGTTCTTGTAGTTTGCCAAACAATGTTGTCAAGTCTAATAAGATAAGATCATGTGCTTCTTTGATGGCGGTCACTTTAGGATGTCATTCCCTGTTAAGACATCTTAAGATCTTATTAGTAGCAATATCATTGGAAACAGGTCTACCTTATGAATGTAAACGATTGATGAGATGAGTAAATCTCTTTTGCATGTCAGCAATGGTTTCCCCTTGCTCCATGAAAAAGAGATCAAACTCTTGTGTTAATGTATTGATTCTAGCCAACTTAACATCGTTTGTCCCTTCATGGGCTATTTGTAGTGAATCCTACATGGCCTTAGCTGTAGGACAATCGGATACACGATATTATTCATCTACACCTAATGAGGAGATTAAGATGTTTTTAGCTTTCCAATCATAATTGTATTTTTTCTCATCGTCATCGGTCCATTGTGCTTCAGGCTTTGGCACAACTATGTTATCTGCATTGGTCATAGTAATTTCTATTGGACCATTAAGGATAACGTTCCATATTTTTCTGTCTATGGAGTTTATATGCACACGCATACAGTCTTTCCAATAACTATAATTTTCACCGTTGAAAACGGGAGCCCTATTGTACGCCCCTTTTGGTTCGTTAGTCATTTTCTATCTACGTCGTATTTGAAGCACCGAATAACCGGAGCTCTAGATACCACTTGTTAGACTATGGCACGGATCTAGAAGGGGGGTTGAATAGATCCCCAATTAAAATTTGAGTCGGCGCTACCAATTTAAAATTGGTTTTAAAAATGTTTTAAGTGCGGAAGCGGCCGAGGAAAATATAGTCTAAAACAAGCGGTTATTGGAAAACCGGATATACGTAAGCCTTTGGATTAATGACAATTTGGAAAAATAGAATCACAACACTAATTACACTTATCAATTATTTACTTCAGTTGTAAGGATTCCTAGTTCCAATGATTCAAAGTACAAACCAAAACTAGATAGACAAGTAAGATAATTTTGGTTCAAGCAATATGTCAAACACTTGGTGTGCAAAAACACTCCAAGTGATATTTATGTTGAGTAAGTGATTCCAACCAGCCTAGTACAATGTCTTGTTGTACTTTGGAGTCAAAACAGAGTTTTAACCTCTTACTCAATTGATATCACAATTTTGACAATAGAGCTTATACAAAAATCACTTATTTTGAGCTATAACGTAAATGCTGAAAAAAGAGAAGACAAGTATTTGGTGAGGCAGTTCCCCCGTCGTCCTCGCTTCGGGGTACGTCTGCCCTCAATTCTAAAACTAGAATTGAGATAGATTTTATAGATATAACATGTTGAATGTAACAGTTTATACAAGGATTGAGCAGCAAATATACAACAAAAATCTCTATGTGTTGGAAGTTGCTTTCAGTCCTTGCCCCTTGATTCAAGATGAATCAAGTCCTTCGATTTATGTTGATGGACCTCCGACTCCAGCCACCTTATTGAATAACACGTTGTTGTTCAAACCTTTGGCTCCGAATGATCTCAACAGCACTAAATCAACCCCGAGATCTTCCCTTTAAAATCATTGAATCCGCTACTAGACTTGTGAAGAACACCTCTTCACAATCACCTTCGCTCGATTGACCTTTGATGAAGAATCTCGTCCAAAAACCCCCAAAATTCAAACCAATCTTGGAGGGTAAAACCCCAATGGTTTTATTCAAGAAAGAACCTGTCACAATCTTCAACCCGAGCTTGATTCTCTAATCTAAGCCTCAAACCTTATCACCTTGAATCTCTCACAAATGTATTTCAAAAATGATTGTGTGTAATTGAAATGTTGTGAGATGTTGAAGATCAAGATGATGAATCTTTTGGACACCTATTTCACTCTTTCTTGTTTTTGAACACATGAATCAAAAGAATATCAAATGTTAAAATGACACAAGTGGTTAAACAAGTATATATAGTGCCAACATGATTCTAGACATAACAGTATTTCAAATATAAGAGGGAAGCATTTTAAAGCAGATTTTCCACGCGAACGGTCGACCACAGCAGGTCTGTGCGTCGACGCATGGCCTGTGTTGTTTTGGAAATCTGGAAAATTCATCAGTGTGCGTCGACCATACAGTCGGTGTGCGCTGACCCGTTGAAATCTATTTCCATTATGCGCCGACCCTATGGTCGACTCATGCCTTTGCGCGCTGACCCGTTGGAAAGTTATTCCTTCATGCACCGACACTATGGTCGACGCATTGCCTTGTGCGCTGACTAGTGCAGAATTGTTCTGATGCATGCGCCGACCCTATGGTCGACTCATGCCCTGCAAACCTGCAAAAATTCATCATTTTGAGGTCTTTCATGCCTTTGGTCATGATTGCATTTTATCTACACATAGTATATTCATTTAAGAAGTTTTAAGACAATCGTAAAAGGATATGGTGGGTGATACGTTGCATCTGGTTTAGTAGTTCTGGAGTTCATAATTTCCAATCTATCCAGGGAATTTGTCATCATCGAAACCTGCATTAACCAATGTCTTGCAGACTTGTGTGATGTGTGGCGATTTGCCTCCACAGTCCTAACAACAGAATTAACAAACATCTCATTCACATTCAACATATATAAACCATCACGCAAATTTCCAGAACCAACAATAGCAGAATTAAAACAATCATCAAGTTTTCCATTACCAAAAACAAAAAAGTAACCACATTTATCCAAAACTGAAATAGAAATCAAATTCCTTCTCATTGAAGGTACATAAACTGCATCCTTTCAAATCAAAATGTGTTCAGAAGGTAAAAACAAGGAAACAAGTCCTATCTCCATCACTGATACTCTAGCTCCATCTCCCACAATGACCTTCGCCTCAACATCACTTGGTTTCCTCAGGCTTGTGAACCCCTGCAAAGAATTCACGACATGAATAGTGGCACCTGAGTCCAACCACCAAGTATTGGAAGGAACATCTACTATATTTGATTCAAAACAAGCTAGAGCTAAGAGTGTACCTTGTTTTTCCAGTTTCTTTTTCAAGATAAAACAATCATCATATGTAGTTTTGTCAAACAGAGAGAGATACTCACACTTCTTAGCCTTATCAAAACGAGTGAACTTCTCACCAACAGACTTCAAGTAATCTTTAGCACTCTCACTTTCTGGTATGCTTTGTCTTATAGATTTTTCCATAGTGTAAGATATCACCTTAAGGCACACTCTATTGGAGTGTTCCCATTTTTCATAAAGGGTCTTTTGAGCTTCAGTAGACGTGTCAGTAATAGCGTCAGGCTTTTCAGTTCTCAGAGCTAAGTCAAGGTTGGCTATAGCCAAATAAAGGTCGAGAGACTCTTTCCATTCCTCATAATTGGTCCCATTAAGAGTTTTGACAGAGTTAGGAAAAGAGACTGTCATGGAGGAATAAAGGATTATTAAATAAATGATTATGTAATATAGAAAATTGATTCCTCATATACCAGCCAAATATTTTCCTAATATAAAAAAAACTCTAACTCATTATGATCTTGCATCAAAGATACAATAATAAACATAAACTTATATTAACAAAATTTTAATATCGATAGGATATTAAACATGATAAAATAAGCATAAATTGTCAACATTATTTTGTATCATAACAAAATTACACTAATAACAATATACCGATAGGATATGATAATTATTAATATAATACAGATCATAATTACAAATAAAATTTTATTTATTCTGAATTTATATCAGTAATAATTGATCTGACCTGATCAGAAGGGGATCATGGACTGACCACACGTTGTTGGGCTGCTACCTGTTCACCGGTGATGAGGAGGAGAAAAAGGGGTGTACCTACAAGACACTTCGATGCCAAAGTAAGGAATTTGGGCAGAGCGAGAGCAAAGTACAGAAAGGGCAAGATGTGAATTACCTGACCCTCTTGTGAAAGAGGATATTTATAGGGAGACCCCAGCGCTGGGCCAACGGTCACTTGCGTTGGGCTGGATTGCCAGACCCAACCCAGGTGACTGCTAGGGCTTATATGGCGTAGTGAAGACCAGGACGTGGTCTTCGCCCTAGTCCAACTGTCCCGTGATCTCAGGAAGGTGGGTTTGACCTGCTCTTTCGGAGGTGGGCAGTTGGTCAGTGACGTGTCCCCGCGGAAGGGAGCACGTGGAGAGCGTGCGTATGGCACGTTGTTCCCCCCGCAAAGGGGAGCTCGCGAGGTTCCCCGGAGGTGTCATTCTCCCCGCGGAGGGGAGCTCAGGAGGCTCCCCGGCGGTGTGACCCTCCCCGAGGGGGAAGCCCATGGGAGCGGGGGAGTCATATCGTCCTGCCCGTTGGCAGGGGGGATTCTGCCCGAGGAGATTGTTCTGCCCGGCTAGGGGAAGCGCCGAGGGTGCTTAGAAGCGTGTCGCCCTGCTTGACGGGGAGCACGTCATGCCCGTCCGTTGGGGGCGTGTGCTCGGTCAAGCTACTCCACTCATTGGGCCTTGTGCGTTATTGGGCTGGGCCCAGGCCAGAACAGGAGCCCCCTAAGTCGAAGCTCTGTGACGAAAGAGCGAGGACTTAAGGTCGTTGATTCGGGGAAAGAGGCAGCGAGGCGGGTGGCTCGTCGGTTTCGTGTCGGCGGGACGCGTGCGCGCGATGGTCTTTTCCGGTCGCCGGGTATGTGGGGCAAAGACATCTGAAGGGACGCGACCGTCAGGTTACCTCCACGTGTCATGCGCCGAGTGGGCGCGAGAGTGGCTACCTTAGGGCACTTAAAGGACTAGTGTTGCTTCGAGTTCTGCGCCGGGTTATAAATATGGGGGTCCCCGAGCATTTTTTACTTTTCACCTTACTTTCTTACCTGCGAAGCTCTGTTATTCCTCCCCGTCCGCGATTGCTATGAATCGCCGCCGCGCCATTGGTTTTGCACCCCGTTCGTTGCCATTATAAAGTGAGTTTTCTTCTTCTCTCTTTTTTTATTTCCGCCGTGTGATTTGGGTCCGTGGTCGGGGCACGATGAAGGCCCCGGGGAGAGATGCGGGTTTCCGCCGTATCTGGTGATTTTTTAGGTTTGTTTAGATGAATGCCCCGGGGAGGACCGACTGTTCCGATGAATGCCCTGGGGACGGGTGCATACTCCGATGAGTACCCTGGGGAGGGGCGATAGGTTAGCTTTGACTGCCCCGTGGAGAGGTGGCGGGGAGTGTCCCTCGGGGGCCGCCCGGGTGCTTGGCTTTTGCTCGCTCACTCGCCGTCGTCGCCCTTTCACTTGACCTGCAATGGAAGGGTGGATTTGATCCTGGCTATCGAATTCACCATTATCCTCTGCTTTTCAGGTGTACATGTCGGCCTTGATACCGGGGACGATGGTCAAAGATAGTGATCCCGAGACCCCAGAATTTGACGAGCGGGTTCTCCCTACCGAGGAGTGGGTGGCCGAAGAGCCCCTGTCCGCCCCTTCTTGCTTCGCGCTCGATGCGTCTGGCGCCTATGCTACCGTGGAGGATCGGGTGGAGGGGGGACCGCAACACTGGCAGGTGTATCGTCCCAAGGAGCATCATCGCATCTGCTCGCGCTATGGGCGACGGATGTTTCCTATGCACGAATTCTACTTTAAAGAGGCCCGACTCAGATTGCCGTTCTCCGCCTTCCATTTGGGTCTCTTTGATTGGTTACGTTTGGCCCCGTCCCAGCTGCATCCCAACGCTTTGGCCTTCATCCGTGCGTTCGAGGTGGTGTGCTTCTTTCTCAAGGTCGAGGCCACGGTGCCCTTATTTTTCCGTATCTTCCACCTCCAACGTCAATCGATGAATGGTCGTCAGGGTTGGCTCTCGTTTAAGAAGTCGACCAAGCTTTTTAGGACGTACAACGACTCTGTCCGAGACTTCAAGGTTCGGTTCTTCCTCGTGCGGCCGATCATCCAGGAGGGGTCGGACACTCTTTTTACCGAGGGGGAGCGAACAGTAGACGACCAGCGGTTCGTCGTGTGGCTCCCAAAGGTGCATCTGCTGTGGACCCCGGAGCATTTCAACCGGGGTACCGACCGGTATATAATGCGGGCTAGGACTCTCGACGAGAGGGACATGGCCGCTTATATGAAAATAACGGTGTTCGTGCGGGGCCTTCCTCCGTCGAAATTGGTGACGCCTGACGGTCGGTATATCCTTGATGCGCAGGGGAACGTGCGGACAAAGAAAAGGCTGATTAATACGAAGACCCTGCTCGGTTGTGCCTCGGGGGCGGATGCTCTGGATTACCTAGGTAGGGATGTTTCGTCTTTCTCGTGATCGTTTGTTTTGTATGTTGCTGACTCTTTTCGTATTTTTGCAGCGAACATGGCTTCTGTCGAGGAGAGAGTGAAGAAACTGCGCATGTCGAGGGTTGCTGTCCCACCGAAGACGCGGGTGGCTCAGTTGGCCGGGCAGTCTTCTGCAGAGCGAGACGGAAGGGGGTCGTCGGCGTCCCCGACGGGCAGTCAGTCACCTACTTCCCAAGGGGTCCCGAAGAGGGCTAGAGTTCAATAGGATACGCCCGTGGTTGATCTGTCGGTGGAGTCTTCCGAGGAGGGTTACCCCATTCCTCCCTGTCACCAGCATCCTGGCTACTTCCACGGGGCTAGGTCACCCAGTATTCCGGCGGGGGAGGTGAAGGCGATCCTGGGCACTGACCGTGCAACGAGGAGGCAGGTCTTGACTGAGGATTTGGCTGCGCTGATGCGGACTTTCACCACGGCGATTATCCTGAGCGAAGAGAGTTGCTCGGCCGTGGAACTGTCAAAGCTGCAAGGGGATCTCGCGTTCGTGCAGTCCCGTCTGACCAAGGCGGCCTAGGATTTGGAGGCGAGCCGAGGAAAAGTGACCCAGCTGACCGACGAGCTGGAGAAGGTTCGGGGGGAAGTTGATCTCGAGCGTAAAAAATGCAGTGGCGCTGAGGAGAAGCTGAAGGCTGCTGAGGAGGAGCTGCGGGTGTCGAAGGCTCGGGTGGCGGAGCTCGAGGGCGATCTCTTTCCCAGTGATGACAAGATCGACGATGATCGACTGCTGGTCACTCGGGCTGATCTGATCGCCCAGATACGTGTGCTGGAAGGAGACTGTCTGGACGGTTATGCCGCGGGTTTCAACAACGTCGTTGCTTAGCTCAGGGTGGTAAACTTCGGGGTCGCCTTCGTTGAGGACGGGATCGGTCCCTTTCATGAGGTCATCGATGGCCGGGTGGTTGACCCCATCTCCGAGGAGGCTGACACCACCGTCCCTGGCGTGGAGGTTGGAGTTGATGGAGAGGAGGGAGTTTAGATTGGTCCCGGGCCTGCGTGCCCGCGTATTTCGGCCTGCGTGCCACGTTTTGTATTTCTTTGTCGGACCTGCACGCCCTTGTTATGTAATGTTGACTACTGGGCTGGTGCCTGTTTCTTGATTAATATATTTTGGAAGTTTTCTAAGTGTGCGCTCGGTTTTTGCATGTTGTTTATGCTAGTTTTATTTCTGCACGTGTTTGTATGCTCGTTTTATATATGTTTGACATGCATGTGTTAATATGCTGTTGGGTCTGTCCGAGGTAATAGCTCGACAAAACTTGTTACCGGCGGTGAAGGGAACTTGTCGGTTTGGCAGGCGTTGTTGCCTGAATGGCTCGGGGGTAGTCCTCCCCGTGGCGTGGACGTCCCATCGCGAGCTGGGCGTCCTACCAATTCTGGTACGTCGGCGGGGAATCTCGGTCGAGGTGTTCCGCCGAGCAAGGCCTTCTGCCCGCGCATACAAGAGGCAGGGCTTGCGTTTCTTTGGTCGTTAGTAGACGCGAGGGGTGCGGTGGTACCATGTCACCCCCCAGTGGTCGTGTCGATGGGTCGACGCGGGCAGTGTTAATTGTAGTACTGCTTAAGTTTCGCGGCGTTCCATGGCCGAGCTAGTTGTTCCCCGTGCAGGTTATCGAGGTAATAGGCCTCGTGTTCCGTCTTGTCGCGGACGCGGTAGGGGCCTTCCCAATTCGCAGCCAGTTTGCCCTCGTGCGAGTCTTTCTGGTTTCGGTGCAGAACTAAGTCGCCGACTTCGAAGTCGCATTTGAGGTCTTTGTTGTTGTGGCGAAGTGCGACTTGCTGTTTCAGTCGGGCTTCCCGGAGGGCGGCTCCTGAACGGATCTCCTCGACAAGGTCGAGCTCTTCACGTAGGGCGTCGTCGTTGTCTTCGTTGTCGAGGGGAGCTTCAGTTCATCTGGATGGCTCGCGTATCTCGACCGGTATAACGGCTTCGGTTCCGTACGTGAGGCGGAAAGGGGTTTCCCCCGTGGTAGAGTGGGGCGTAGTGCGGTATGCCTAGAGGACGTTGTGGAGCTCCTCGACCCACGCCCGCTTTGCGTCGCCTAGCCGTCGTTTTAGGCCCCTTAGTATGACCCTGTTCGCGGATTCAGCCTGGCCGTTTGTCTGGGGGTGTTCTACCGAGGTGAAATGGTGCTTGGTGCCGAGCTTGGTGACGAAGTCGCGGAAGTTTTTGTCCGTGAACTGCGTGCCGTTGTCGGTGACGATGGCGAGCAGGATCCCAAATCTTGCGAGGATGTTGCGTTTATAAAATCGGAGTATGTTGTAGGCCGTGATTTTGGCTAGGGCTTCGGCTTTGATCCATTTGGTGAAGTAGTCGACGCCCACGATGAGGTACTTGTTCTGATAGGACCCCAGTGTGAAGGGTCTGAGGATGTCCAACCCCCACCAGGCGAATGGCCAAGGGGAGGAGAGGGATTTGAGGTCGGTTAGTGGAGCGAGGTGCATGTCCCCGTTATCTCGGTGCCTGTAACGCCCCGATTTCGATTATCCCCTTTTATTGGGTCCCTAATTAATTTAATTGGGAGAATATTATTTGAATGTAGAAATTGTGTGGAAATATGTTATATTTACATATTATCCTATTTTAACCGGTTTTGAGAGGTTTCGGAGGAAATAGTTTGGAGGGTATTTTGGACATTTCCTATTTAATAATAAGTGAGATATTTATGAGATATTGAATTAGTGGATGTTTTGGAAAAATAAGGGAAAAGATATTAAAGAGGAAATAGAAGGGAAAGAAAAAGGATAGTAGGAAGAAAGAAAGAAAAGAGAAAGAAAGGAGAAGAGGAAAAAGAGAAGAGAAAGAGGAGAAAACCTAGATTCACCAAGATCAACCAAAGCTTGCGATTAATCAGGTAAGGGTGTGAAACTCTATCATCTCTTTAAGGTGTATGATTGTATGTGTATGTGTTTGGATTGTGTAGGGTTTCTACTCTTTTTCCACTTAGGTTAGAAGTTGGTTTTGTGAGTAGAATGAGGTTTTAATCGGTTAGAACTCGGATTAGACGATGTAGTTTAGTCGGGTGATGGTTGGGTTGTGCCACTGAGACTGGTTTGGATTTAATCGGTTGATTTTGTGGAGTTTGGGCTCTTGATACAGCCATGGAAGTTCTGTCTTCGCAGGCTCGCCAGGCGAATGACAGCGAAGCTTCGCCAGGCGAAGCCCAGCGAGCTGTAGCGAAACAAGTCAGAAGCTAACACCCTGTATTCGCTGGCAAGTTCGCCAGGCGAGGTGAGTTGGCGAAGGTTCGCCAGGCGAGTGTGTAGCGAGCCTCAGCGAGTAATTCCAGAATTACTCCCAGTGGACTTCGCTGGGAAGTTCGCCAGGCGAAGGCCAACGAGCATTCGCTGCGTGGCTTTGCCAGGCGAAGGCTGGCGAACATGACAGTGTTATTTGTTTTGCTGTTTTGTTCATAGCATGCTGTTTGGTTGATTCAATTATGATTAATGCCTATATGAATGATTGATGTGTGAACTGTTTTGACATGTCGTGCTGTGGGTGGTCGAAAGGCGTGAATCCTAGATTGTAGAGCCAATGGTGAATCTTGAACGTTTGATAATTTTGTGCATTTGCTTAAATTGATTAGAAATGCATGAAGGAATTGTTTGTGAATGTGAACCAGGTGTGATTGGTTTGAATGGATGATGAATATATATATGTTTTCTTTTTGATACATATATGTTGAGTGCATAATATATATATATATGCGATGAATGTGAAGAATGCATGAGTATGTTTGTAAGCATGTATGCATTTCAAGAAGTGTAGGAAGTACATTCTTGTGCTGATTGACTCTTAGGAGAGTCTGATGAGTGATATGACTTTTAGGAGAGTCTGAAGGGTGAATTGATTCCTAGGAGGATCTGATGAGAGATGTGATTCCTCGGAGAATCTGCTGAGTGACCTGATTCCTAGGAGAATCTGATGAGAGATGTGATTCCTCGGAGAATCTGCTGAATGACCTGATTCCTAGGAGAATCTGATGAATGGTGTGATTCCTCGGAGAATCTGACGAACGATGTGATTCCTAGGAGAATCTGACGAACGATGTGATTCCTAGGAGAATCTGACGAACGATGTGATTCCTAGGAGAATATGACGAACGGTGTGATTCCTAGGAGAATCTGACGAACGATGTGATTCCTAGGAGAATCTGACGAATGGTGTGATTCCTAGGAGAGTCTGATGAGTGATGTGATTTCTAGGAAGATCTAATGAGTTATAGGATACCCGTGAGGGGTGAGAGTAAATTGATTCTTAGGAGAATCTGATGGACGATTAGGTCGATATTGTGTTGCATTTGCATAGAGTAGCGAGTTGGCCTCTATGATTTGCATTTACCTTCTGTGCATGGTGTATGGTGAAATAAATATGTTATGTACGTTTGTTGAATTAATGTGAAATGTATAATTTGGCACAATGTAGATGTTGGACAATATATACATATATGTATGTGTATGTTTATGAAATGATATACACATTGATGATACATATTGAGCACGCTTGGGTGCTATTTGTATATAGATACATTGCAATAAACGAGGTGAGTTGTGGTGAGAATGCGTAAGATGCATAATTGTTGATACGATATATATATTCATGCCTTTATGCATTATTTATTATGATATTGTTTCTCACCCTTCTGCTGTTTGATAATGCTCTATGAGGCATTGCAGATTAGATGGCTGGAGACATTTTTGTGAAGCGTGACTTCATTCTTTTTGGTCGGTCGGCTCTGATATGTAGCACCGGGTAGATAGGAGTTATTTTGATTCTTTTGTGATACATCTGTGTATGTATCTGCTGATGTTATGTTTTGTTAACATGTTGGATGACAATTGTATATGTGAATACATGTCTTGGAAATATGGAATATTTAGATGTTTCCGCCTTGTTCTAAATATTTTCTTGTGGGTGTTGACCCGTTGTTGCATATCTGATTGAGCAGGTGTTGTATGCGTTGAATTCTTTTGTGATAATGTGACATACCCCTTTTATGCCATGACTTATATGTACTCTGATAAAAATTTGAGTTATGCTTAAATGATCAATTGTATTATTTGGGGGTATAGAAAGGGTGTGTTACATTAAGTGGTATCAGAGCCAGTGTTGAGTCAGTTGTGTTTGTCTCGTTGTTTTGATTGGTTAACGGTTGTTTAACCTTGTTGTTATTTTGTGAGTAATCAGAATATGGCAGGTCGTAATGACAATGCTATGGCTGCGGCATTGGAGGCGATGGCTAGAGCGGTGCAGGGTGCGCCGAATGTGAACGCTAATGATGAGTTTAGAAAGAACCAGCCGCCGGTATTCAAAGGAAGGTTTGACCCGGACGGTGCCCAGATTTGGTTGAAGGAGATCGAGAGGATCTTTAGAGTTATGAACTGTGTTGAAGGCAATAAGGTGAGACTTGGATCTCACATGTTACGGGAAGAAGCCGATGACTGGTGGATCGGTATGAGACAAGTGCTTGAAGTAGATGACGAGGATATAACTTGGGATTTATTTCATTCTGAATTTTTGAGGAAGTATTATCCTGAGAGTGTGAAGGGAAGGAAAGAAATGGAATTCCTTGAGTTGAAACAAGGCAATATGTCCGTGGTGGATTACACGGCTAAGTTTATGGAGTTAGTAAAATTTCATCCTCACTATGACGCGGTGACGGCGAAATTTTCTAAGTGCGTTAAGTATGAGAACGGCTTGCGTCCCGAGATCAAGCAAGCGGTGGGTTATCAGAGGATAAGGAGATTTTCGGACTTGACCGAATGTTGCCGAATTTTTGAAGAAGATCGCAAAGCTCGTTCTACTCACTACAAGAGTTTGAAGGAGGAGAAAGAAAAGCGACAAGTAAGGAGCGAACCTTATGAGACGCCAGCTGATAAGGGAAAGCATAGGGAAAACTTTGTTAAGAGATCTGGAGGAGGGAGTTTTGGGTCCATTAAATGCTACAAGTGCGGCGAGATGGGTCATAAGTCTTTTATGTGTGGAAAGCCCAAGATCAAATGCTCTAACTGTGGAGTTCTTGGGCATGATGTTAAGGATTGTAGAATGGATGTAGTGAAGTGCTACAATTGTGGAGAAGTGGGTCACATCAGTGTGAAGTGTCCTAAACCGAAACAAGCTTCAGTAAGTGGGAAAGTGTTTACATTGGCAGGGTCAGACACTACCAATGCGGATCGTTTGATTTGAGGTATGTGCTTTATTTATGTTACACCTTTAGTTGTCATGATTGATATCGGAGCGACTCATTCGTTCGTTTCTCTTGAGTGCGCTTAGTGTTTGGGATTTGAATTCCGTTGGTTTGATGGTGATTGAGAATGAAGACTTTAAGGTGATGACGTTGGACAACGTATGTGTCTGAGATTCGAGCTCATTGGGGTAGAATGACTAGTATGTCATTCCTGATGAGGTGTAAGTGTTATGGCTGTATTCTCTAGGGTAGAATGACTATGTGTCGTTCCTAGTGGAGAGATCACCGGGGTAGAATGACCTAGATGTTGTTCCTGGTGAGGTACAAGAGGTGTACCCGTAATCTCCAATGGAAATTGATGAGGGTTGACAGTCTTTTAGGAGTCACATGGCATATCTGTGATTGTGATATGGAAGTATGCGTGTGGGTGATCGTGTGTAACTTGGGCATTAAGGAGAGGACGCGAAAGTCGTGTTCAGTGTGTTTGAATCAGGTGATATTTTCGAGGACGAAAATTTCTGAGTGGGGGAGAGTTGTAACGCCCCGATTTCGATTATCCCCTTTTATTGGGTCCCTAATTAATTTAATTGGGAGAATATTATTTGAATGTAGAAATTGTGTGGAAATATGTTATATTTACATATTATCCTATTTTAACCGGTTTTGAGAGGTTTCGGAGGAAATAGTTTGGAGGGTATTTTGGACATTTCCTATTTAATAATAAGTGAGATATTTATGAGATATTGAATTAGTGGATGTTTTGGAAAAATAAGGGAAAAGATATTAAAGAGGAAATAGAAGGGAAAGAAAAAGGATAGTAGGAAGAAAGAAAGAAAAGAGAAAGAAAGGAGAAGAGGAAAAAGAGAAGAGAAAGAGGAGAAAACCTAGATTCACCAAGATCAACCAAAGCTTGCGATTAATCAGGTAAGGGTGTGAAACTCTATCATCTCTTTAAGGTGTATGATTGTATGTGTATGTGTTTGGATTGTGTAGGGTTTCTACTCTTTTTCCACTTAGGTTAGAAGTTGGTTTTGTGAGTAGAATGAGGTTTTAATCGGTTAGAACTCGGATTAGACGATGTAGTTTAGTCGGGTGATGGTTGGGTTGTGCCACTGAGACTGGTTTGGATTTAATCGGTTGATTTTGTGGAGTTTGGGCTCTTGAGACAGCCATGGAAGTTCTGTCTTCGCAGGCTCGCCAGGCGAATGGCAGCGAAGCTTCGCCAGGCGAAGCCCAGCGAGCTGTAGCGAAACAAGTCAGAAGCTAACACCCTGTATTCGCTGGCAAGTTCGCCAGGCGAGGTGAGTTGGCGAAGGTTCGCCAGGCGAGTGTGTAGCGAGCCTCAGCGAGTAATTCCATAATTACTCCCAGTGGACTTCGCTGGGAAGTTCGCCAAGCGAAGGCCAGCGAGCATTCGCTGCGTGGCTTCGCCAGGCGAAGGCTGGCGAACATGACAGTGTTATTTGTTTTGCTGTTTTGTTCATAGCATGATGTTTGGTTGATTCAATTATGATTAATGCCTATATGAATGATTGATGTGTGAACTGTTTTGACATGTCGTGCTGTGGGTGGTCGAAAGGCGTAGAGCCAATGGTGAATCTTGAACGTTTGATAATTTTGTGCATTTGCTTAAATTGATTAGAAATGCATGAAGGAATTGTTTGTGAATGTGAACCAGGTGTGATTGGTTTGAATGGATGATGAATATATATATGTTTTCTTTTTGATACATATATGTTGAGTGCATAATATATATATATATATATGCGATGAATGTGAAGAATGCATGAGTATGTTTGTAAGCATGTATGCATTTCAAGAAGTGTAGGAAGTACATTCTTGTGCTGATTGACTCTTAGGAGAGTCTGATGAGTGATATGACTTTTAGGAGAGTCTGAAGGGTGAATTGATTCCTAGGAGGATCTGATGAGAGATGTGATTCCTCGGAGAATCTGCTGAGTGACCTGATTCCTAGGAGAATCTGATGAGAGACGTGATTCCTCGGAGAATCTGCTGAATGACCTGATTCCTAGGAGAATCTGATGAATGGTGTGATTCCTCGGAGAATCTGACGAACGATGTGATTCCTAGGAGAATCTGACGAACGATGTGATTCCTAGGAGAATCTGACGAACGATGTGATTCCTAGGAGAATCTGACGAACGGTGTGATTCCTAGGAGAATCTGACGAACGATGTGATTCCTAGGAGAATCTGACGAATGGTGTGATTCCTAGGAGAGTCTGATGAGTGATGTGATTTCTAGGAAGATCTAATGAGTTATAGGATACCCGTGAGGGGTGAGAGTAAATTGATTCTTAGGAGAATCTGATGGACGATTAGGTCGATATTGTGTTGCATTTGCATAGAGTAGCGAGTTGGCCTCTATGATTTGCATTTACCTTCTGTGCATGGTGTATGGTGAAATAAATATGTTATGTACGTTTGTTGAATTAATGTGAAATGTATAATTTGGCACAATGTAGATGTTGGACAATATATACATATATGTATGTGTATGTTTATGAAATGATATACACATTGATGATACATATTGAGCACTCTTGGGTCCTATTTGTATATAGATACATTGCAATAAACGAGGTGAGTTGTGGTGAGAATGCGTAAGATGCATAATTGTTGATACGATATATATATTCATGCCTTTATGCATTATTTAATATGATATTGTTTCTCACCCTTCTGCTGTTTGATAATGCTCTATGAGGCATTGCAGATTAGATGGCTGGAGACATTTTTGTGAAGCGTGACTTCATTCTTTTTGGTCGGTCGGCTCTGATATGTAGCACCGGGTAGATAGGAGTTATTTTGATTCTTTTGTGATACATCTGTGTATGTATCTGCTGATGTTATATTTTGTTAACATGTTGGATGACAATTGTATATGTGAATACATGTCTTGGAAATATGGAATATTTAGATGTTTCCGCCTTGTTCTAAATATTTTCTTGTGGGTGTTGACCCGTTGTTGCATATCTGATTGAGCAGGTGTTGTATGCGTTGAATTCTTTTGTGATAATGTGACATACCCCTTTTATGCCATGACTTATATGTACTCTGATAAAAATTTGAATTATGCTTAAATGATCAATTGTATTATTTGGGGGTATAGAAATGGTGTGTTACAGTGCCCGCGGGGGGGCTCCCTATCTCGGGTGTCTCGTGCGGAGTTGGCTGCTTGGGTTTCCTCGAATCGGATATAATGCGCTGCTCTGTCGAGGAAACCCTGTAGGGAGGCTGGCTGGTGTATGCCTACAGCCTCATAGAACTTGGATTCGTGGCGTAGACCCTGTTCCATTAGGTAGCGCTTCATCTCGTCTGACGTCGTTACCTGCATAGCTTCCCGGGTGAATCTCTCGATGTACTTTCGGAGAGGTTCGTCTGGGGCTTGGATTATCGCCCCGAGGACGACCTCCATCTTCGGATGGCGTCGGGACGCTGTGAAGTGTTTTGAGAACAGGTCCTTCAGGACCTTCCACGACGTGACCAACTCGGGCTCCAGACTTTTGTACCATGTCATGGCGCCTTTCCTTAGGGTCGTCGGGAATAATCTGCACTTAATAGCTCCTCGGACGTTTCGGTAATCGAGCATGGCCTCGATGTCTTCCAAGTGATCATCTGGGTCGGATGTGCCGTCGTACGTCGATAACGTCGGGGGCTTCTCCATCCCGTGGGGAATAGGGGCTGCCATGATTTCCCGGGACAACGGAGTCCGGTAGTCGTCTTCGTCGCTGAGGGCGCGTAACTGGGGAGGAGATGCACCACTCAGGATATGTGCCTGGTTTCGGGTCCTCTGCCTTCTGACTGGGGACCCGACGGGCGGGTTTCTGGCCGGTATCGCCGGAGTGTTCAGCCGTCTCTCGCGAACTGGTCTCGCTGGGGACCTGGCGCACTGTCGCACCACTTCTGTTCGGGGTCTCTCCAGCCGAAGTCTGCGATTTCTGGGTTGAGGCGAGGGGCTCCTCGAACCTCCATCCCGGTCTCTCCGCAGAGGGGACCTCGGGGGGCCTTCCCGCTCCAACGCTCCAATTCGTGCGTTCTGCTGAAACATCAGCTGATTCGTCTGGTTGATGGCCGCAAATAGGGCGACCACCGTTGGATCCGCCCCCGCTGGGCTTAGGGGCCGGTGGTCGGCCTAGGGAAGCAGTTCTGCGGATGACGGGGAAGCAGTATGACCGTCTCTCTCGTCGGTCTCTGCCGGTCGTGACGTCTCTATCTGCTTGCTTCCGTTGGTAGCAGCGTTGAGCACGAAGTCGTGCACGGTATCGTCATGGTGTGGGCTAGCCATGATCGTGGCGTGTTGGTGAAACTTTGGTTTTCTGCTCGGAGTAACGAGGAAGTTTCTATTCCCACAGACAGCGCCACTGATCTGACCTGATCAAAAGGGGATCACGGACTGGCCACACGCTGTTGGGCTGCTACCTGTTCACCAGTGATGAGGAGGAGAAAAAGGGGTGTACCTGCAAGACACTCCGATGCCAAAGTAAGGAATTTTGGCAGAGCGAGAGCAAAGTACAGAAAGGGCAAGATGTGAATTACCTGACCCTCTTGTGAAAAAGGGTATTTATAGGGAGACCTCAGCGCTGGGCCAACGGTCACTTGAGTTGGGCTGGATTGCTAGGCCCAACCCAGGTGACTGCTAGGGCTTACGTGGCGTAGTGAAGACCAGGACGTGGTCTTCGCCCTAGTCCAACTGTCCCGTGATCTCCGGAAGGTGGGTTTGACCTGCTCTTTCGGAGGTGGGCAGTTGGTTAGTGACGTGTCCCCGCGGAAGGGAGCACGTGGAGAGCGTGCGCATGGCACGTTGTTCCCCCCGCGGAGGGGAACTCGCGAGGTTCCCCGGAGGTGTCATTCTCCCCGCGGAGGGGAGCTCAGGAGGCTCCCTGGCGGTGTGACCCTCCCCGAGGGGGAAGCCCATGGGAGCGGGGGAGTCATATCGTCCTGCCCGTTGGCAGGGGGGATTTTGCCCGAGGAGATTGTTCTGCCCGGCTAGGGGAAGCGCCAAGGGTGCTTAGAAGCGTGTCGCCCTGCTTGACGGAGAGCACGTCCTGCCCGTCCGTTGGGGGCGTGTACCCGGTCAAGCTACTCCACTCATTGGGCCTTGTGCGTTATTGGGCTGGGGCGCGAGGCTGGGCCCAGGCCAGAACAATAATATATATATATATATATATATATATATATATATATATATATATATATATATATATATATATATATATATATATATATATATATATATATATATATCGATAAGATATACTTATCATTATTATAAATAATTATTATTAACAAAAATTAATCACGTAATTACCACACAAGAATTCATAAAATTAAACTCACGATAGGTGAAATTATAATCATATGAATAAATAATATGTATTTTTAACAAATATAATAATTATTTTATTGTATTAATTAAACATAATAATTATTAATATAAATTGAAATAAAAGACTTATTGGAAATAATAAAATATAGTATTTAAATGGTACCATCCAGTGATATGCTAATTTCACCCAAAATAATTAATATTATTAGTTTTTAATTTTGTGGATCACGTACCAACTAACTATCCACCAATTACTTAAGAGAACACGTACTAGCAAACTATCCGCCAATTACTTAGGAGAACACGTACTAGCAAACTATCCGCCAACGTTAGTAGTAGGGAATTGAAATTTGATCAATAGTTTGTTCGTGTATTTAAGGAAAATAAACTTGACTCAATATTTTATTCCTATATTTATGGACACCAAATTTTGAAAGAGTTCATTCCTAATTGATATCGAAATAAATTTATCCGATAACAACTAATTACGTTGAACAAAACATATTTATCAGTATAATAATTCTGAAAATTGCATTACCATCAGAACGTGTTTAATGAATTTATAAACCAATAATCAAGTATAAATTCATTGAATCCAACTTCAATTTTCGACTCTGTCATGAAAAATACAAACATATGCAATTTTAATAATTACAAATGTATGATTATAACAAATAGTCATACAACATATCTAACAGGCTCTGATACTAATTGATGAAAAACTAATAATATAGCCTAATTATAGATATAATTGTACGACATATTATAATATCAATAATGCAATAAACATGTATCTGTCATGATTGAATCCATTTGCCTGAGTGTAAACTGAGAATGCTACTGCCTCTTTCTGATAGAAGCTGTTACGCTTAATTATCTGATCTAATGGAATAGTTAAATATATAACCACCCGATGAGGGAAGGGACCTCTCAGCGGGTTATCCAAAAGAAGGACCCAACCCATCACGGGTCATTCAACAATTAAATCCAATACAATATTTATTTAATTAAGTAAATATTAATTTATATATAATATATATATATATATATATATATATATATATATATATATATATATATATATATATATATATATATATATATATATATATATATATATATATATATATATATATATATATATATATATATATATATATATATATATATATATATATATATATATATATATATATATATATATATATATATATATATATATATATATATATATATATATATATATATATATATATATATATATATATATATATATATAAAATAAAATAAAATAATTAATTAAAGTAAATCCATTATAAATTTAACATTAACATCTCTAAAACATTCATCTATCAAATCTTAATTTTTTATTTATCTGATGGTCTAAAAAAATTAAAGGGAAAAATATTTGGACTTTTTATGATTTTTCCCTTTATTATTTTGATGTTTTAATTTTTATAAAAAAAATATATTAAAAACAATATAAGTGCAGAAAATTCATTTAGTATGTAAATATAACATACTCCGTATAAATTTTTTAAGACTTATATGCTCATAAACCTGTCATATATATAATAATAAAATTATAAAACATATTTTTATATATATATATATATATATATATATATGCATCGATGAGACTTATCTGTTTATTATTATTATAGAAAAATTATAATATGGATAATCAACGCTTTGATATTAACAGTTAAAAAATTTTCATATTTTTGATCTTGATATCATTCACGGTGCTATAATTTCTATATAAAAAAAAAATTAAAACAGTATCCAAATCTATATCATCGATTCTAGTCAAATTCTTGGTTCTTGATCTGAATTGTTCTATTTTCTCTTTCTTCTTCCTTATGCGTCTTTGATGATTAAGATATTTTTCATTTACTTGTTGCTTTCTTAATGGTGCCTATTTATAGGTATCTTATTCCAAAAGTCATATCATATTTCAACAATCATGTCTCAATAGTTATGAAGAGAGAAGATGGATTTAAATTCTATTTTAAATTTCAAAATAAAATCCCATTGACTTAATTATCATCAAGTCCAAAAAATCATCACATTAAGACATTTTTTATTTAAAGTCAAATTTTCATTTACATGAGTCTTTTTTAATGGATTAATAAATTAATCTCACAATATTCTCTCTTATAAATCCAATATTTCGTTCATTCATAGGTAATGTGAGACTTTAACCACTCACACTTGCATCCAACACGCTCCTCACCCATGTGGACGTTTTTAAATGCTTTCATATATAAAGGGGAAAATATTTCAAGTATTCAAATCCACTCTCACTTACACATTACTCATTATTCTCTCAGTGACTTTAGTGTTGGAGTGCATTACTTCATCATTTAACCGATCATTTCAAGTTTTGATCCAAAAATTCACATCTCTATTTTTAAAAGGTTTAAATTCCCGTTTCTTGATCTTCTTTCTTCAAGGCTCAACTTTCTCCTACAATATATTCATCCTCAAATTCATCAAGCATGGTGGCATCCAAGCCACTTGATTTATCATTCAACAGCTATCCATCATCCGTTGAAGTTGTTAGTAGAGGGGTGTATGATTCTTAAACCAACCTGAATTGGACCATATATATAATTTGGTTCTTAAAATTATTTCAACAAAACCGATTTATTTTTTAAAAACAGATTCACATGCGGATCGATTCAGTTCTTAACAAAGAAAATGATTTTTTAACTAGTTTTAAAATTGGTTTCTCTCAAAACTAATTATATCAAAACTATTTTTATTTTCTTTAACCAGATTTTTTTTTATTTGAACCAATTTCTATCAAAACCAATTATTTCAAAAAATAATTGCTTTAAATTATGCTGAAGAAGTTATTTCAATATTATTTAATTTGAGTTTATATTTAAAATAATTTTGACCTAATTTAATATGTCAAAATCAATTATTTCAAAATTAAAAGATTAACCTATAATAAATAAAGATTAAAAAAAGCAAAATCAATTTCCTTCCACTTATAATTTCCACCAACAAAATCTCAATTAAAAACATAGTACTCTAGTTGAGGGGTTACATAAAAAAAGATTATAAAATAAAATAAATTATGAATAATGACTCTATGAATCATCCAAGCTTCTAACATCTCTATGAATCATCTAAACTTCCAAAATGTTATTGCATCATGCAAACTTTCAACATCTCTTTGCATAATCCATCATATCTACAGATAAAATAAATAAATAACATTATTCATGATAAAACTAAGAAGAGTTTCAAGGATTAGTAGTTTTTAATACTAAGAAACTTCTAGTTTTCATTCAGATATGAAGAAAATTTTCCAAACTTTCAAAGAGCATGAAAAGTGATGGATATAAAAAGTTATGTAAAACACAAAAACCATATGTTCAGTTCATTAACATCACATGAAATTCAACACTAGTGACCTTAACTTCTCTCATTAAAGGAGCTATTATTAGGCCAAAACAATATGTACTAGAAGAGAAACAACTTGACTTGAAAATCTTTTGATTCGAATCAATGATCTAAAAATCTTTTGAAAAAACAATTATGATTTTAATCATACTTTAACTTGATTTGAATCATAAACATAGATCTTCATTCAAATCAAATTAAAAACTATTCCCTTTACTACATTTGAATCAAATTATTTTTCTTTGATTCAAATCATAATCTCGTAATTTGATTCTAATCATTTTGTCTTTTCTTTATCATTTTGTATCTAACCTCTAACATCTATTTAAATCCTTTAAGTGTGTCTTTTTAAGGTCGGAACTTTAAGGTTATCAAGTTAGTCATTCAATAAGCCAATATGCTTATAATTGGTTAACAAGATCTTCAAAAACTAGATTAACCAATTATAATCTTGTTAACAAGTTTTTTTCTTGTTATCAAGTTTCATAATGAGATTTTTCCAGAGTGAGATTCATACACATACTTTTAAAGAGCTTCAAAAACTATGAGACTTATCAAAATCACAAATTATATTTTTTATTAAGATTATGAAAAATACTAAAAAATAATTGATTTGATATAATATATATTATATAGTATAATAAAATTTAATATTATAAAATGAGAATGATTGATCATGATGGAAACAAACAAATAAAAATAAATAGAGTAAACTAAAATAATAAATATTATTAAAAAAATAAGTATCATCGAACAATAAATTAATACAACATATTATATTAATAAAAAATAAATAAATTTAAACACACGGTTCCGTTTAATTTTGATCGGTTTTGAAAAATCAATACGAAACAGTTTTAAGAAAATGACATCCAATAATATTTGAATTTTTGTGATTTTTTCGGTTTTTTGAATAGTTTTATAATTTTTATTTGAATCGATTTTGATTTGAACACCTCTATCTATAAATCTTTGATGTCAAATATCAAAAGATTTTTTAAAGAATATGATTAGCTAGCCAGTCAATGTTTCTACTACCTTCATGCCTCGTGTGTTGAAATTGAGTATTCTAATTCACGTCGGAGAATTTATCTTGGCAACCCCAGTTTGACCTGGCACCCCTACATATTTTCATAATATATTATCTCTGTCAAAATTTTGTAAAAAAAAGTCTGACAAAAAATTCGGTAGAACAAATAAAAAAATTTGGTAGTGTATTTAAAAAGTCTGATTGCATTTTTATCGGTTTTTTTTTTAAAAATAAATTTAACAATATCAGATTTTTTGATAAATCCGATATCTTTGGTAATTTTTTTGATTTTGAAAATTTTGGTAGTTCATATGCAATAGACAATTTTTTAACACTATCGAATTTTCCAAAATGTTTTGTAGATTATCAGAAATTTTGAAATGTTTTGTAGTTTTTCGGCATTTTTAAAAAAATATCGAAAATCTACAAAACATTGTGTAAAATCCGGTAGTGTTGAATTTTTTTCGCCTATCAAATATGAACTACCGATATTTTTCAAAAATTTGGAAACTTACAAACATTTTGAAAATTTTGGTATTTGTTCAAACATTTATCAAAAAAAAAATATCAAAATTTTTGGAAATTTTTTATATTTATTCAGAAAATCTGGTATTTTTTTCATATAAACGCAAAAAGAAAAAAAAAACTTGTATTCCTTTGAAAAATCTAGTATTTTATGGTACTTTTAAAATAAAAAAATATAAAGGTAATAGCAATTCTCATGTGGGTGCCAGATCAACCTGAAGGGTGGCTGGATACATTCTTTTCATATCAATAAGGTTGTATATGTGATGAATCATAATTGGGAAGGGCCCATTTAGATTTCATTTTTCTCTAACTATTTCCATCTATAATTTTGAGTCACTTTCTATAATGAGACATGCAATTTTTCATCTTGGAGCAAAGTTCATTCCTACATACATGTCTTACCATTCAACATGCAATGCATTATAAGTACCAATATTTTAACTATTTGCATTCACCATGCCTCAAAAACTGAGGTGATGAGGGGAGGACATTTTTTGGCACATTTGATTTTTATGAAAAAGTTAACATCCAGTTAATGGGTAATGGGTTGACTAGTCAACATCCTACCCATTGTAATGTCCAACAAGTTAACTTAATCAACGGTCAATGGTTAATAAGTTGACTAGTTTATAGTTCGATTGATTCATGGGTGATTTGAGTTGGTTTGTGATTCGGGTTTGGATATCTGATTTATTAGGGTGTCAGAATATTATAAATATGGTTCTTTTTCACTTTTATTAGTTAAGAGAATAAGGTAGAAGAAAGAAGTGACAATCATAGTTAGAGAGGCAAGTATAGAAATTCCTTGGAGTTCTTATAATTTGGGAGACATTTGGAGTATCTAAGAAGATTGAGAAACATTTTTAAACGCTTTGGATTAATATGACTCATGTATTTAGAGTTGAAGAGATAGAAAAACACTTGGACAAAAAATAGAATTTGTTCTTGAAAACTTAAAAGACTATTTTCTTATAATTCATTTGTAATATTTTGTAATAACTTTTGGAAGTATAGTGAATTAGAGAGTTTCTGTATCTCCAAAAGTAGATCGGTTTGATTGAACTAAATAAATAATTTCTTTGTGTACTCGCCTTTGATTTTCATTTTTCTTGTTATGGATTTGCTTACACTGTTTGATAGTTAATTTTTTGCTTGAGGTCATTTATTTTGATTTCCATTGTTCTTTGTTCCACAAATCGTTATTCTTTGTGTGACTAATTTTTTGCTTGAGACCATTATAATTTGTCCCAAATTTAGATTTTTTGATAAATCAAGGTTAAATTGCCTTATTTGTTATAAAATCATCCACTTCAAGAAGGATTGTCTCGAGAAGGGAGGAATGATGATTATGTTCAGACTATATTTATCTCTGATGAGGATGATTATGAGAATGCTTGTGTACTAGTAGTGTCGAGTTTGGATATTGGAAAAAAGTTTGGTCATGGACCCATGATAATCTTTTCACATGTTCCCATGAAAAGAATACTATGAGACTTGGAGCTGGAAGATGGTGGAGCCATTCAATTTAGTAACAATCTAGCTTGCAAGGTTCATGGGCTTGGAATGGTGAGACTTAAAATATTTGATGATTATAAGTTCATTATATGCAATGTGAGGTATTTTCTTAAGCTAAAGATAAATTATGTTGTTCATAAGTATGTTTGATGATCTAGGTTACTAGAGTTTAACATGGGGTGTTAAAAAATTTACATGATGGATTGATCATGTCCAAATGGTCTTGAATATTTATGTTACAAATTTTATATGGTTCTATAGCTATTGGTCATTCATCATTAGCTAGTGATGACTATCATGACAAGAAAAATTTATGGGATTTATGGTCAAGTCATGTTAAATGTTTGGAGGTTGTTTTAGAGCAATTTAATGAGTTTTTACAGAGGATAAAATTACATTTGACCCCTTCTAGCATTGTGTTAGTAGTTGAGTTGCCAAAGAGTTTCTTGGGTAAGGTTGGTGCCAAAATAACTTTTATGATCAACAAATGTTCAATCACATATATAAACTTCTAGGAACCTATGGATGTTTGGAGTAAGAAACTGGCAAGCTACTATAATTTGAAGGTCTTCAAAGCTTTTTCTTTTGAGTAAATTCATCGAGACCAACTTGACGGTAAAGTTGTGAAGTATATCTTCAATGGTTATTCAAAAGGTGGGAAGGATAACAACCAGTTGAAAGTGGAGTCTGGAGAGTCAAAGTTCATCATAAGCAGATGTATTACTTTTAGTGAGGTTTGTAAGGTTAGGAAGAGTAAAAACCTAGATATGAAGATATTAGAAACTATGAAAAATAAAACTTAGTTTGAGATAGAAGTTCCTACTGGGAAGACTAGGGATGAATAGAAAGTTAAGGCTGATAATCCTAGTTCTATGAGTGAAATTTTACAGTGGTATCTGATTATCATTTGACTCATAATAAGGCAAAGAGTGAGATTGTACCATTTTAGACATACAATTATATTGATTTTGGTTATTATGCTTTGAATGTCACTAGAGGGGTATAAGACTCAGAAACATGAACCTTCAGGGAGACATTCAATAGTAAAAGGTGCAGACTATTTTCTTATAACTCATTTGTAATATCTTTTAACAACTTTTTGAAGTATAGTGAATCGAAGACTCCACTCATTTGTAATATCTATCTAACATTATAAGTACCATATATCCACTACGACAACGAGGTATTCTTCGCTTTGGGTGTCAGTGCGAACTTCAAGTTCCCATAAACAACGCAAATGTTTCGGTCGACCTCAAGTCAACCCCACTGCGACTATAAGATACTGTCTACTTTAAGTGTGAGAACCCTCACGATTTTGTCCTTTAAAAAAGGCGCCTCATTGGGTTGAGAAATGTGCATGTTGTATATAAATTACCCTTTGTCTCGATTCCTAAGCAAGTAAGACCATTTTGACCAACCCAAAATAAAATTTAATTACTATTATGATTCTCCTATTGTAACTAATTCACACAACTAATTTCTTGATTTTAAAATCGAATGGTGTTTTTTATTCTCCTTATTAAGTTTTTGAACTTAAAATTAATGACATGTCTATTTTTAAATGACACGTCATACTTAAAATGTGAAAAATTATCATATATAAATACTTTTTGAACTTAAAAGATAAAAAGAACATAAGTGACAAATCATTACAAAAATAACAACATCGTCAATTTTCATACAAAAGTATGAGAAAAGATAATAAAAAAAATTAATTTTAAAATAAAAGATAAATGTGAATTTAAATCAATCATGATATTTTTTGTTCTCATAAATTCAAATTTTGTAAATTGAACCCTTTAAATTTTATAATTTGCATATTATTTCTATGTTTTTAAATTGCGCAAAGTGATCTCATACCCTTGTCTAAAATTATCAAATATGATCCAAATTTGTTAAAATTTTTATTTTGAATAATTTTATATTATATATTCTTATAACTTTAAAATGTAAAATTTATTTACTCTTTAAAAATTAATGATATATATATGAACGAAATTCAGTTGTGGCCTTTTAATGCTTACAATTTTAATTTTTCTATAATTTCAAATTAGGTAATTGTAATATACTCATAAAATAATGTTATAGTATAAAGTCAAACAAAAATTAAATTTGTATGTTTGCAGACTTCCTACCAAATCATGGAAAAATGGGAAAATGATACAAAACACAAACCTTAAATTACATGACACCAAATTACATATGCATTATTTTGATGCAATTTAGCAAGAAATTAATAATAATAATGTTTTACTCCTCGATCACAATTATAAGCAAAAATAATTGTAATTAAAAAGTTAGTTAAATGTAATTAATTTACTTTTTCTTTAAAGATTTTTGTGTTTCTCATATATCACAAACACCAAATTATGGCTAATCAAATGTGAGCTTTTGTCTTCTTCCTCCACTTACCATTAAACAAACTATTAAAGTTAAGGAAATGTTCAATAGCATTGTCACACAAGATTTCAGCCAAAATATGATACTCTTCCATAATTTTTTATAGCAAAAAGGTATTGAAAGAAGAGGTGTTTTCATAAAGTGCATAACAGGATACACAATGATGTCTGCATTCTACAACAAAATGCCTCTCTTTACTACAGCTGCACGAGATGGTAGTTTTCCTATGAGTAGTCTCAATATCAAAACCTGTACTTTTGAGGGAATTTGTGATTTCCATAACTTATTCAACACAACTACTTGAGTTCCCAATCTGATATCCATTCACCCTATCTGATATCCAAGTGCAATTGTCTCTCTTTTTCGCGTGAATGAGGATAATAGATGATGAAACTTTGTTATTGGATAAAATTTGTGAGTATTTTTGATCAAATCGATGAACTCGAATAAAAAAGAAGCTAAAATGATGAAAAAGTGAGTAAAATAGCCAAAAGAAGAAATATTGTGGACTTAAATTTTTTTTTAAGAAAAAGCAAGGAAAAAGGGAAGAAAAGCTACAAGATTTCTCACAAGTGTGATGTTGTCATCATGGATACATTGATAAAGTATCGCGATCGCGATGGTCCTCATCGTGGTCGCAATGGAGTAAAATATGACACGTTTTTAACAACTTTAAATAGAAATAGAAGACTACTTTTTGAGAGTTTTGAATTCCGTGAGAGAAAGTGACGAGAAGGAAGATTTAAGTGCAAAAATGAAGAGCTTTGAAGTCATTGAAAACATATTTCTTCATTGATTTTCATGTGCTCTTCATATCGACTCATGGTACTTAATTATTTAACTATGATTAACTGGATTCTTTTGATTAGATATTAGAAGATGAACATAATTGTACTTCGTGGGATCATATGATTGTTTGATGTTATATGAATGTTTTGATTTTATAATTGTTATTGAACTTACCGGGACCAAAAATTCAACCAACAACATGTCGTGAGCTCCAAATTTGTTGGTGATGGAAAAGAGGAGGAGGGTGTACATGTAAGACACTTAGATGCCAAAGTGAGGTTTAGAGTGAAAAGAGAGAGCAAGTACAGAGTGAGAATAAATTAGAATACCTAACCCTCCTATGGAGGAGGGTATTTATAATGTTCCCCATAGCGCTGGGCCAACGGTCATCTGTTGTGGGCTGGATCATTAGGCCCACAACAGATGACTGCGAGGATCCTGCATGGAAGTAGGGAAGACCAGCACGTGATCTTCGTCCTGGGTCAACTTCCCCGCGAACTCAGAGAAGTGGACAACTTGTTCTCGAGGCGAAAGCGTCCCACGAAAGGCATGGGTTCACTTGGTAACGTGTTCTCGCATGCGGAGCACATGGAGAACGTGCCCTTCAACGGCTATGGAGGATTGAGTCTGTGTTAGGCCCTCCTCGATACAGAGTTGGACTGGGTTGTGCCTGACGGTGGGCCAACCCTCAGGCCCAGTATAGAACAAGAGCCTCCCAAGTCGTTGCTCCCACTCAAGGCAATAATGACTTAGAGTAGTTCGCATGTCGAAGAGGGATGAAGAAAATCTGCACAAGGAGGGTGTTTGTTCAGATTCGTGGCTAATAGCTCGTGGAACTGCATTCGCAAGGAAGCACGAGAGTTGCTCCTTGTGCCCGACAACACAATCATGTAAATATTTTCATTGCATCAGTGCTCGCGAGGTTCAGGTTTGTTTGACGACAAGATTCAGCTTCGCGTTTGTCTCAAATCCATGTGCTCACGATGGGGGCGAAGTTGTTATCTATTTTCGATGATGTAACTTGTTTCAAACCTTTCTTCGAGGACGTGCTCACGTGCAATGTGGGAGTGGAAGGAGGAGACACATCATTTCCATGAGTTGTGTGATGGGGCTTTAAAAAGACAATTGTGACATCTCTTCAAGCCACATGTCAGAAATAATAAATGCCTATGGCGGCCTACGAGTATGGATACTGAGGGTCTAGGCGATGATTCATTTCTCATGCCAGAGGATATAAGTAGAAGGGTTTGGGATTCATTTGGCATGTTCTTTTTATTCTTAAGCTCTTCAAAATTTTCTCAAAAATTTATCTGCTCTCTTAGGTTGGCCACAAAATGAAATGGTTGTTGTTTCGATAAGGCATGTACTGACCCACCATTTTGAAAGATTGTATCGAGTTTGCTAAAGGGTGCCAAGAGTGCCAAGTACATATAGGTATACAACATGTTCCCGCCAGTGAATTGCATTTTATAGTTAAACCATGGCTCTTTAGGGGTTGGGCTTTGGATTTGGTCAGGGAAATCCGACCAGCATCATACAAAAATTAGAGGTACATTTTGGTAGATATCGATTATTTTACAAAATGGATCGAAGCCATAACTTTGCCAAATGTTAACAAAGAAGATGTAATTGAATTCATCAAACAACATATTATCTATAGATTAGGAATCCCAGAAACCATCACAACGGATCAAGGATCAGTTTTTACTTGTCAAAAGATGTAAGGTTTTGCTAAGGAAATGGGTTTCAAATTATTGACTTCCATGCCTTATTATGCTCAAGCTAATGTCCAAGTCGAAGCAACAAATAAGATAGCGATAGGGATGATTAAGAAACATGTGGGGAAGAAGCCCATAAGTTGGCATAATACTTTAGATCAAGTGTTATGGGCATGTCGAACTTCTCCCAAGGAATCAACCAACACAACTCCGTTTCGACTAACGTTTGTCCATGATACAATGTTGCCAGTGGAAATCTACTTGTAGTCAACAAGAATCCAAAGGCATCATGAGATTTCATCAGAAGCCTATTGGAACATGATGTTGGACGAATTGGTAGATTTGGATGAATAGAGACTTAATGCTCTAGAGTTGTTAAGAAGATAGAAGAAAAGAGTCGAGAAATCGTATAACAAAAAAGTTAAGGTCAAAACATTTTCTCCAGAAGAATTGGTTTGGAAAGTAATTTTGCCTATGGATCAAAAAGATATAGCCTTGGGTAAATGGTCCCCTAAATGGAAAGGACCTTTTCAAGTTATACAGGTTTTTTCTCACGGTGTATATGAAATCGAGGAATTAGATAAAGATAAAAGAACCTTGAAGATAAATGGGAAATATTTGAAAAAAATATAAGTCCGCATTTCAAGAAATAAAGATCACCAGAGAATGACGATGCGAGAAAAGCGAAGCTAAAATGGTAAATAAATTTGCCAAAATAGGCTTTATCCGTTACAAAAATGCCATAAAGGCCCAAAAGTTATAATCTGCTAAAAAAGGAAACACTATAAAGCAAATCTTGAATGGATGGGAGCTTTTTATTTTTCATACTTCGAGTTCTAAAGGAGCAGGCGGCGTTCACAAAGAGTCTTATTGGTGGAGAGAGCTTCAATATCTTTCCCAAGTTGCTGAGTTGTCTCGAGGTGTTGAAGGCCAACCTGGATCTCTTTCGCCACCTTATCTTCGACAGAGCTAAGCAGACTATTTTTGCATTGTTTAGCTTGAGAAATTTTATTTTGTAGAATGACAATCTGTTTTTCCCATTCTGCAATGCTTTTGACACACCTCTCAATCTCTTTCTTATATTTCTCAAAGAGTTTCTCAAGCATTGAGACTTTTTCAGTGGATGCAGAGACAACCTCCCATGCATCTTTTTGGCTGTTGTTTTTCTTGGAAAGGTTGCTCAAGAAGTCTCTAAGGCGGTTAAGATCAGTGGTAACTAGGTCGATTATTGTGCTTAGCTCTATAATGGTATCAGCTACTTCGGGAGAAACCTCCAAGACATTAATTTTTTTTAGGAGTTTCTTAAGGGTAAAACTGGCAGAAACGTCTTGCTCCAAGATTTGGAATAAGTCTGTTGCAAAGAATTTTTCTTTTATTTGTGCCAGCAAGTCACTATCAGTTTTCCCAAACAAGGTGTTTCCTGAGGCAGTCGAAGTAGTAGTACTTTTGTTGCCAAAGATGTATTGAGAATTAAGCATAGCCTTCAAATACTTCAGTGGCCGCTGAACTTTTAGAGATTCCAGTTCTTCATGGGAAACTGGTCGATTGAGTTCCAGTCAAAGTATTGGGTGGAGGATCCTTAGACTGATTGTCTTAGTTCACGTGGCCTTCTAAAGCCTCCACCCTAAGCTCTGCATTAGATGTAGTTTGCTCTCCTTCCTTTTCTTCTTATTTTCTTTCTTCTTCGTCTTCTTCTTCTTCCTCATGACTATCCCATTCTTTTTCTTCTTCCTCTTCGACGAGGTTGTCATCCTTGCTTATCTTTCCTTCGAAATCACTCTCAGTAGGTTGCTCTATATCAAGTATCATGGTATCCCCAGAAAGGTCAACAACCTCTTTCTCAACAGGGTCCTCCTTTTGAGCATATGCTTTGACACGGGGAGACTCCACCATAAGAACAGTAGGTGTCCTTTTGAGTGTGTCGGTAGAATGGATTCCCTCCTTAGAACCTCTTGTCAAGCCTCTCGCAAAGGCCGCAGATGGAGTTGTTGGATGGTAGTTGGGTCACTGCTGGTTATGGGGATAATCTGTTTAATCATGGGATGACCCCTGGTGTCGGTAGTAATCTGTAAAGAAAAAGAAAAATTAGAAGAGTCAATGATAAAGAAGCGCTACAAAGTTATAGAAGAAGTTTTTACCTTGGGCTCATCAGCCCCAGGACTAGAATTATCACTTTCATCTTGCGCTGCGTGACTAGCGGGAGTTGACATTATCGAGAGCTTGCTAACCTTTGGTTTTGGTTGGTTGAAGGCTTCAGTTATCTTGGTTTGCTTCATTCTCCTCTTCAAAGTTTGTTCTTCAGGAGGAGATTGGTCCTCCTCGTCTGACTCGATGATGATTTGGTGGGAAGTCCCCCTGGTTTTTTGTTTCTTGGGATTACGGGCAGGCCTTCGGGAACTTTGGGAAAAACTTGAGGCATCAGACAATAGAAGACTTTGCAGTCAAGGGAAATTAAGTAAGAAATTTACCTTAGCAATTGGAGTGCTTTCCTCTGTTTGTTCTTCGATTTGCTTCTTCTTTTTTGGGGCAACTTTAACAGCTGAAAGTCAAGAAAAATAATACAATTAAGATGATAAAAAATCAAATAGAGGAAACTAGTTCGAAAACCTCCTATTCCACACCTTCATATATTTCGGATTCGACGCGAATATCTTCGATACCGATATGAAGAGGACCTTTGAAACTGTCTAAAGTATGCTTAGTCACAACCACCTGCTGGGCCTTTGGTTTCGACTGTTGGCGTAGAATCTTTATGGAATCCCCATAGATAAACCAGTCTGGGAATGGAGAGATAAGAGCCACTCCAAAATTATCATTTGGTAGTTGAGGAAATTTCATAGGAAATTGTTTAAAATCCAGTGCATACCGTTCCTTGGGAGGGACGTACGAAGGGAGTTCCAAATTTTCCATTTTCTGTAAAACCTTTTCCTTTAAAGTAACAGTTGCTTCGCAGACGGTTCGACTAAGATCATCTGGTCGATAAACAGTTTCAAAGTACTTTTGGAATGCTTGGATTTCTTTGATGTGTGTTATATTACCTTTCTTAATCTTCTCCTGCACAGAGAGAAAAGCTTGATTAATAAGTCAAGTGAAAGAATGGGCATCGAAGAATTCCTCGGCATAGTATGATGACCACCAGTGGTTGAACTCTAGGGTACAGTAGAAACACGAATCGAAGCCGATAGGGGCGAGTTGAACTTTACTGGAGTAGCGGAGAAGATGTGTCGTAGCCATTTCCTCAGTATACTTCACACCATGAAGTAAAAGGGCATCTTTCTTTTTGAAGAGGCATTTGGGGAGTGTTTACACTAGACCAAACTATCGAGCCACCAAGTTTGGTTGATAGGAAACCAAAGCAACTTGATACTTCGATAGATTTAGTCGAAGTGTTATCAACCTTGGGATCAGAAAGGCTTCCTAGATTTGTGAAGATTCTGCCTCTGGAGTTTTTTTTGGAGTTGAGAAAGGTCTGGTAAACCACTCAGGACCATGTTTTCTTGCAATAAATGGGGCCATGTACGAAGTAAATTCATGACGTTTTGCAAACATCATGACATAGCTTAGGAACATTGGCCTGAGGGTTTGTCCTTCTTCGTGGGAAGTAAGTTGGAACAAGCGTGTTCCTTCGATTCTCCTATTTTTGATCTCATCAGCAGCTTCGTCAATTGAGCTCTTGTTGGGAAGGCTAGCTTCGAATGAGGAGTTCAACCGAAGTTGCAAAAGACAAAAAGGACCAGACAATAGCAGGTTTCTTTCGCTCCCAAGTCTTTGAGTTGGGCTACTCCTTCGCTTGGAGACTCGTAGAGGTTACCCATAATCATTTCACTTAGGAAGATATCGTGACCTCTATGGAGTTGAGTGGCCAGAGTCAGGTACCTCCTAGCCACTTGTAGGGACTTCGAGTAGAAAACACAATGGGATAACCATATGGTTAAAAAGGTTATATGTTCCTGATCAGAAACATCAGCAGTGGTTTTGTCAAAAAAGGGCGATATAAAATGAGAGTAGGTGGTCTTTGCGGAATTAAAACTTATGGAATCGTCAGATTCCAAGTCAGAATTGTATGGGTTTCTAGTGGATTTAAGCCCTATAATAGAGGCTACGTCGAATAGAGTGAGGGTCATCATCCCCCAAGGGAGATGGAAGGTGTAATGGATATTGTCCCAGAAATATAAGGAAGAGACTAGCATGGTTTGACAAGAGTCGAGGCTTGTTTTTGAAAGCATGATTAAATCATGAATTCCTAGTTTTTTTTTCTTCTAGTTTTGAGCTTTTACTTTCTCTATCTTTGCCAGCCAATTCATATAATCATCTGATTCTTTGAAGGAGGGTGTGGCTCTAAAAACCCTAAAGTTGTTGTCCATATATCTTAAATCTATGTTGTTCAACACTACTGCATCAATGGAGGTTTTCTTGACCTTAGGTTTGTTGGCTTTTCCTATGGGTTTAGATTTGTGATAGGAAGGGAATAAGTCCCTAGATTTACTATGCTCAAAACCAGATGAAGGCAACGAAAATAATAAGTACCTGGGGTTCATATATTCTTCTTTCTCTCTTGCAAGTGGCTCAAGGAGGAATTGCTGGTTCCCCATCATCATTGGTGTTGACAGCATGTCAAAAGCTGGGAGTTGAGAAATTTTCTTCAGATCTTTGGACTTTGGATTTTTCTTAGAGTCTTTGATGTTGGTAGTAGAAGATGCCATTGTTGAGATTTCTTAGAGAATCTGGGTTTGAAAATGAAGAAACTGAAAGTTGTTTGGAAATTTTGAGAGCGTAAAAGTTGCAACAAGTAAGGTTGGGGAATTTATAGGCCTATGGAAGATCAAAAGGCCTCAAATCAACATTAAACAGTTGAGAGTTAGTGGAGGCACGTGTCCCACAATGACCATTTGACAAAACATGGTTAGTAGTGCATAGTGCATGATTTCATAGTATCTAGGGATGATGATGATGGCTAGAGGTAATGGTGTGCTTTGAGGAGACGTGTTGCATAAAGTTCCATAATGAGTCTGACGTCATAGACCTTTGGAATAGTAAGAGACATGCAAGAATTGTTTGAGGCGTCGAATGATACTATCAAAAAATTTCTTATTCTTCATTAATGTCGAAAATGAGATTTTTGGGGGGCAATTTGTTGGCTCCTAATTTCGACACCTGAATAGAGTTAAAAACAGCAAATAGAACTTTCTGGGAAATTTAGTTACTTTGACTAAGACATTTTTTTATGGAATAAGAGTTGAAGATGTTTTGTTTTTCAGAAGGTTCAATGTTTTGGACTTGGAGATATTCCTCAATAGTTGGAAGACCCAATTCGATAGAAGTGTTGTTCGGGGGAGTCTTCAACGAGAGTTCATTTGAGTTCAAATAAAAGAGGGAAAGTTCGTTTTGAAAAAGACACGTGGAGCATTCCGGTGGTTTGAAGGAATTCGTAGTGACACTTGTCTTGATCTTACTTGTTAGTCGTTATTAGCGGTTATGTTCGATGGTTATATATAGCAGGTCTTAGTATTAAGATGAGTGTGTCCAATTGTGTACAAAATCTCTAGTTACTCTAAGTATCTGTGCGATTGAGAGAAACGAGTCGTGAGAATGTACGTTGGTTAAGCACCAGTTTTCATTTCAATGCAATTTAACACTTCTTTTACTTAAAAGTTTGTTTTTCTTTATGCAAGTTATTATCCTTGTCATTTATCATCATTTTACTTCCTCTTACCATTATTTAAATTCATTCATACTTGAAATAAGTTGTCTTACCATGGAACTTGTCGAAGTGTTTATAATTCTCATCCACTTCACTTAAAATACCAATTAGCACATGTCCTATGATTTGTGTGGTCGATCCTGCAAGTAACACAGATCTCTTTCGGTTTGTTAGACCAGCGGTTGTTCGTCAATTTTCATGGTGAACAGTGGCATCAGGCTAAGCGCCATCAGGAGCGCGCTAAGCGCGGTCAGCAAAACAGAGACAAAATCCCAGAAAGTACGCTAAGCGCGGTAGCAGGCCGTTTCCCGTAATTGAAAGCTTTAGCTACTGCCACTCTAGTAGAAACACACTGAAGATGCGCTAAGCGCGGGTTACCAACACAATCGCCTCAAAAATGAACTTTTAGACTTTCCTTTATTCACCATAGGTTCCTATCATCAAATATAAGCAAGAGGACCTGTCAAAAAGCATCAAAATGATCATAATTCATAATATTTACAATAAAATCGGAAACTTGCATATTTACACTAAAATGAATAGATTTACGACTAAAATACCAAGGAAACCATTAGAAAGGTTCTTAAAATATAAACAAAAGTATGCATAATTTGGCCCTTAACAACTCGGGTAGTGATTTATTTGTAGCTTTGGAGAGAGGTTTGGAGAGTGATTTTGTGTACCAAATGAAATGGAATTGAACTAGCACGTGGGAAGCAAATGGAATGAGGGTTGTACCATCTTTTCTCTTTCCAAATTTTTTCCAAAAAGAGTTCACAAGGGTGTATGGCATGCATGAGTATGTTTGATCAAATTTGGAAAAGTTTATGATGCTATGCGTGGGAGCATGATGTGTACTTGCCATGCTACCAAAATTCAAACCAAATATGACAAAGAAATGTGACATACATGCCTTATCTTGGAATCAAGCTTATATGGCCTTTTTGAACCAACATAACTTAATGAATTTTATCTCAAACCATAAGGTCTTAAGCTTGAACGAAACTAGGAAGAAAGATGAAACACTTTCATGTTCATTAGTTCTTGATATAAGGATAAGAAGATGAGGAAAACTCCACATGAAAGGGTGTCCACAACCTGGCCAAGAACATCATTTTTCAGGAGGAGGTTTGGAATCAAGAGCATCAAATACCAGTTCCTCAGCTAGAATAAAATTCATCTGAAAAATTCAAAGTTGATATGAAAACAATTCAAAATCATTTGATCAAGAGTTTCCCAAGATTTGATTGACTATTATTCAAGAGACTCTAAGGTTCATATGTTTATTTCCATGCCTTCTTTGACAAGTCAAAAGAATCGAGCCGGAGCCGGAGCCAAGACAACAAGAAGGCAAAATTTCACAATTTTTGTTGTGTTAATCGATTAACACTATATGGTTAATTGATTAACCAATGCGTTTTTTTAATTTTAAAAATGAGTCAAATTCAAATTCTGCAACATTTTGGCACTAAAATTCACTTGTTTCATCATGAGAATATTCTAGATCACCTCATTTTAGTTCTCCTACCTCATCATAATTAATTCCAATCATACACCCTCATTAATCACCACTTGATCTTGATTTTGCCTCCAAATTCAAATTTCAAGCCTAGATCAAATGCCAAACCAAATTCCAAACCACCAAAATTTTCAAGCCTAAATTCTATAAATATAGGCCTCATTTCATTCATTCTTCAAGCTTTTGAGAGCCAAATTCACCTTATCAAAATTCCTTCTGATTCTCTCAATTTTCTTCAACCACCAAATTCACTAAAGCTCTTTCTTCCCTTAAAAGTTAGTAAGTATTTAATTGAAGCTTACTAACCTTTAAGCTAAAGCCTTCATCCAATCACTTCTTCGTTATCAAATTTTGTAGATCAAGACTTTGGAGTGTGGTTCTTGAAGTTGATTTGAAGCATTTTCAAATTTGAAGTGGTAATACCCTTGTTCCACCATTGTTGTTCTTGATCCATCTTCCACAATGTGATCTACGGTTGCTTTTTATTGCTTGATCTTTGGATCTTGTAAGTTGTGTTTTATTGGTGGTATTTTCTGCCATTTTACTTGAATTTTCGTGCACATTTGCATCCTTAATTATGAGGTGTTTGAAGGAATGATTGTTCAAGGATTTTGAAATTTTTCAAATTGATTTTCTGCTGTTTTAACAGTGTTGATCGGTTAACACATTGGTGTTAATCGATTAACACCTATTTCTGCATTCTGGAATTGTTGTTTTCATTGTGTTAATCGATTAACACCGGGAGGTTAATCGATTAACACTGTCCAAAATGTGTTTTTTTTGCTTGTTTTGGGACTTTTTTGGTTTCTTTTCTTCCTTCTTCCATTTCCTTTTGTCTTGCCTTGAATTTTGATGTTTGTTGATCAAATTTCTCATTAAATTCTATGGACTTTGGGTGTTGATGAGAGTTAATTCCTTTAATCAACCAATAAGAGTGATGGAACTTAAAGATGGAATGATCCAAATGTTTTAGTTCAATTTGGTTTCCCTTCTCCCCTCTTCTCTTTTTCTTTTGATCAATGAAAGTCTTCAATATCATTGGAACTTATTTCAAGTTCTGGATGAAGATGAGATCATTACCTATTTTATTTTCGTGCGGTATTGCTTTTGGAGGATGATCTACATATCGTCTCTCTAGCATACATCAACACAAACATTATTATTGACCGGCCTCTGATAGTCGTGGCTTCTATATAAGTTTGATTACGATTTCTTAACATAGCGCTAAATTATCCCTAAATCGGAACTAAGTCAAATTTGTAAGCGAGATGTTATTCTCCTATTCTTTATGGTGTTGTTTTAAATAATTAGATCTTTATTTACCTGTGGGGGTTAGTTGATATACTCGTTGATTTCATCCGAGTTGGAGCCCTCCCCATGGTAATGTATGAGACCATATTTTCATTCTTATGGACGATAAGTCGAGTATTCTCCATAATTTGACAATTTTTGCTTCATGAAGGTTGATGATACTATTATGGATATTATACTAATAATATTATAGTACTAATCTTGTTTATGTTTCTTTCTCGCTTCCTACCTCTTTACTTTTACGCTTTTGTGCTTTATTTTTGTCATTATCATATCATATTATTGTTTATGCTTTCTCTATTTTTTCCTTTGTTCATTTGGACCATGTTTTGTCCAAAAAATATTAATAAAGGATTAAACCTATAAAATCTTGGTTTTCTTAAGTCTTGTGGTTATGCTTGAGGATGGACCTAGACCTTGGACTTCTTGGATTATTCTTGGACTTGGACTTAGAACTAGTAGGTATCCTTCTCTATGTTTGGATTATCATGGATTTGAGATCTTGGACTTTATTTGGCTTTGCTTTTGGCTTATGCTCAAGGTGGAAGGAATTATTATTTGGCTTACTATGGAATTTGCTATCTTTTGGTTAGATCCTTCTTATCTCTAGCTCTTATTTTTCTTTTTAGGGTAGTCACTGCTTCTCCCCCTTCTTCAATTTTCAAAATCTTCTCCCTTTTTCAAAACCTTCTTGTTTTCAAAGTTAAACCTCTTTCATAATAAACCTTGAATTTGGTCAAGTGATTTTCAAACTTTGTTTTCTTTAATAAATGTCAATTAATGTTAATCATACTTTGACTTATTTCAAAAAGACATAAAAAATACGAAAACTCATTCACTCTTATTATGCCTTTGTGCACTTTTCCTTTTAAAACTTTTCATAAAGTTTAGACATGAGTCATTTTCATAGTTGAGATGTAATTATCCTATTCCCCATAGTATTTAAGGTTGTTGACATTTTCTACTTAGATGTTGAGTGATAGACTTGTTGGTTTTAATCCAAGCAAAATCCTCCTTCTTTAGGTGATGCAAATGTTGTCCTATACTTGTGGGTGACTAGTCGTAGTTTTATCCTTAAAATGAAGACTTGTCTTTTCCATTTAAAAATAATCAAAACAAATCTCTTTTGTTATTTTTACCATGAACTACGAGGTTTTGATAATATATTGCACTTTGTGGGTACATAGGCATGAGGCGATAAGTCTTTCCAAACACAAATATCTTAAAAAATACTTCTCTTCTCATCTCTCCAATATCATTTCAAACAAACCTTTCAAACCAAAAAGCATAGATATTTCAAAGGGTTCCTATAGAGTACTATAGATGTTTTGGGTGCTAACACATTCCCTTAGTGTAATCAACCCCCTTACCCATTCTTTGTTTGTTCTTGTTTTAGAACTTGTTCCAGTTTTGTTCGCTCTTTTTTCTTTCCTTTTGGATAAAATAAAAGTGCGATGGCGACTCTTGCATTTTGAGTTAAGTTAATCAATAGCTTACAATCACAAATTTCCCCACTACATTATGTTCATCTAATAAATCAATATATCAAAGAAGGATAAAACACATAAACAATATCTTCAAACATTACACGCCATGATTAAAGTGTTAACACTCTCAAGTTCAAAAGAATAGATGAAGATAATCAAAGAATTGCACAAGACAACTTGTCTTAGAATTATAATTGAACACCAATAATCATCATACCAAATCAACATGAGCTCAAAAATATAAGTACCAAGCAAACTCAGTACTCACACCTTATCCTAATCAATTCAATTCAAAGATGAAAAGAGTGGCACCACACCATCCAACATGAACCATAACAAAGACTATGCATTAATAAATCATCAACTCATATAAACAAGTCATACATGGTTCAACTAAGTGGAATTAGGTCAAGATATCAAAATGGGTGGTAGAATGAACATGAATATCACTACACATATCAACTCATGGATATCAAGAAGAAACAACAAGGAACAAGTGCAAGGCATGCATCAAGACTAGCTAAACATACACCATGATCATCTTCAAAGGAAACATGTGTTTAAGCAAGGCACAAAGACCAATCAAGAAATGCACATCATAACATGAAGGTTAGAAGCAAACTCAAATGATTCAATTCACATTCAATTCTAAGATATCAAGAAAGTTCAAGAAGGAACATGTTCAAGATCATGCACAAGAAACTACTCAAACCATCCATACCAAAGAAGCAAATTATCATATAAGATAAGTAAGACAAAGTGATCACACAATTAATACCTAAACATGAAGAACATAACCTTAATCATGTCAACCAAATCATACAAGAGTCATCAAACATCAATTGGAATATACAAGAAACCAACTTAAGAAACTAGGTAAAGAGCATTAAAGAAGCATGGTTAAAACATCATCAACTTAGAAATTCAACCAAAAATAGAAAAATATCCAAATGAATATGGATCCAAAGCTCAAAATCAAATTTAAGAAAACAAGATTCATCATGAAAAATATCCCAAAGATATTGCATAAATGCATCACCAAATCAAATCAAACAAGATCAAGTAGAAGGTTAATCGAGCATAAGTCGAGGATCAATTAAAACCAAGTGAGGATCAATAAAAAATTCCATATCCAAACATCAAATCAAACCTAAAACCATCATCATTTAAGTGTCAAAACATGAGAAAAAGATTGGATCAAGAAGGCATAACAAAGGCATCAAAAGATTAAACCCTAATTCAAGGGTAAACATATCAAACCACTTCACAAATAAATTCAAATAAAATAAAAATCATGATTGGAAGTATTAAAATAAAAATCAAATTAAAAAAGCAAGAAAATAAAATAAAGTGGAAAAACAAAACAAGAGAGGTGCATAAGCAAAAACAGAAACCAAGGGCAACATGTTAAAGCGTGCATTGGACTCAAATGGAGGGGGTGGGGATAGTAGAAAGAGCCAGGCCCAAACCAAGAATTAGATCACAAACAAAAAAAAGGTTACACATGGGAAGGCCATATCATCCTCATTAATTGAGGTGGCAATGACTCACCAACACGAACATACCAAACCTAGCCACTTTAACACATTTGAATTCAAATAGTGGCGCCAAATGCCACATCACCTCTCTTCAACCTCCAGACGCCGGAGCCCTAACTTCAGTCGTCTTCTCCAGTGAGCAGGTCACCAGAGCTTCCCCAAAATTCCCAGAAACCAAGATCCAGACCACCATCCCACTGGAAATTTCATGCTGGTCATGAATCTACCAACATTTTTCAGAAATAAACACGTTTTCATGGTGAAAAATTGGCACGAAAATTTGGTCAGTCTAACTGAAACTTCATGAATTAACACAACTAGATGCACAAACATTTCTTACCACATGTAGGACTTCAGATGTACACAACATGATCCTAGCATACTCCTAGAATGAGAGAAAACAAATGTTGAAATTTACCTAGTGGAGAGTGTCCACTGCACCTTCAACACTTGCAGAAACTTGAAGAGAACATCACTAATAGCCTTAACAACCCTTGAGGATGATGAATCTATCCAGCAAATGTCAAGAATTCCCTTGAGAAATGAGCTTCAAAGACAATGAAAGTTGAGAGAAAAAGGGAAGTTCAGATTTGAGAATTGAGTGAGTGAGCTAGGTTTGAAGTGTATTGGCTTAAATAGAGTTGCTTCTAAGGTTAGACATGAAGCAAAATGGTTAGGAAGTTGTTGTTGTGGCTTGGGAATGAAAAATGTGAGAATGAAGTGTGTTATGGTGTATGCTCATGTTTAAAAGTATTTTCGGTGGGTTGTTTTATCGTATTCATAGGGATTGTATTATCAGATATATAGATGCTTGTCATTCAATAGTTCAACATTATAAGAGAAAGGTTTTCAAAGAGTTTTTGTTTTGTAACACAAGTTTTGTAGCAAAGATTAAACTAGAAAATGGAATTTTTGTTTTAAGAAAAGCATGTCAAGATTAGATCTCATTAACCCCTATCATACATATCCTATTAACCAAGCATGTGAACTTAGTTTCAATCAATACAATCACGTAACCTTACGAATCCGTTTATTTCTAAAGCGGCTCTGTGGGTATTATTTTTTTAATTGCTAGTTGATTTCTCGAAATAACAATTGAAACAATAAACAAAAAGATTGATACAAAGAAAATATTAACTTTCAAATCTATGTCTAGAGTTTGTTGATTAATAGATGAAGAAATTAGGTCAAGAATTGGAAAATCTATGTCTAGAGTGATCCAAACCATAAGTACAACATTAAAAGCAAATATCTTCATCATCTATTGATTATAAACCTTGTTCACATACAAAAGATCAAAATAAATGCATAATAGCAAGATTAATTACCTCTAATCTTGACATAAAAGTGTTTAGCTACCCATCACCTAGGTATCTTGATCAACAAGTAAAAAGGAAATCCTTTCTAGCATCAAAGTCAAAGAATCAAGGATTGATGCTCCAAACATTTGATTCTCACTTCTTCTTGAGTTTCTAAGCTTTTTTGGCCTAAAAACCCTTTTTTTTTTCTATCTCTCAAAAGACTGAAAAATGTAAAGTACAAGAGTTAGTTAAAATATCTTCCAAGGAAAATATTTATAGCAAGTGCACAAAGTGCAGTAAGTGGCACCAGGCTAAGCGCTATCAGGAGTGTGCTAAGCGCGGTCAGCAAAACAAAGGCAAAATCCCAGAAAGCGCGCTAAGCACGGTAGCAGGCCGCTTAGCACGGTTGAAAGCTTTAGCTACTGCCACTCTAGTAGAAACGCGCTAGAGTCGTGCTAAGCGCGGGTTACCGACACGATCGCCTAAAAAATGAACTTTTAGACCTTCCTTCCTTCACCATAGGTTCCTATTATCAAATATAAGCAAGACCTGTCAAAAAGCATAAAAATGATCATAATTCACAATAATTTAAAATAAGATCGTAAACTTGCATATTTACACTAAAACTAATAGGTTTACGACTAAAATACCAAGGAAACCATTGGAAAGGGCCTTAAAATATAATCAAAAGTATGCACTGTTTGGCCCTTAACAACTCTCCCCAACTTATCATTTTGTTGTCCTCAAACAAAAGTGTCTCAAACTAAAAACAAACCCAAAAACCGCACAAGAAATCAGAACGAACACAATAATACAATGACAATTTCATGGTTCAGAAAGTAGAAATAAAAATAAGATAACTTATCAAACTCCAAACAAATTATGGAAATGAAACTATTGCTAAGGGCAAAAACACCACTCAAAACTTCTTGAGCAATACAAGTTCAAAAATAAATCAAACCTAAGCACACATTCATCAATGGATGAAAACAATATGAGGTTTTATCACTCATCAAACAATCCTGCAAACATCAGGAACAAATTATGCATTCAATAAACAACATGCATTAATGAGTGAAAAAGAAGGAATCACAAGGTCTTCTAGGGTTGTAATTTAGCTTGGCTACAAGGAAGGGCCATTTATCAAAGTCATTGAAACAACAGAGAGCATTTAATTCTCACACTCATAGCAATTCAAGACCTTAACCTTCTTTTTTTTATTTTCTTTGAGGCATCATTACAATTTTGAGCTTTTTGTTGGAAATTTATGCCCAATTTCTTTTCTTTTTAATTAATTTATTTCTTTCAAGCTCTTTCATCATTCAAACCACTTATTTTTCATGATGCCTCAATCTACCTTTTTCTCCCCAACTTTGAACACAACCAAAACATGATATTAAGAATTCTCTCACATATCTAAGGCAAGGAACAACAAAAGCAACCATACTTAAGGTTGGGGTTCAAAAGATTCAAAACAAAATTTCAAGATCCATTTCAAAATTTTCTTATTTCCATGCATAATATTTACACAATTCAATTATTCACACAAATCTTGATACAAAGGCTCAAATGGTTTGTCAAATACTCTCTCACTCACAAGTTAGATTGATCACTCTTATTTTTTCAAGTGGTTTTTCTAAAAACACACAAAAATTTCCTTGATCCTTTTCTTCCTTTTCCACCAATTAACACACATGCATGATTTCAACATAATAAGAACGAGTTAAACAAGAATGTCGGTATAGCCCATATATTATACAAAGAAAGCTTCCTCAAAAAGGCAATGTCCTAAATGATTCATAATTGAACAAGTATTTCAAAAAAGTAATGACTAGAATTTTTGCACTCATCACAAGTTTCATTTTTATGCTTAGTTTAGAAAGCGATAAAAATGTACCTTGCATGGTACCTTTACTCAATCATACCATTACCACTCAATTTCCCATTGCTTCATCAATCTTGGCATTAGTCACAAGGTTCCTTTAAGTTTTTAACTTAGGAATAACACAAAATCAAAAAATTTCTACCAAAAATAACAATTGCAAAAACTACTCAAAATACTAAAACATATTATCAGAATGCCAAAATTTGTGACACCCAAAACAAAGATGTCGCTCATATTGATAACGCGAAATTATATCGTGTATCTGAATTGACATGCATGAGTTTATATTATATTTTATTTGACTTCCTCCCTATTTTATGCTCTATATAACTCGTATTTGTTTGTTTTCCTCAGGAACTTGATTCGAAGTGAAGCATTAGAAAGAGAAGAAAAAGAGAAGAGAAAGAAAAGAAATAGAAAAGAAAGAAAAACAAAAGAAAGAAAAGGAAAGAAAAAAAAAAGAAAAAAAAAAGGGTGGGGGCCACCAACTAAATGTGGCTAAAGCCACATTTAAGGTGGTGCCCACCATGTCCAGCTAGAGAAATTGATGTCAGTATGTAACAATTCTATCGGGGGGGGATTAAATAATAATCAGTGTTATTTTTCTTTACAAAGTATTTTTTTTGGCTCTAGTTTCTTATTTTAATCAACCAACCTTTCTTGCGAGAGTAAAAAGGGAAACTAAGGTTAAGGTCAAGATAAGCGAGAGTTTGAGGTTTTAACCAGATAGCTGAGATTAGGCATTAATTCTAAACACAGCAGAAGCACTTTAGAATTAATTAGGACTTATTTATTTTCAAAAGATATCGTTAAATTCGAATGATATAGCGAGAGCGCTCATTTTAATTTAACGATGTAGTCTGAATCAATAAACACGAGAGTGTGAGGGAAAGATTTTTAAATAAGTATTTTTCTACTAAAAAGTATTTTGAACAACCTAACGTACATCGATTATTCATTAAATTCCCGATGACTGACGTGTTGCATACTGACATCCCGTTATTGATAATTCTTATTAGAAAATTTTAGCATTTTTAGATTTAATTTCATTCGCATTTAACTTTCCTAAAAACGATTAGCCTTAGATTTACATAGTAACATTAGAATACGATACGTTTGATTTCTAGTCCCTGTGGATTGATAATCTTTTAAAACTACGCGACACAACTGTATACTTGCAGTCAAATTAATTTAGATACACTAAACCACGATCAAGTTTTTGGCGCCGTTGCCGGGGACTGATTAAATCGATATCGTAACTCCTTTGTTGCACCATATAGACTAAGGCAAAAACCCTATTTCCCATTCTGCCGATTGTATGCCAAGTACTCGCTCATAAGGCAAGAACCTCACTCGATCGACAGACGAACCTGAATGCCTTCTTACCGTAAGAAGATGTATCCGAGAATACAGTGAAGCCTATGAAATCCCTTTTCCTAGTTCAGAAGCTGAATTTGAAACTGAACCTGAATCTGACTCAGAATCCGAATCAGAATCTGAAGCTAAATCTGAAATTAACCAAGACATGGGCGACAGACCATAAAACCGTCCTCTTAAGTACTATGCTACCCCGTCTTAGCAAGAATCGCATAATAGCATTGTTGCACCTGCTATCAACCGAAATGATTTCGAGTTGAAACCCTCGTTGTTATCTGCAGTTCAACAAAATCAATTTTCTGGAAACCCTACAGAAGATCCCAATGAACATTTGACCAAGTTTGTGCAGTACACAGATACAGTGAAGGCAAATAATGTGTCCGAAAACGCGATAAGACTACGCCTTTTTCCTTTCTCATTGAGAGACAAAGCTTGGGCTTGGTTGTAATCCTTGCCATCAAACTCCATCACTACGTGGGAAGAGTTAAAGAAGGTTTTCATAGCACGTTATTTTCCACCAAGCAAGACAGCCATGCTGAGGACCCAAATCAATAGCTTTCAACAAAAAGACAACGAGTCTCTTTTTGAGGCGTGAGAGAGATTTAAAGACACGATAAGGATGTGCCTGCACCACGGTCTTGAAGATTGGTTAATCATCCATATATTTTACAATGGTCTATTGTACAATACAAGAATGACAATAGATGTCGCCGCTGGTGGTACACTTATGGATAAACCTTACGAAGAAGCCTACCAACTAATCGAAAATATGGCTCAGAACCACTACCAATGGAGAGGTGAAAGAACTCCAGTAGAAAAATACCAACCAAAAGGTGGAATGTACGAGGTTAATAGCCTTGATCACGTCCGTGCTAAGGTAGATGCCCTTGCTCAAAAGATAGATAACCTGACCATAACACCCACAGCCACCGTGGCTGCTATAGCTCCAAACTGCGAGGTATGTGGAACTCCTGGACATGCTGCCCCTGAATGCAAAATTTTGGTAGGAGCCTTTATAGACCAAGTGAATTATGCTCAAGGAAACCCTTATGCAAATGCCTACAATCCTGGTTAGAAGAATCGTCCAAACTTCTCCTACAAAAATAACAATGCATTGTATGCACCTAGTCAAGCACCTGCTACACCACCAAGTTATCAAAAGGCTTCCGCACCTGCTCCTAATGCTCCTAGGAAGTCTAACCTTGAATTAATGATGGAAAACTTTATAGCTGCCCAGACTTAAACAAACAAAGACTTCCTGAATTAGAACATACACACTAGTGAGCAAGTTAAGCAATTAGCAAACAAAGTAGACGCTTTGGCCACCCACAACAAAATTCTTGAAACACAAATTTCTCAAGTGGCACAACAACAAACACCTACTGATGCTCCTGCAGGAACATTTCCTAGACAGCTACAACCTAATCCGAAAGGACATGCAAATGTTGTTATATTGAGAAGTGGAAAAGAATTAGATGGACCCATTGATCTTAGACTTCAGAATCCAGCCGTGTATCAAAAGCCTGATAACACAACAACTGAGAAGGACAATGAACCTAAGGAAAAGGAAGATGATAACCAAGAGGCCGTAGATAAAGAAAAGCCTTATGTGCTTCCACCACCATATAAACCACCTATTCTGTATCCTCAAAGATTTGCAAATTCTAAAACTGCAGGGTAATTTAAGAAATTTGTTGAACTTCTGAAGCAATTGAACATCACAATACCTTTTACAAAAGCTATCACCCAGATGCCCTCATATGCTAAGTTCCTTAATGAAATCTTATCCAATAAGAAAAAGATAGAGGATAACTAAACAGTTACACTTACTGCTGAGTGTAGCGCAATAATTCAAAATAATATGCCTCCTAAGCTGAAAGACCCAGGTAGTTTCTCCATACCTTGTGTAATTGGAAAGTTCTTCATAAACAAAGCCCTACGTGACTTAGGAGCCAATATTAGTGTAATGCCCTTATCCATATGTAACAGACTGGATATGGGAGAATTGAGGCCGACTAAGATGTCTGTTCAATGACCGTTCTATTAAATATCTCGTTAGTATACTAGAGAATGTTCTAGTTCATATAGGTCAATTCTATATTCCTATCGATTTCATAATCATGGATATTAAAGAAGACTTCACTACTCCTATCATATTAGGAAGACCATTCTTAGCTACTGCCGGAGCCATTATAGATGTGAAGAGAGGTAAGCTAACCTTTGAAGTCGGTGAAGAGAAGGTTGAATTTATTTTGACACAGTTCTTACAAGCACCAGCTATAGACGAAACATGTTATCTACTTGATGTCATAGATGAGTGCATAAGAGAAATGGAGATGGAACCAACCACATATTCAGATATTATAAAAATTCCAATACCTCCTATTTTTGAAGATGATAATTGGCGTGAACCTTACCAAGATGATAACCTAAGCGAATATTTAGCACTTGCACCTGATCATTTACCTTGCCCAAAGAAATCAACTGTAGAACTGAAAACACTACCTAATAATTTAAGGTATGAATTCCTAGATACAGGACTCGAACGACCTGTGATAGTCAATGCAGATTTAGGACAGGTCGAAACTAAGAAACTTTTAGATGTCTTAAGAAAATACCCAATTGTGTTAGGCTACAACGTCGCTGACCTTAAAGGAATAAGTCCTTCTATTTGTATGCATCGCATTATGCTAGAGGAAGACTGTAAGACCTCTAGAGAACATCAAAGAAGGATAAATCCCATTCTGAGCGACGTAGTCAAGAAAGAAGTGCAAAAGCTGTTGGAAACGGGAATTATATACCCGATATCAGACAATAAATGGGTTAGCCCAGTACATGTCGTACCAAAGAAGGGAGGTGTTACAGTTGTTAAGAACGCGAAAGGTGAATCTATAACACAGAGAGCAATAACTGGAAGTAGAATGTGCATCGACTGTAGAAAGTTAAACAAAGCTACTCATAAGGATCATTTCCCATTTTCATTCATTGACCAAATGCTGGAACGATTGGCCAAACATTTTCACTTCTACTATTTAGATGGTTATTCAGGATTCTTTCAAATCCCTATTAATCCCGATGACCAAGAAAAGACAAATTTCACATGTCCCTATGGTACCTTTGCCTATCAAAGAATGTTGTTTGGACTATGTAATACTCCTGACACGTTCCAAAGATGCATGATGTCAATCTTTGCTGATTTTATAGACGACATCATGGAAGTATTTATGGACGATTTTTCTGTTTGTGGGAAGAGTTTTGAAGGATGTCTATCAAACCTAGAGATGGTACTTGAAAGATATGTAAAAGTCAATCTTGTAATAAACTGGGAGAAATGCCATTTCATGGTCAATCAAGGAATCGTACTTGGACACGTAGTATCTGACAGAGGAATTGAAGTTGATAAAGCTAAGATAGAGATTATAGAAAATCTTCAACCTCCAAAAACCGTACGAGAAATACGAAGTTTCTTAGGATACGCCGGTTTCTACCGACGATTCATAAAAGATTTCTCGAAAATTACCAAACCACTGACCTGTTTATTTATGAAAGACGCTGAATTTATCTTTGATGAGAAATGTCTAAAAGTGTTTGAACAATTGAAAACGACTCTCATTACCGCACATATCATGCAACCACCAGATTGGAAACTCCCATTTGAAATTATGTGTGATGCGAGTGATTATGCCGTAGGTGCAGTTTTGGGACAAGGAAGGGACAGAAAGCTCCATGCAATTTACTACGCAAGTAGAACCTTAGATCCTGCCAAATGAACTATGCCACCACCGGAAAAGAACTTTTAGCTATCGTGTTTGCTTTGGATAAATTCCGTTCTTACTTAGTAGGAGCAAAAATAATCATCTACACCGATCATGCCACCATTAGATACCTATTAAGTAAGAAAGATGCCAAACCAAGATTGTTAAGATGGATCTTACTCTTACAAGATTTCGATCTAGAGATAAAAGATAAAAAAAGAACTAAAAATGTAGTTGCAGACCATCTGTCAAGAATAGAAGGCATTAAGCCTGAACAAGTGTCTATCAATGATGATTTCCCATACGAACGACTTATAGCCCACATGGAAAGCAATATGTCTGAACTAACCATGAGTAAAATCAAATCAAAAGAATCAGTGGAAGAAATTCAAACAAACACAACACTGCCGTGGTATGCTGACTTTGTCAACTACTTAGCTGCCGGAGTACTTCCACCAGATCTAACTTATCAACAAAAGAAGAAATTCTTCCATGACCTTAAACAATATTATTGGGATGAGCCTCTGCTTTTTAAGAGAGGTGTCGATGGTATTTTCCTTCGGTGTGTCCCTGAAGATGAAATAGAAAATATAATCTCTCATTGTCACTCTGCTCCTTATGGTGGACACGCAAGCACTTCAAAGACTTGTGCTAAGATCTTACAATCTGGCCTTTTCTGGCCTAATAAACTGCGACCGGTGCTAACACACTGAGAACATCTCTAGACGCGATGAAATGCCACAAAAGGGTATTTTAGAAGTGGAAGTCTTTGATGTGTGGGGGATTGATTTCATGGGGCCATTCCCATCTTCTTTTGGTAATAAGTATATACTCGTTGCTGTTGACTACATTTCAAAATGGATCGAGGCAGTAGCCTCCCCAACAAATGACACATGAGTAGTAATTAAAATTTTCAAAAACATAATCTTCCCTAGATTTGATGTGCCAAGACTTATCATCAGTGACAGAGGCTCCCATTTTATATCAAAGATATTGGAAAAACTTCTGTTGAAGTATGGAGTCCGACAATGTGTAGCAACACCGTATCATCCACAAACAAGTGGACAAGTCGAAGTCTCAAATATAGAAATTAAACAAATCTTAGAAAACACTGTAGCAACCTCTAGGAAATACTGGGCATCAAAATTACATGAAGCTCTATGGGCATATAGGACAGCTTATAAGACCCCAATAGGAACAACACCTTTTAAGTTAGTTTACGGAAAATCATGTCATCTACCTGTCGAATTAGAGCAAAAAGCTTATTGGGCCATTAAGACCCTTAACTTAGACTATACTTCCAAAGGTGAGAAAAGAGTCCTAGACATTCACGGGCTAGAAGAACTTCATTTAGACGCATATGAGAATGCTAGGATATATAAAGAAAGAACAAAAAAATGGCATGACAAGCGAATTTCCCGTAAAGAGTTTAATGAAGGTGACGTAGTGTTATTATTTAATTCACGCCTTACACTTTTCCCAGGAAAACTTAGATCTAGGTGGTCAGATCCCTTTATAATAGCTAAAGTCTTTCCAAGTGGAGCCGTAGAAATCAAAAACAAATCTAGTCAACCATTTGTAGTAAACGGGCAGCGCTTAAAACATTATCATTGTATAGACAATAAGGACTACTCCGCTAGTTTAAAGCTCATAGAGCTGTCCGTTCATTCTAAAAACTGATGTTGCACTAGAACTATGTCAGGCTTAGGACGTTAAAAACAGCACTTGGTGGGAGGCAACCCACGTGTTTTATTTTAATTTTGCAGATTTTATCCCTTCATTACTTCTTACATTTTATTGCATCTATTTTTATTTGTATTTTTATGCTTATGTATATTTTTATTTTCTCTCCTTCATCTCTATTCTGAATGCCATAAGTTTTAGTCACTAACTTTGCAAACTATTGTCTACTTACTTATAGGCAAACTTAGTTTAGTTAGTAACTAACTTTCACGATGCAACAAGTAGACTACATGGGCATTGTTTTCAGAGGCAGAGCTCAGAGAAGGAGATTTGAGGAGTTAGATCAGAGAGACATGGATCTCACTATTTACTATGATGGACGTAATATGGATAGGTTTGGTATCAGGGATATCGTTATGTATCTGTTTAGCCAAATGGGGTGGGAGGCTGCTGCTTTCAAAAGAAGATTTACTTCCTACCGTCAGCTCACCCTTGAATTCCTAAGCTCTCTAACTCACATACCTAACCATGGATATGGATTCCATAGCGGGCTAGTCAATTTTAGGTTGTTTAGTAATGATTATACCTACAACCACATAGAACTTGCTGAACTTCTAGGATGCCCTAGTGGCCCTGATGCGATTACCGCAGTCCAAGAAGATTTACTCCTTAACCTTGATCTGAACTATTTTTGGGGTAACATCACTGGAAATTACAACCCTGAACCTTTTGGCATGTTTTCTGAGAATATCTACAACCCTGCTATCCGTTATTTTCATAAGATTCTAGCCCATACCATATTTGGAAAAGAAGAAAATGATACCTCGGTATCACGTGATGAACTTTTTCTTTTGTACTGTGCTTCCCAAGGCCGACCAGTAAACGCAACTACCTTTATGATGGCCAATATTGTTAGTCTTGTCCTGGATGCTTGTGCACCAATCATCATCGGGGGTTTAGTCACCATGATAGCAAATGCCATAGGGCTGAGACATCCTATGCACAGGCTCAACCCTTTAGGTACCATTCGCCCTATGAACATTAATTTCTGTTTTAACCGACGAATCATAGGAAACCTGAGGCCAAATACCTTTGACTACCTGATTGATAATGCGGTTCTCCATCTTTTCACTCTACCAAATCATGAGCGCACTAGTGTGTATAACAGAAATAACTAGGTGTACGACCTGAATGAACCAAATAACGCCCCACCATCACCTCCTGAGACTCCTCAGATTTATGATCATTATGACAACTATGTCTCTGATGCTGAATCTCACATCCCTATTGTAGCTCCTCCTCCTCCACCCGTTGATTTCACTGCTGCCGTCATTGCCTTAGAGAATCGTGTGACTAGCCTCAAAGACGAAATCACCACTATTCGCATTGAGTTTCATGGATTTATGGATATCGTAGTAGAACAACTGGATCACTTTCATCAATAGCCTTTTTCCAGAGGACTCGCCAAAAATCCTAATCAAAGTGGCTAGAAGAGCTTATATCATGGCATTCCAACTTCTACGCTTAAACAGTGAGGACATTGTTCATTTTAAGTGTGGGGGAAGGAATATTTTAATTAGGATTTCCCATTTTTTTGCATTTTTTTAAATTTAATTTTCAAATTTCACATTAACCTTAATGTATCAGATTTTACACTTTTGGGATGTATGGATTTAAAATTTGTTTCGATTTTATTTGAATTACATTTCACTCTAATATTTTTTTAAATTGATTGATGGAACGTGATAATTAAATGTTGATACTGCTAATATTCTGATACTGCCAATATCTTGATACTGCTATATCAACACTCAATACCCTTACTCCATTTATATCAACTAGATTTTTCTATTCTCATTCAGTTTATTATTTATTTTTACTTCAAGCATTTTACTTCATATCAGTTTTTTTCCAGTATTTATGTGTCACATATATTTTACTATCATATTTCTTATTATCATATATTTCTTGCTATATCTATGTGTCACATATTTTATTCTTGGTCAAAAGAAAACAAAATGTGTAAGTGTGTAATAGAAACAAACATTTTGGTGGTCCAATTAGCTTGCATGCATTTAAAAGAAATGTATCAAAAAGGGCACCATAAACCATACCTTTAACATCACATGCAGAGGAAGGAATCTCTGCATGTGAACCACCTAACCAACATAAGGTGGCTTGCGCCATTATGGAGGAGTGGCCTGCGCCACCCAAAGCAATGGCTTGCGCCATGCTTTTGTTTCAAACGTGGCTCCTGCCACAAAGCAATGGCTTGCGCCATGCCTTCAAATGGTGGCTCCAGCCACACAAACCCATGGCTTGCGCCATGTTCCCTCAGGTGGGGATCCCAAAACCATCCTCTTCACCAATGCATGTCTTGTATACGACACTTGTCCCGACCCTAGTGACCTTTGACCACCACCCACCCCATTTAATATTACCCCTTTTCACCTATAAATAACACTATTTCTAACTCACTCTCAATACCATTTCACAAACAATTTCAGTATTCATTTCACAAACAAATTCCAACTTTTAATTTAGTCGTGAGTAAGCAGTTACAATGGAAGCACAAGGGTACCAAATACTCTGCAGAGATCAAGATCAAGCTAGTCTTCTCCAATCACTGGTACAACGCAAGATCGAGCCAACGAGGTATGCTGACACTATTTGCTTAGAAACCTTAGGCCTTACAGATAGCGTAGAATTTTTATTAGACAACATAAATTTGAAACAATTTTTATCTAATAAAGACCCTGTTTACCAGCCACTAACCGTAGAATTTCTTAGCTCCCTTATATTTGATCCGAAAGGAGAGGTTCAGTTCCAAATGTTCAACAAAGAATATAAATACACTTTTGATGAATTGAGTGTGATACTTGGTTTCCCCGTGGGAAATAACGTAGTTTATAGCATCCTGAGTGGACCTCAATGGGTCCACGGTTATTGTTGTCTCTGGAAAGCCTTAACCGCCACCGATACTTATGGTTGCGAAGGAAACAGGGATACTCTCATTCAAAACCCGACCGTCAGATATTTTCGCCAATTATTGGCCACAACCATTTTCGGCCGATCAAACTCTAACAAAGTAAATGAGAGAGAGTTCCTCTACTTACTAAATACCTTTACACCCCATAAGATTAATCACATACCATTTATGTTAAACCATATGTGCATGATAACCGCCTCAAACAAAGGTGCCATAACTTTTGGCGGTCTTATAACAGCAATAGCTCGCATGCTAAATCTCCAAGATAAATTCGCACGTATGACACCACTTCCATCTCTCACTATAGACCTTAAAATGACCGAACACATGAAATTAGTGAAGAGAAGGAAAGATTGTAAATACGATTTATTGATTGACAACAGGGTTTTTCTAGATTTTACACTTCCTAATGTTGGTCGCACAAATGTGCGGAATGAGGAGAACCTCTGCTATACTAACAACCCAGTTCCCACGCACATTCTTGAGAATGTTGTTGCTGGAAGGGACACCACTAACACACAATCACACACCGCACCATCCCCCTCCGAATTGTTGCAGGTACATCATCCAGACGCAAGCCTAGGAGACAAGAAGAAGAATCATCTGGAACACTAGATAGAATTTATGCTGAGGTGATGAGACAAGGCGAATCAAACGCTCTACACGACCAACTGTTATAAAGCCTCGAGACTCAGCAAGCTCAAATGATGGCCTAGAAAAATCAAATGTACACACAACAGTCGAAGATGATACAAATCTTACAACAAATGCAGCAATGCCAAAATTCGACGGCAGAGCTGATACAGGGGATGACTGGTATGTCCTTTCAAGGACAAGACAAATATCCAAATCAGGGAACGTCGGACCAGCAAACCAAAAATGTCAGGCAACCACGAACTTGAGGAAGAGGCCGCCAATAGCCCGATTTTCCAGGTTTCTCCTTCCTTTTCCACCTTACGTTTTGCATTGGGGACAATGCTCAATTTAAGTGTGGGGGAGGAAGTTTTATCGCTTTCATTTAAATGTTTTAGCTATTTACTGTTTTCTAGGTAGATTTAAATTTTTTTATGCTTATCTCCTTTCATTAGTATGCTTAATATTTATGATTCAATAAAAATAAATTCATGTATTGTCGAGTCTCTACGTGTAGTTTCCGCTATTATTTGGATTCTCCCATCTTTCCTGAGCCATAACAAAATTTTCAATTTTTGGTTTGATACATGGCATGGCAGTTTAAAAGCATTAGGTTAAGTTAGAAAGACCTGGGAAAGTGTTAATAGTATCGGTACTGTCTTGACACCCTGAACCCCTTGATTATGCAAATGAATTTGAATACTTATTATGCCAAGAACAACCTCTTAAATAGTTTATACCAGCAGTCAACACCATCCTAAAGCACAACCTAAGTGATAAGCCAGTGCAAATTTATGTTTGATCTCAAAAACCGAAAAACAAAAAACAAAATTATTTATTAATTTAATACCAAATGTGAACTAAAGATATGTTCCTTCTAAGTTAGGTGGTCCTTACCCGACTATTTAGCCCAACGGATCAGAATCTTGAAACTCGAAATTAGAAGAAAAACAAAAAGGAAATCCAAAGAAATTTGAGAAATGAGATCGGTTGAACACTAACAGGCTTACTCACCATGGAGGTGCGGGGATAACGGGCTTAATGTGATTGCAGTAGAATGAAAGAGAGGCACGAAAAAAAAGTATGGGTCGAGTTATAATAACATAATTCGGATTCGTTTGCATATGATAAGAGTTTTTGAAATAGTGTCACTACGGTATCCTTATCGTTGATATTTAGTACCTATCTTTTTTACTGAAGCTTAAGCTTGAATGTATGTCTGTTTCACACCCATGCCTAAAAAAGTTTTATTTGCTTGAGGACAAGAAAAGGTTCAAGTATGGGGGAGTTTGATAAGGCGAAATTATATCGTGTATCTGACTTGACATGCATGAGTTTATATTATGTTTTACTTGATTTCCCCCCTATTTTATGCTCTATATAACTCGTATTTGTTTGTTTTCCTCAGGCACTTGGTTCGAAGTGAAGCATTATAAAGAGAAGAAAAAGAGAAGAGAAAGAAAATAAATAGAAAATAAAGAAAAACAAAAGAAAGAAAAGTAAAGAAAAAAAAAGAAAAAAAAGAAAACAAAAAAGGGGTGGGGCCCACCACCATCAACCAGTGGCGCAAGCCACATCAAAGAAAGTGGCGCAAGCCACATGCCTTAATGAAGGGAGGTGGCGCAAGCCACCTGGGAGTGTGGAGAATTATTCTCCCACTCCCCCTATTTCTCAGGAGCACTACCGATTTGTTTTCAAGTTCAAGTGAGATTTTCACGGCATGTGAGGAAACCTTTTCTCTGCTTCAACCTACTATGTATATGAGGAAAACGACTTTTCACAGGGGGTTCAGAGCATTTTCAGAATTTAGAGTATTTTTTCCAGTTTTTCCAGTTTTTCATTCAAGCTAGTTTCTGTTATTTTCTTTTCATACGAGTATACATTTTTGCACCAAGTTTGAAGAACGGTGATTACTATTGCAAGCCTGCCATTAACGTGTACTTCCAGTTCAAATTTAATTCCAGGTTTTTAATTGATCTATTTATTTTATTTATCGCAACAACAACATGATTTATAGTTATATTCTGTACTGTACTATGTTTGATTGTTCCACCATGTCCGGCTAGAGAAATTGATATCAGTATGTAACAATTCTATTGGAGGGGATTAAATAATAATCTGTTTTATTTTTCTTTAAAAAGTATTTTTTTGGCTCTAGTTTCTTATTTTAATCAACCAACCTTTCTTGCGAGAGTAAAAAGGGAAACTAAGGTTAAGGTCAAGATAAACGAGAGTTTGAGGTTTTAACCAGATAGCTGAGATTAGGCATTAATTCTAAACACAGCGGAAGCACTTTAGAATTAATTAGGACTTATTTATTTTCAAAAGATATCGTTAAATTCGAATGATATAGCGAGAGCGCTCATTTTAATTTAACGATATAGTCTGAATCAATAAACGCGAGAGTGTGAGGTAAAGATTTTTAAATAAGTATTTTTCTACTAAAAATTATTTTGAACAACCTAACATACATCGATTATTCATTAAATTCCCGACGACTGACGCCTTGCATACTGACATCCCGTTATTGGTAATTCTTATTAGAAAATTTTAGCATTTTTAGATTTAATTTCATTCGCATTTAATTTTCCTAAAAATGATTAGCCTTAGATTTACATAGTAATATTAGAATACGGTACGTTTGATTTCTAGTCCCTGTGGATCGATAATCTTTTAAAACTACGCGACACGACTGTATACTTGCAGTCAGATTAATTTAGACACACTAAACCGCGATCACATATGTTCCTCATCCTTTTAAGAATGGTACCAAATGATCCAGAAGTATAATAAAAATGGAACAAAAAAATCCATAAAATTCAAACATAAATATAATATAAGGTAAACAAAGGTAAGAAAAACCCCAGGATCAATTACTCAGAACTGGCCTCTAAACCTATCTCCCATGTGGTCTCTCCACTATTATCATTATCATTATCCACAACCTCATCACCCTCTGCATCCTCAACATCCTCATCATCCCTAGCAGCCTCAGGCTGGGGCACTTGAGCATCCTAAGGCGGAACCTTCCCCCTCTGAAAATTGAAAGGTCTGTCCCCAGGCTAAGCTACATAAGCGTCAAAGTCCTCCTGCGTTGGAAACAGATGCTCAACATGTGGCTCACGAACCTGCAAATGCAAAGCTCGTATGGATGAGTGCAAAAATGTAAAGGCTCTCTGATGAGCCATATGCATGTTCCACGTATACATGCAAGCGACACACATATCAAATGCCTGATCAGCAGGTGGAGCTTTGTCGTGCTGCTGTGGTGGTTGATATGGGTGGGCTGGTGGTGATGGTGGTAGTGGTGGTTGATCAAGTCTGGACATACAATGACTTTTGATCCACCTGTCAGTTACTATCCCCTTTATGGTCTTGTGGGCCACACCCGAGATTGGGAAACTCACTCGCGTATACAGGCCCATAATAAGTTCTGGAAAGACCAAAATTACAGGGACCTTAGTACCCAAGTGATGTTCGCTAGCAGCTATGGCTCGGACTTCATCATAAATAATCCTAGAAACATCAACCTGCCTTTCCTCCATGATATAGTAAAACATATATGCAATTTCGACCGAAATGGAGGAGGTATGACTCCTTGGCCTAATGTTATGTAGGACAAGAGTCATCAAAACCTGAGTTGTACTATTTATGTCTCCTCTCTTCAATATCTTTGACCTTCCCGCCACATTCAAATAATATCCTCCACCTGGATGTGCCAAGGCCAAACACACATTCTCCAAATTCTAGTTCTTTCTAGCCACTCTCCTATGGTAGGAGCACTGCTCACCTTCAGCCAAAACTAATGGGTTACCCAAGTATTCATTAATTGCATCTCTAGAAAACGAGACTTGTCTCCCTCTCACATAAGTCTTGAAAGTGTACATCTGACCCTCCGTTGGAATAAAATTTTCATAAAATTCTCGAACAATCTCATAGTTGAGGAGGGTCGGTGGAGTTAGGAGAGCTTGCCAACCATGCGCCTCTATTATGTTTTGATAGCCACGAAACTCCTCGTGAGGGTTAATTCTGAAAATGCACTTATTCTAAATGTTGCGCCTGGTCAGCTCAAGGTATCTTGCCTCCTGCCCAACCCCCAAAAATCTGTGTGCATCAAACTCAGCAGGCCCTTGCCTTTGTCGTGAAGATTGTCCAACACTAACGCGCGCGTGTTTAGGAACCATCTACAATAAAGAAATCAGACAAAAACAACACCAAACAAGTTAAACAACCAGCTAGGAAATTCAAGAAAAATCATAAGAAACTCCGGATCAACACAAGACAGTCAAGCATTTGACAAAAAATTAAAAATCGAGGATTTTGATCCCAGGTGGCGCGCTTAGCGCGGCCAGAGCGTGCTTAGCATGCTCAGGCATGCAAGCACATTATGCTCTGCAACCAATCTTTCCCAAACTCACATATCTTACACAAAAATCATCAAACAAGAAAGTACCCCACGTAATTCAGTTAGAAATCATCAGAAAAATGAAAATAACCAGAACAGGACAAGAGGGGCGCGCTTACAAGCAAAAATTGTGGCCTTTGCCACTAAAATGGAGCTGCACAACCAACAAGTAATTCACCCAAATTAAACCCTAAGACATACATTATCAAACTACCACAGAAAAATCAATAAGCAGCAAATAGACCAGTTTGTGACTTAACCCTAACATTGGTCAAAAGGGTTTAGAACCTATTCTTCAAAAACAAACTCTAAAGATCAAATAAATATTAATCCCACAACACCCTAGCAACATGCAATCTCATAAATCAGAATAAATAAATAAAAAACATCTTACGAACCTGAGCTAGTGAATGAGTGAAGAATGAATGCTTGAAGACCAAGAGTTGAGTTGAGAGAAGGATTTGGAAGCACAAGGGTGAAGTAGCTGTGCGAGAAAAAAAATTGAGCGAAATGAGGGTTTTATGTTTTTCAACCTTTTAAAATGCAACAACCCCACTTGTCCCACTTCCCTCCTTTTCCACTCAGACCCACAATTGAATGGTCATGTTCACGTGACTGCGCTAAACAGCCTCAACAACACGTTAAGCGCGCCCAGTGAAACATAGCCAATCAAGTTTAGCCTCAGGCTGTGTTCTCTCGAATTTTTTGCCCGATTAAATTCAAAAATACAAAAAAAAAATAGTAAATACTTACAATGTTGGGGTGCCTCCCAACAAGAGTTTTGTTTAACTTCGTTTGAGCTCAATGATCCAGTGCAACCTCAAGGATCGCAAAACGGCACAGTGGCGATATTTCGCTCAAAATCTCCACCAAGATAAACCTTCAGCCTCTGACCATTGACAGTCTAACTCTCATTTGACGGTGTGTCTTCAATGATAATCGCCCAATAGTGCTTGATCTCCTTAATCCGGAACAGACCGGACCATTTGGATCTCAACTTCCCAAGGAACAGTTTCCATCGTGAATTAAACAGTAAGACCAGCTACCCTTCCTTAAATTCTTTGGTCACGATCTTTTTGTCATGGTAAGTCTTCACTCTGTCTTTGTACATCTTGTTGTAGTCATACGCTTAAAGGCGCAATTCCTCCATTTCACTCAATTGTACCTTCCTTTTTTCACCACTTAAAGTTGGATCGAAATTCAAAGATTTTAAAGCCCAAAATGCCTTATGATCCAACTCCACCGGTAAATAACAGTTCTTACCATAGACCATTTTGAAAGGTATGAGACCAAACAGAGCTTTGAAAGCTGTCTGATAAGCCCACAAAGCATCGTCGAGTTTGTTTGACCAGTCTTATCTAGAAGCCGACACCATTTTCTCAATAATCCTCTTAATTTCTCGATTTGATACCTCCTCTTGACCATTTGCCCGTGGATGGTATGATGTTGCAACTTTGTGTTTTACACCATACTCCTCCAGTGCTTTTTCAAGCTGAGTGTTGTAAAAGTGGGATCCTCTGTCACTTATCAACACTCTCGGAGTACCAAATCGAGAAAAAATGTTTTTCTTTAAAAAATTTATCCCAGTTTTTCCATATGCTTTAGCACATGCAATCGCTTATACCCACTTAGACCCATAGTCCACTGTGACCAAAATATATTCATTGGAAATTGATGATGGAAATGGGAAAACAAAGTTTATGCCCCAACAATCAAACACCTCAACCTCTAGAATATTTTGTAATGGCATTTCATTCAGTTTTGAAATTCCAACACTCCTTTGGCACTTGTCACAACATTGTGTATGCGCGTGCACATCTTTGAACAAAGAAAATAAAAGCTCGACTGAAGGACTTTTGTTGTCGTTCTCAAACCATTAAAATGCCCTCCATAAGAAGAGTTGTGACAATGCCAAAGGATGTTGTTAGCTTCTTATTTCGATACACACCTTCTCAAAATGTTATCGACACCAAGCTTAAACAAATACGATTCATCCCAAACAAAGTACTTGGCATCAGATAAAAATTTCTTTTTCTGGTTACGAGTTAGACCTTCCGGTACTAATTCGGCGGCTTGGTGATTTGTCATGTCGGTAAACCAAGGTCTAACTTGCACCATAAACAACTTTTCATTAGGAAATTCTTTCTTGACCTCTATTTCATTCTTGGTCACCTCAATATTAACAAGGCAAGATAAGTGATCCACCACCGAATTCTCGGATCCCTTTGTGTTGCGAATTTCTAAATCAAACTCTTGCAACAAAAGGACCCATCGAATTAGCCTTTGTTTTGAATCTGACTTGGTAAGAAAATACTTAATCGCCGCATGATCCATGTAAACTACAACTTTCGAACCAATTAGGTAAGACCGAGATTTCTCCAATGCATACACTATCTCGAGAAGCTCTATTTCCATTGTGGCATAATTTATTTGAGCTTCATTTAAAACCTTACTCGCATAGTGTATAACATGAAAAATATTTGTCCTCTTTTGACCAAGCACTGCACCAACCACATAATCACTCGCATCACACATGAGTTTAAAATTAGTTTTTCAATTAGGAGAAATGATTATGGGTGCGATGGTCAAACTTTGTTTTAAAGAATTAAAAGCTATCATGCAAGACTCGTCAAATTCAAACAACTTATCTTTGTTGAGCAAATTGCTCAAAGGCTTTGCGATTTTTGTGAATTTTTTTTTGAATCTTCAATAAAATTCTGCATGACCAAAGAAGCTCCTTATACCCTTCACATTCAATGGTGGTGGCAATTTTTCAATGACGTCCACCTTGAATTGATCAACTTCAAGGCCTCGTGAAGAAACATTGTGGTTGAGCATAATTCCCTCTATTACCATAAAATTTCATTTTTCCCAATTGAGCAACAAGTTTGTTTCCACACACCTTTATAACACAACATCCAAGTTTTTCAAGCAAAGATCAAACGACGGTCCAAAAACTGAGAAGTCATCCATAAAAACCTCAATTGTATTTTCAATTAAATTCGAGAAGATTGCTTGCATACACTGTTGAAAAGTGGTCGACGCATTACACAACCCAAACGACATCCTTCAATAAGCAAAGATTCCAAAAGGGCATGTGAAAGCAGTTTTCTCATGGTCCTCCGGATTAATAATAATTTGATTGAGCACACACCCCATTGAATTCTCAAGAACCGTCAGATACATTATCGATGGTCTTCCTGTCACCGAAGGCATGAGAATCAGAGGTTCCTGCAAATACTCTTTTATCTCTTCAAAAGCTTTTTGACAGTCTTCATTCCACCGGACCGCTTGATCTTTTCTTAACAACATGAATATTGGTTCGCATGTGGTTGTGAGATGAGATATGAATCTAGCTATGTAGTTCAACCTCCCCAAGAAACCACGAACCTCTTTTTCTATTCTTGGCTCAAGCATCTCTTGTATTGCTCTTATTTTAGAAGGATCAACCTCGATTCCTCATTCACTGACAATAAAACCCAGTAGTTTACCAGACCTCACCCCAAAGGTGCACTTGTTCGGAATCAACCTCAGTTTGAATTTCCTTAACCTTTCGAACAATTTTTGTAGATTAACCAGATGCATTTCCTCCATTCGGGACTTCACAATCATGTCATCAACATAAACTTCAATCTCTTTGTGAATCATATCATGAAAGATAGTCACCATAGCCCGCTGATAAGTTGCCCTAGAATTTTTTAATCCAAAGCGCATTACCTTGTAACAAAATGTTCCCCACGGTGTTATGAAAGTTATTTTCTCTATGTCTTCCTGGGCCATCTTGATTTGGTTATACCCAAAGGAACCATACATGAAGGAAAATACGGAATATTTAGCATTATTATACACTAACACGTCAATGTGAGGGAACAGGAAGTCATATTTTGGGATTGCTCTATTCAAATTACGGTAGTCAACACACATCCTGACCTTTCTGTCCTTCTTAGGTACAAGAACAATATTAGCAACCCATGGGGGATAACTAGTCACAACAAGAAACCCAACATCTAACTATTTCTGAAACTCTTCTTTGATTTTGACAGCCATATCTGGTCTTGTTCTTCTCAGCTTCTGCTTAACCGGAGGACAACCCTCTTTAAAAGGCAAATGATGCACAACTATGTTCGTATCAAGCTTGGGCATATCCTGGTAATACCAAGCGAAGATGCCCACATACTCTTGTAGCATTTTAACCAACTTTCTCTTGACATTGTCTTCCAAAGCAGCCCCAATCCTGATTTCTTTCTTGGCGTCCTCAGTACCCAGGTTAATAATCTCAATATCCTCATGATGAGGCATAATGATCCTTTCCTCCTATTTCAACAGTCTGGCCAATTCTTTGAGAAGCTCATAGTCTTCATCAGTCTCCTCTTCAGCTTGGTAAATTGAATTGTTAAAATCACACTGAACCATAGCTGAATCACTATTGATCGGATATGAGATGATGGGTCTACATGAGTGATGTTCTTTGTTTTATTAAGAATGTAAAAATGAACAAAACACAAAAAACACAATGCCATTTTAAAGACATAAAAGCAAAATGAAAAATAGGGAGTGAAATATTTGAATGCAAAATATCTGTTTATTTATGATAACATTGAAACCCAAAACATGTGGCCTTGCAAATAAGTCACTACGTCTTGGGAAAAATGTAGGACTTGACATATATAAAAAAAATGAAAATTACCCTTCACGAGTGACAAAGATGACTTCCTCAGAAGACCAGTTGCAAAGTTCTTGGCCTGGGATGCAGGGGAAGATCCATTGATCCATTTCACAATCACTGATGACTTCATCTTCCCCTATGGCATTAATATGGTCAAAAATGACCGCAGCACTTGAAAACTTAATAAGACCTCTGAACCTTGGTGTAGCTTGTGATGGCTTGTACCCTAATTCGAACTTGTCATGTTTCATTGGCACCTCGAGAACTTGGCCCCATCCTTGAGAACTACTGGATTCAACTACATCACGAACTTCCTTTAAAGAAGACATTGAAACCTCAGGCCTTTTATCCTCCACCGGAGGCTCTTTCAGAATTTTAACTACTTCAAAAGCCTGACAAAGAGTTTCATGTATTTCACCATCAACTTCCACATATTTAAACAATGACAAATGACTGACCATAATGTTCTCCTCCCCGCAAATAGTAACCACCTTCCCTTCGACCATATATTTGAGCTACTGATGTAAGGTTGAAGTGACTGCCCCAGCAATATGAATCTAAGGACGACCCAACAGACAACTATATGTCGGTTGGATATCCATGATATAAAAGGTCGTTTCAAAAACTCCAGGTCCAACTTTAATGGGAAATGCCACTTCACCAAACACAGACCTCTTTGATCCATCAAAATCTTATACCACAAAATCGCTAGGTCTATAGATCAACCCCTGTTTGTCTAGTTTCATGAGGGCTTTCTTTGGAAAAACATTCAACGATGACCTAGTATCCATCAAAACATGGAACAACAAAGAAACCCTACACTCTATGGAGATATGTGAGGAATTATTATGGTTCCTCCCAGCCAGAGTCAAGTCCAAATCAGTAAACCCTAACCCATTACCTGCATTGACATGGGCTACCACCCCTTCAATCTGATTCACAGAAATTTCCTACGGAACATATGCAGCATTCAACACTTTCAACAACGCATTTCTATGTGCCTCAGAACACAACAACAAAGATAGAATGGAAATTTTATATGGGGTTTGATTCAATTGGTCAACAATTTTATAATCACTCTTCCGGATTATTCTCACAAATTCCTCCACATCCTTCGAGAAGGAAGCATCACTAAACTATGTTTTGGTAGATTCCTCCACAACCTGCTTGTGTTTACCTTTATCAGAATTGTCAACATTAGCATCTTGAGTAACTGGCAGAGAGAAAACCCTTCCACTACGTGTAATACCTCCATCTCCAACAATGTTATCCATATTAGATTCATCATCTGAAGAACCCATCAATTCTTGTTTTTGACCATTATAGAAAACCTCAGCTCCGTAATTCTACAAAATTGCCTTGGTGCTTTCATACAGTATTGCCATGGAGTGGTAATAACAACGGGTGCCTGCCGCACTGGCGCTGATATATGAATGGTCATGTACGAATGGAAATTATTGCAACGTCTTTATCAACACTACCATTATCCACAACCAGAGTTCTATCAAACTGAAGTTGTCCTTCATCCATCAACTTCTGTATACCTTCTTTTAACAAATCACAGCCCTCTGGCCGTAATACACATCATTGATAATCAAATGCACATCCTGGGAAATCATCCCCCTTTAATAAACGCTCTTTGACAAATAACAACATAGTCTTCAACTCATTAACATCAGCCACCAGACTCAAACTCTCCCCACCTTCAACAGCATTTACCCTTGTCGTGCCATGATGTGGGATAGGATTTTGTATCATGTTAGGCCCATCATTGGTGAAATCTGTAACACCCCGCTACCCAAAATAAATAAAATAAAATAAATAGCAGTTAAATCAAGCAATTATCAGAGTTACCACACCAAAGCGGGATATCACAAAAGAAACTCAACAAAACACTTCATTAAATGATTTTCAACAGTAAACATCGGAAATAATTATATATATATATATATATATATATATATATATATATATATATATATATATATATATATATATATATATATATATATATATATATATATATATATATATATATATATATATATATATATATATATATATATATATATATATATATATATATATATATATATATATATATATATATATATATATATATATATATATATACATATATACATCATATTCGGCCATCCGCCCAAAATATACACAACATTCACCAAGGTTCCAACAAAACATGATATGCCACGGAGTAAAACAAAATCATCAGAAAAACAATAAACTCCCAAAGCCCCGTGTTACGTATCAGAGCATCCCTATGACTCGACTCGCCACTATCCAAGCTAGCTACACACCTGGATTATCTGTACTTCCGAAGAAGCACAGACCACAACAACAACAACAAGGGGTGAGAAATCACGATAAAAAATATAGCGGTAATAATGTACATGAATAAAAGGCAGCAATCATGTGAATATCATTCAACATACATCAACCAGGACCTACTGTCCAACACCAACACAACACACAAGACAATGCAAAATATGCAACTCAACACCATGATATGCGGTACCGACTCAACAACACCGATGGACACCAGGCCATCAACCCTCCACAAGGAAGCACCAGATAGATCACATACACCCACCAATGGCAATGATCTATCCCACCATTCTCCACACAAGAGTACGGATGGATCGCATACACTCCATCAGAGTAACGATCCATCCCACCATTCTTCACACAGGAGTACGGGTGAATCGCATACACTCCATCCGAGCAATGATTCAACCCCACCATTCTCCACACAGGAGTATGGGTGAATCGCATACACTCCATCCAAGCAACGATTCAACCCCACCAAAACATCATGATATGCACGACACCAATGCACAACAACAATCCAAACACAAGGTGCACACGATCCTCCTGATCACATTTTATACATTGCACATACATATTACACACATCACCATATTCATACATAATAACATACACCAATTTAATTATTCTAATTAAACGAATAACAAGGAAATCACATTCCAACACCACACATACACTCTTAACTGTTCAACACCAATCATATCTTTAATCATGACCAACAAGGGTCCCACAACACAAGAGAACAGAACAGAACAACACAAAAACACAAACTATTGTCATGCTCGCTGGCTCACTCACCTAGCGAAGCATTAGCGAATGCTCACTACTCGCTCGCCCATCGAACTCCCTAGCGAAGGTAGACAGTGGCTACTGGAAGCACTCGCTACCCAGTTCTCCTAGCGAATTCCTAGCGAAGGTTCGCTACTAGCTCGCCTAGCGAACTCCCTAGCGAAGGCAGACAGTGGCTACTGGAAGCACTCACTACCCAGTTCGCCTAGCGAAGCATCAACGAATGCTCGCTATTTGCTCGCCTAGCGAAAGTGCTGGCGAATGTCTGCGATTTCACAAAAACCCCACTGTTCAGAATCAGCAAAACTATCCGAAATCCTCCGATTTCACTCAAACTAGTTCCCACAGCACTAGTTCAACATTCTGCAACTTAGCTACACAATCTATTCTAGATTCCACCCGATAAAACATCAGTTATACCGATTAACTCATTTTCGGCTTAAAATGGTAAACTACCAGAAAACCCAAAATCATTCCAAACAACCACATGCAACAAACCTATCTTACCAGCAACAATTAAAATCACAACAACACAACAAATATGTTCATCAATTCCTACGGGATTGGGGAAAATCCCTTCTACCCAACATTCATGTAACATACCAATTTCAACCCGTTTCTCCCCCTTTACCTCGAAAACTCGATCAGATTGAAGAAGAATTGATAATCTTGGCTTCCTCTCTTCCTCTTTAATTCTTCTCTTCAATCTCTCTTCCACTTGACCTTGTTCTTCTTCTTCTCCTCTTGATCGTGTTTCTCTTCTTTCCAACTCAAAATACCCCCCTTACCAATTCTTACTCACTTATTAATAATAATAATAATAATAATAATAATATTACCATTATTCATTAAATTATTATCACTAAATATCATTATTAATATCAATATCCAAAGTTTAGTAACAAATCTCCATACTTAAGGGCACCCTCCGCGCACTCGAACACACCCCCACAAAAGGCACACCGAAAATAAAATAAAATAACACAAAAGACTAGATAATTAAAACGGGTGTTACAAAATCAATATATTTTGAATCAACTAGGTCCTGAACCTTGTGCTTGAATGCCTTACAATTATTAATGTGATGCCTTGGCGCCCTAGGATGGAACTTATAGTGAGCGTTAGCATCATAGCCAGGTGGAAGATTATCGGTAGGCAGAGTCAATGTTCTTTTATGAATCAATTGCAATTGAAGTAGGTGTTACAACAATTGAGAGTATGGCATAGGCAGAGTGTCAAATTTCATATCCATCATCCTTGGTCTTCTTTGAAACTGACAAGAAGCATAAGGTTGTTGCTAAGGTGCATCCAAGATGGCTACAGTAGAAACCTGTTGCGAAGAGCTCTGACCTGTTCTGCCATTACCCCTATAGGATGAAATGGAATTGGTATCCCCCTCCCTTCTCTTGGGAGCCCCTGCATACAGTTTCTTTCCTCCTCAAGATGAGGAGCCATTACCACTTTGAATTTTTCCAGCCTTAATTCCGATCTCTATTCTTTCTCTAAACATCACAAAACCTGAGAATTCGGCTCACGAACACCCTACAAGCTTCTCAAAATAAGGCCTCTGAAGCGTACCCATGAATATATCAATGAGTTCTCGCTACATCATCGAAGGTTGAACTCGTGCAGCCAATTTGTGCCACCTCTGGGCATACTCCCTAAAGCTTTCATTCCCCTTATGAGCAAGATTCTGTAACTGCATTATATTGGGAGCCATATCACTATTGTATTGGTAGTGTTTGACGAGGCCTCCTCCAAATCCCTCTGTAGCACCCCAAAATTTGCATTTTCGTTTTTGACCATAACTGGATTATGTTTCGTTCATTTGCATTATCATTGTGCATATCATGGCATTGGCTCTTGAGACGTGGGATCAAGGTGTTTCTATGGCTCAAGACTTTGTTATATTGTAAGTTTTTAGATAGCAAGCATCAGAGGCTTCATCATTTATTTTGTTCAGCAATCGGGTACCAGATCATATTCTTCAGCAGGTTATTTTAAGCGCAGGAGACAATTCACAGTTTACTTCAGGCATTATACATGTGCAATATCAAAAGACAATTTTCAGAGGCCAAACTAAGCTCAGAGCAAGTGGTTACGGGTGATTATCCAAGTTTCCCTCCTTGTGGTGCCAAATTTAAAATTTTGAATGTGGTAACCAATTACCACAATCAGGGTAATCGATTACCACATGCGAACTTTGTCCAGATTGTTCATTTTTCAGCACTGCAGCATTGGGATTATATTTTGATCATGTTATTTCTATGTGCATTAGTAGAAGGATCTAGATTTGATTCAAAATTTTATTCATTTTAACAAATTAATTTCATTCCCGCCAAAAATTCAAACATTTTCCGTTCCTAATTCCACTCCTAATTTTCATTCCTCACACTAACCCACACTCTAAACCACATTAAATTCCAAACCTAAACCATACTTAAATCAATTCACTCCAAACCTCTCATAACTCACTCTCACTTTTCAGATTTTTTCTACACATCTCACTTCAACTCTCTCAACTTTTCTCTCATTCCAAAATCCTCACAAAAGCTCCATAATCAAAAGCTTCACAAATTATGCATTGTAGTTTGTGAATTCTTGAGCTAAACTTCCATTGCATCATCATCCTTGGTTCAATTCTTGTTTTGTAGTTCATTTGGATTTTAAATCAAGTTGTTGGAATCACTTTTGGAAGAGCTTTTGCTTATTTGTGGATTATTGCTTGGATCTTCATGTTTTCTTGCTAGAGCTTCATAGATCCTTGGATTTCTTGCTTGGATCTGTTAATTTTAGCTTAACAACACTTACCAAAGCAAATCTCAGCTTTGTAGGTTGGTAAATTCTATATCTAGCTTTGATTTTTCTTAATCTTGTATTTCACAGTGTAGATCCTTGGCTTTTTGGTGATATTTGATCCATTGCTTGTTTGGATTATTGATTTTGGTGTTTGTTGGATCCTATTGATGTTTGATTATTGTGATTTGACATGATTTTCATGCACAATTGATTTCTTATTCATTTGGATGATTAGAAAAGTCATTTGCTGCTAAAAGTGATTTTTGGAAGTTGAATTTCTGCCACTGTCTCAGTGGTAATCGATTACCACAATCTGGGTACTCGATTACCCTGCCCTTTTTGTACGTGTTTTTGAAATTTTCAAGTGGGTAACCGATTACCCACATATAGGTAATCGATTACCACTGAGACATGATGTCTTTTTCTTGCATTTTCAAGCTTGTTTTGGTTCCTTTTCATCTTTAAACCTCATAGATTAATATGATGCATATATGTGGACTGTTTTTGACATGTTTCATCATTCTTGATAGCTTGCTTATGTTCCTTCGACACGTGACTTTTGGTTTTCGTTGATGAACATCTATGATTTTTGTGTTGCATTCTTGGTGTGATAATCATGTCGCATATTCATTTGCATAATGTTGATTTTTGGTTATTGATGCTTATCTTGCTGGATATGTGCTACATGTTTATGTTTGTTTTCGATTCCGCAAGTGCGCGTGTGTTAGAAACTGTTAATTGTTATGAAATATGCATAATGTTCTCGTTGAATGTTTAATGGTGCATTCTTGTTGAGTTTACTTGTGCTTAATTATTAATGCATGTTTATCAATTAACCTTGATTAATATGTGTTCATGTTTAGTCTGTACGATGTCATATGTCTTTGTTGAATTGTGGATACATAGTCATGTGTTGTTATTGGATGACTTGATCATATGCCAATTGTTGCTTAATCTTGGTTGTTTTCAATCTTGATGCTTGACTTAGCTTGTGATGCATGCTTATTTATGATTATTGCTTTCTTGATGTGTTGTTCATTGTTGATGTACGCATGTTGCCCGAGCCTTTCACACTCGCTGTTCTGGGTTTTAGCATGCTGTTAATTATGCATCTATTCTGCCTGCTACTTTTTACACCTATTATGTGCTGAAAAATGAGTTGTTAAATGCTATTGTGCTTATTTGCTGGTTTTTTATTGCTGTTCTGAAGCTGAAGAGCTGTCATAGCTGCTATTTTTGATTTATTTTCCTTGTTTTGTTTTGCTCTTGCATGCTCTCTTAAGGCCTCCTAGTCCAACTTAATTTTTTATTAAGCTTGGAGTAGGATAGACATTAGGAGTTAATCCATGCATGATAACATTAGGCTAGTCCCCTTTCAACCTCAACCATAGGTCTACTTTTGCATGCTAACATTAGGATATAATTTCCTTCCGCATCCCGACCTTAGGGCCATTTTGCATGACAACTTTAGGACCGAGATTCACCTTAGACCTTCCGTGTGTCTTTCTCTTCTTCTCTCTCGAAACAACATTAAAACACGTAATAAATACGATGAATATTGTGCGCCAAGAGTCTTAAGTATATGGGAAATGATGAGTGAAGAGTCTCTTCTTACTTCGTCTAGAGTGTTTACCGTACATCTCGTCTGGGGGCGATCATGTGATGCATTCGCTCCTATATCATAGACTTTAGTGCAATGTAAATCTCAAACCAATTCAATTCACTTCTTTAAAACTCACAAAAAAATTCAAATCATTTTTATCCTTTGGGATCATGTGTCAAACCATTTTCAAAAAGAGTACGTTATTTTTCCATTCTATCACAAACAGACATCGACCCTAACTGCTGGAATAGGAACTTAACGTTGCTCATAAAAAAATGTATCAACTTGTATGCCAAACTATTGCTGCTCTAATTTCTCATACCAGATGATGATACGTAGGCACAAGACGGAGATTTCTTGGCGAGCAACCTTCCCCCCGTTCACCCGTAGTTTTCCGAACTACGTTGACTCTGACTTTCCCATTGCATGAGAAAATACATAGGCCTAAGACAGCGAAGTTCTATCGAGTCTCCTTTTTCTTTTTCCTTTCTCATTTCTGTTTAACAGTAGACTTTAGATAACACACCCTTTGATTAGACAACAAGTGTGAATCCCGTTGAGTACAACAGACATGAGGGGGTGCTAATACCTTCCTTTTGCGTAATCGACTCCCGAATCCTGGATTTGGTTGCGATGACCATGTCTTCTCCCTTCTTTGAGGTTTTCTTCGATCGTTTTTTTTACCCTGTAGGGATGAATAACATTGTATGGCGACTTTTTTATTTTTTTCTGTCAGGTGTTTTTCACAGTTGCGACACCCTCCAACTTCTAATGTAGGTCCTTTCCAACCCCATGTACCATTCCAAGGATGACCCGGCTAGGCTGTCTTGGAAGAAGTGCATGAGCAACTTCTCATCATTAGAATAGGCGGACATCTTTCGCTAATAGGCTCTGATGTGGGTTTTGGGACAAGTTGTCCCCTTATATTTATCAAAATCTAGAACCTTGAACTTATGTGAAATCCTCACACCTGGAACCAAAACTAGATCAGTCATATCAAGTCCAAAAGCATTTTGATTTTCGTAAGCCCACATCCTCTCCTCAATCATCTTAAACTTCTTATCAGCCTTCGATGGAAGACCAACATCCAGGTCGTGCATAGAAAATGCATCTCCATGCCAGTCTTCCTCCCAATAACGGTTGTGACCCCCACCAGCTCCATGAACAATGCAAACACTTCCCCTGCCTACATCGCCTCCACCAGGAGGATTAGCACCACCAGCAACACCTCCACCAGGAGGAATAACAACGTCAGCACCTCTACCCGGTGGAACAACAACACCAGCACCTCCGCCAGGAGGAACGACACCAGCACCACCAGGATGGATAACACCACTGTCATCAACTCTAGGAATGTCAATGAGTGGTTGGACCAAAGTTCTCAGTTGTTCCTAACCCTGAGCCATGTTTTGCATCAGTTCCATGAACTGAGTCATACGGGTCCGCACTTCAAGTAGTTCTGCTTGAATCTGCTCCATTATACGTCTCTAATTTCCTCGCGTACTGTACCTGTGAATATGAGAGTCTGATATCCTGCTGAAGAAAACCAGATAAAGATAAGAAAAGCCAGCCAAGAACACCTGTTATGCATATGGGTATGAGAATGAAATGCAAATGTCATGTTTGAGTATCCCCGAGGTGATCTACACCTTGATTCAAGTTTAACAACAATAAACACAAGAGATGGATAAAACACTGGTAAAAGCCGCTTATAGATTAACTGAACAAAAACAATAATGAGTCAATACATACTGCCCATACATGAGAAATGATAAAGTACAACTGCCAATGATCCCAGTCAACAAGCCTGATGGTGATCAGATATAAAAGAAGAAAAACAACTAAGGCATATGATCAATATCCACTAGAGATAACCCTCCCCAGCCACTATGCTCTTTACACCAGGCTTGAACCTCCTTGAACAACTTCTTGGTATCAGGATGCTTTGGTTTCTGAATCAACTCCTAAATGAGAACATCTCGCTTGTGCATGATCCCCTCCAATTAGCGACAGCGTAACTCCCAAGCATCTTCTCCAAAAGCGTCTTCAAGTTTGGGCTTCTTCACCTCCACTTGAACTTTAAGCTCCTTAAAGGCTAATAAAGTCTCCTTAAGTTGCTTCTCACTTCTGAACCTATGAGATGATTCTTCTTTAACCTCCCTCTCTTTACCCTCGAGCTGTATCTTCAAATTTTCAATTTGGTCATGGAGCTCATCTTTTTTCATCCTGTGAGCAGTCACAGTGGCGTTCCATTGACTATTAAACTTGGAAATCTCGATACGGGCTCTGTCTAGATCATTCTTTCTCTGCTGTAGTAGGTTGTTGGCACTTCTCAAATCCTTTCCTATCTGCTCTCTGCTCTTGACTTCTTCTTCTAGCTCTTGCTCTATCTTGGCTAGCAGCTCTGTCTTCACCTTGGCCATATAAAGTGACTCATTCTTAGCATGACCCAACTAGTAAACCTATCTCTAGTTCTTCATTTTCTTTGCGAAGCTCTTCTTTCTCGTCCCAGAGCTTGTTGTACCTCCTTGCTTCCACAGTAGTAGGTTGTTCAATCATTAACGGGTACAAAGGTGCTTCGATAAAGAAAAGTAACAACACTTTTTCAACCCTCTTCTTAATCTGCTCCAAGTACGGAGGATAAACTTTGCAGTCACCCTTGCCTAAATAAGTCTTTCTCTGTCTATGAACTTTTCCACAGGCTTCCACAACTTTATTTAGCAATTCTAGATCTTTTGTATCATTAAAGAACAAAGATTTTTGAACATCCTTATCTTTTGGTGGCTCCTTCAAGGCATATCCAAATTGTCTAACAGCGAGAGAAGGATTAGTTAATAACCCCTCTTCTCCCCACTAGAGACACATTTGGGAAATCTCCACAGCTAAAGATAATATTCTTAGCCAACAAGCTTTAATTGGACCAGACTATATCCTTTTCCCTTAGACCCATCAATCTCTTGGACCAATCTAACGATTTTTGGGCATCAAAAGAAGCCCCTGAGTGAGGAAGATGGTCCATAAAACACTTGTGAAGGAGTGATGCACAACAGGACACAAGCCTTTTGTTGCACCCCAAAATTTTCCCACCCTTTTCCTAACTTTGTCTGGCTTTTGCTTCACATTCATCTGCATATCATCTAGGTCAATCATTTCTCGCATACTGTTCATGTTATCAGCCGAAATGAGTTTATCGGGACTACAACCGCTTTGTTCGCATTTTAGACAGTTTAAACCAGTTCAAACGTTGAGTTCTATTTCGAAATCGAGCTAAAGGTTGTTCTCTTCCTGGTGGTTCAGTCTGTGTTGATAATTTTGTTGCATTTTGATGTTTGGCCCTTTGGTTCGTTTTTATTTTCGTAGCATTTTGTGATTTTTTTAATTTTACTTTTGTTTTATAATTTCTTCTTATATTTTACTAGTTAATATATAGTAAGTTTTGGTAATAGGTTAGAATTTTCATTATTTAATTAGAATTATTAGAATTAGAATAGACTTTTTATTAAGAATATAGAATTTTAATAGTTACTTATTATTTAATTAGCATATATTTTAGATTAGATTAGAATTTGAATTTTGGTTTAGAATAGAAATTTAATTAGGAATTAGGATTAAATTATAATTTTATTAAGAATTAGGATTAGATTTAGTTTTAATTAGAATTTAAGTTTTATTTAGAAAATAGAATTAGTTTTAAATATGATTTTAGAAATAGAATTAGTGTTAATTTAGATTAGATTTGGAATTTAGTTTTTTATTTAGAAAATAGATTAAGACTTAGAGTTTTATTAAGAATTATATTAGAGTTAGAATAGATTAGTTTTTAATTAGAAATTAGATTAAATTTTAATTATTAAGTTAGAATAGAATTTAATTAGGTTAGAGTTTTTAATTTAATTAATTAGTGTTAGATTAGTTAATTTTAATTAAACTAGATTAGAAATAGTTAGGATTAGTTTATTAATTAGAATGTTATTTAGTTAGATTTTTATTATAATTAGCTAGAGTTAGAATAGTTAGATTAATTAGAATGCTATTTAAATAGTATAGGCTTTAATTTAACTAAAAGAAAAAAGGACAAAAAACTGGAACAACAACACATGTTGGTTCTTTGGTATTTAATACTGTTCATTTTCTTCTTCGTAAAAAAAACCAGAACCCTAGCCGCCACCTTGTTTACTGTTCACCTTCTTGTAAACCCACAAGCCCTTTTCTTCTCTCAACCAACAACCCTACCTCGTTTTACAAATCTTCATCGTCCTCTCTCAACCCCAATAGCGAAAAAACCCTTCTTTTAACACCTTAATCCCTTCCCTGACCTCATACCCATCTTTAACCGCAAATCCCACCTTGAAACATCACCAAAACCCACAACAGAAACATAGAACATAGGGAAAGATGTGAGGTTGAGAAAGAAAGCAAAATTGCGAAATCAAGCCCAAATCCAAGCTATGATGCAAAGACGATGCAATTTCATGGAGATTGGCCTTATTCCCCGTTCGTTTCCCATATTGAATCTTGGTTTTGATTGAAAAATGGATAGTGGAAGGTTTTGGACCGTTGTGAAGCGTGATGTTATTTTTCTCCTTGAAATGTAGAAGCCTGCGTGTTATTTCTCATTCCTGTGAGGATTGATGGGTGCTAATTCATGAACCAAGCATGAGGCTAGAAGGCCCGTCCCATTTTTTTCACATGCCACCCCCTTTTTTTGTTTTCAATTAATTTTCTAAAAAACAGTGTTAGTTATTAATGTATTTTATAATTAGTTATTTTTCTTTTTAAGAATTGTTAATGTACTGTTATAAATTAGTTTGTAAATATATTTTTCTAACTAAGTTTTAAAGTTATATATATATATATATATATATATATATATATATATATATATATATATATATATATATATATATATATATATATATATATATATATATATATATATATATATATATATATATATATATATATATATATATATATATATATATATATATATATATATATATATATATATATATATATATATATTATATATATATATATATATATATATATATATATATATATATATATATATATATATATATATATATATATATATATATATATATATATATATATATATATATATATATATATATATATATATATATATATATATATATATATATATATATATATATATATATATATATATATATATATATATATATATATATATATATATATATATATATATATATATATATATATATATATATATATATATATATATATATATATTTCTAATTTTGGTTTTTTTAGACTTTTTGATAATTGTTCTAAAGTTAGATTTTGGCATTTTTATTGAGGATTTATTTTCATATTTCTTCGTTTTGGTCGATGAGGAGACCTCCAAGTTGTAGTTTGTCAAATTACTGAGGAATAGCAACAAGTCTAAGACCAATATTCTTTACAACTTTTCATTTTCGATTTTTATTCATTTTTATCGTTTTTCGGTCGATGACGAGACCTCCGAAAATCGTTATTAGTCAAACTATTGATAAATAATGATGGATCCGAGACCTACTTCTTTCTCTCCTCATTTCTTCTTCATTTTCGATTTTATTAATATTTTCCTCGATCTATGAAGTCTTTTAATTCGTAAGCGCCGTTTTATCGAAGTCGATAACCTTCTCGATTTCAAATCTATGGAAAATGACCATTTGGGTCATTTTCTTTACTTTGGGATCGTGATAGGCTACTTTCGATTAATCGACATAATGTTTGCGATTAAGACGAGATCCCACCTTTTTTGGTCCGTGCGACACGATTAAATCGGAGAATGATCCTCAATATCATTTCTCTATCTTATCTTTTGCATGGATATCAAGTTACGCGACCTCCTATAGTTCGACTTTCATCATAAGTCGAGCTACGATGGTTTAGCGTCACATTTGTCCCGATTCAATTCACTAACAAACTAACAACTAACTTTAGTTTATGTCAAATATCAACTGCTTTAAATTTAGTCATTATATTCTTGTATATATTGTTATATATCCTGTATATTGTTCATATCTTGTAAATATTCAAATTGACTTGTACATTCTTTCAAAAAACCTAATCAATATCGAAACCATAAAATCCTAAATTGGTGGACTATTGGTTATATATCCTATACATTATCTGTATCCTGTATATATTCATACTCATTTCCTATCTTATTCACATCTTTTCCAAACTTCTTTTCAAAATCTTTTCTCCTAAAACCTCGGTCCCGTACCGAGTTCATTTTCAAACTCTTTTCACAATAAAAATTGAATGGTCGTGGAGTGGTTAGGCGTAGGCCTTCTCCTATCCTGAGTGTTTGACATTACCGTTAGGGTTCACTGTCGCGAAGCACTTACCATTCAAGATCAAAAACATCTTTAATAAGAGAATGAAGTTCTCTTCGCATTAAACTAAACAGAGAGGATTGAGTGTAGACTTCTTCCTCTCCGAGCGTCAGGATACTCACTGTAGAGTGTGTGGTCTCGATACTCGTCTTTCAATATGAAGACGTGACTATATTCGCCACACCATTTTCATAACAAAACTTTGAGATAAAGAATTGGGTACTACCCGCAAGGGGTTACTATCCGAGGACCTATTTCACCCTTAAAAACAAGTCTCACAAATCAAATGCGACATCTTGCCTCGATAGGAGAAAATTAATCTTTCAAAAAGGATATGTTACATCCGTTCTACCGCAAACAGGTAACGCCTAAGTCTCCAACGAGCGAGTAGCAATACACCTAACTGCTAGAATGCGCTACATTAACCTTATACACAAAAACACCGGTTTACAGTTACACGAACTACGTTGCTCTGATTTCTCATACCAGATGAGAATACGTAGGCACAAGACGACGATGTCTTGACGAGCTCACTTTTCACCTTTGACCCGTAGTAGGCCGAACTACGGTTGCTCTGACTTTCTCATATCTATTGAGAATACGTATGCATAGGATTGCGATAATCCTAGCGAGCACTCTTATTTATTTTCCACCTTTTTCCCCAAAAGGACATGCTACGTCCGTTCTACCACAAACAGGTAACGCCTAAGTCTCCAACGAGTGGGCAACAATACACCTAAACTGCTAGAATGCGTATGCTAGCATCATTTACCATAACTTCCCAGCAAACCGTATGTGAGGGAAAATCCTTATATACCATACATACTTGTGTTTCGATGATGTCAAAATGCATTCATGGAAGAATCGGTTTCTCGGCTCTACCACCACAAGGCAAATGCATATCACACCTCTCATATCTCTCTTGTGTGCATACCATGTCTATCTAACTTTCCATATTGAGTCCAACATGTTTGGAAGATCATTGGTTGTGCTTAGAAGTGTAGAAATCACAAAAATAAGTATTTTTTCAAATTTACAGAGTTTGAGTCGACCACCGGTCGGCGCATGGTAGGCGCATGGAAAGTGAAAATTCCCACGGGTTGGCGTGAGCTGACCTATGGTCGACTGCTGGTTAGCGTGAGCTGACCTATGGTCGACCGTTCGCTTCATTTTCTGAAGGTGCCCAGAAAGTGAAATTCCCACGGGTTGGCGCACGCTGACCTATGGTCGACCGCTGGTTAGCGTGAGCTAACCTATGGTTGACCTTTCGCTTCATTTTCTGTATATTTTGAAGTCTTTCCACTTATTTCGAAAAGTGGTTATGTCAGTTGGTTTTTGGGTTACTATAAATAGAATTTTTGCTCATTTCTTCAACAACAATTGAAACATTAAGTCAATTGCACAAGAACAAGAAAAGTGAAATAGGTGCCCTAGTTCTCTTCATCTTCATCCTTAACAATTCACAACACAACAATTACACACAACAATTTTTGTTGTACATTGTGGTCTGTTCAAGGTGATAACGTTCGAAGCCATCAATTGGAAATTCTGTTCGGGTTGAGTTTAGGGTAGGTTTTTCTTGAATAAAACCTTGAAGGTTTTATCCTCCAAGATTCGTCGAATTTGGGGGTTTTTGGTATGAATATTCTCTACAACATTCAGCTGAGCAATGGTGATTGAGGAACGGTGTGTTCGGTCAATCTAGTAGCGGTAATCGGTGAATTAAGTAGGAGAGATTCAGGTTCGATTTGTTAGTGTTTGAGATCAGCCGGGCCGGGGTTTGAAGAACGCAAGGTTATTCAACAAAGGGGTTGTAATCGAAGGTCTATCAACAACAATTAAAGGTCTTGATTCAACTTGAATCAAGGAACAAGGAGAGAAAGCATCTTCAACAACCAGAGATTTTTTTTGTATATTTTGCTTGTCTATCCTTGTATAAATGTTTCAACTTGACAAGTGATGTCTATATTATATCGAGCTCAATTCTAGTTTTAGAATTGAGGAAAGACATACCCCGAAGCGAGGACGGTGGGGGAACTGCCTCAACAAATCTTTGTCTCCTTTATTTTTTAGCACTTTCATTTTTGCTTGTTAATTGAGTAATTTTAGTAGAAGCAATTTTATCAAGTTAGCATTGGTTTGAGTAAGTGATTAACACTGTTTTTAAATATAAGTACAATAGTGTCTTGTAAAAGGAAGCTAGAGTAACTTACTCAAGGCAAAACTCACTTGGAGTACCTCGCACGCTCAGTGTTTGATAAATTGCCTATACCAAAATTTACTTGTATTGTTACATATTTTGGTGGCATTGTGTAGCATTGGAACTAGTCTTACTAATTAGTGATATTAATCAATTGATAGTGTGACTAGTGTGGTGATTCTATTTGCTCATTATCATTTCCGTAAGGCTAGACGCATATCCGGTCTTCTAATAACGATTCGTTATAGACGATATTTTTCCACGGTTGCTTCCGCAAATCAAATATTTTTAAAACCAATTTTTAATTGGTAGCACCGACTGAATTTTTAATTGGGATCTATTCACCCCTCCCCCCTTCTAGATCCGTGCTATCATCTAACAAGTGGTATCAGGAGCACCGGTTCACTCCGTGCTTCAAGTATAACTTTGATAGAAAATGGCTAACGAACCTAAAGGGGCTTATAATAGAGCTCCCGTTTTTAATGGAGAAAATTACAATTATTGGAAGGACTATATGCGGGTGCACATAAATTCCATAGATAGAAAAGTATGGAATGTTATTCTCAATGGTCCAATGGAAATAACTATGACCAATGCGAATAATGAGATTGTGCCTAAGCCGAAAGCATATGGACTGATGATGATGAAAAGAAATATAACTATGATTGGAAAGCCAAGAATATTTTGATCTCTTCATTAGGAGTTGATGAATATTATTGGGTTTCTCATTGTCTTATGGCAAAAGCTATGTGAGACTCATTGCAAGTCGCCCATGAGGGGACTAATGACGTTAGGCTAGCTAGAATCAAAACACTAACACAAGAGTTTGATCTCTTTTACATGGAGCAAGGGGAAACCATTGCGGACATGCAAAAGAGATTCACTCATCTCATCAATAGATTGCATTCACTAGGTAGGCCAGTGGCCAATGGTGTTGCTACTAACAAAATTTTGAGATGTCTTAACAGGGAATGGCAGCCGAAGGTAACCGCCATCAAGGAAGCAAACGACCTCACTATTTTGGATCTAACAACATTATTTGGAAAGTTGCAAGAGCACGACCAAGTGCTCCTAAGCCTAGAGCAACATGAAAAGAAAGAAAAGAAGGACAAAACAAATATAGTTGAAAATAAATCTATTGCTCTCAATACTTCCTCCTCAAAGTGTAAATCTAAGGAGCATAGTGATTATTCGTCGAGTGACGAAGAAGATGACAAGAGTGAAAACATGGGGTTGTTCGTAAAGCGTTACAACCGCTACGTGAGAGAGAATGGCATCCAACACTCCGAGAAGAACCTTGTCAACTTCCGAAAGCAATCTAGGTACTCTAGAAATGATGACACCAAGGGGAACAAAACAAGAGGATCATGTTACACCTGCGGAAAGACCAGACACTATAAACCGGATTGTCCTTTAAACAAAAAGGGAAAAGAAAAAGAATCAAATAAATCACATAAGAAGCAATTAAAGCCGAGGAGAGCATATATAGCTTGGGAAAGCGATAGTGACTCCTCCGAGGATGAAAGATCAAGTGATGAAGAGAAATCCGTGAATTTGTGTCTCTCCGCTCACCAAAAGAACAAGAAAAAACAGGTACGACATGATAATATGATAATTCCTATAACATGTCTCATTTTGAATTACAAGATGCATTTAATACTTTGCATTGTGAAGCTAAAGAAGCCTTTAAAAAGCTTGCCTCAAATAAACAAATTTTTGTTCACATAGAACAAAAGAACCTTAATACCGAAATAAAACTCGAGGCACTTAAAGCTTCCATAATGGAAAGTACTAAAGTAGGTTGTGAGGATCTTAGAAGTATATTAGTTAACTTTAGGTGTGACACTTGCTATATTTGGCAAAACAAAGTTAGAGAACTTAATGCCAAACTTAGGAAGGCTCTAGAGCCCAAAATTACTTTTGCTATCGATAAATCTGATTTTAGAAAAAGTATGGTGAATCCATATCAAAAATAAAAATATGTTATAAGGGATCAAGATAGAAAAGGCAATTAAAAAGTTAATTTTTCTTGTCTCTGTTGTTGCAAGAAAGGCCATTCCATTGCTAAGTGTCGTTTTAGGATATTTCTAGTTCCTAAAGGCGTTTATCAATGGTTGCCCAAATGCGACCACTTTGTTACTCACGTCTTAGGACCCAATAAGCCATTGGGTATCTTCTCTTGTTAATTGTTTTTTCATAGGTACAATGTCTCGAGACCATCGAGAGAAGATGGGTTCTCGATAGTGGCTGCTCAAGACACATGTCAGGAGAGATATCCCTCTTCATCGACTTCGTGGCAAAGAAGAAAGGGTATGTAACCTATGGATACAATAATCGCGGTGCAATACTTGGTAAAGGTAGTGTAGGTAACCAGTCTTCCACTACTATATCTGATGTATTGCTTGTCGAGGGTCTTAAACATAATCTAATTAGCATTAGCCAATTATGCGACAAAGGATACAATATATCATTTTCAAAAGAGTGTTGCAAAATTGTGCATAATAATGAAAAGAAGAGTATGTTTAATGGCCTAAGAGTGAACAATGTCTATATACTATACTTGAATGAAGTATCGTTAACAAGTAACAAATGTCTCATGACAATGAGTGAAGACTCATGGTTATGGCATAGGCGTTTAGCACATGTTAACTTTGACTTGCTAAATAAAGTAGTCTCAAAAGATCTAGTTTTAGGTCTCCCCAAAATAAATTTCACCAAGGATCACCTTTGTGATGCTTGCCAAATGGGAAAGCAAACGAGGATCTCTTTTAAATCTAAAAATATTGTTTCAACTACGAGACCTCTCGAGCTTCTCCATATGGACTTATTTGAGCCATTTAGAATCAAAAGCCTAGGTGGAAACTATTACGGTTTTGTAATAGTGGATGACTTCTCTAGATTCTGTTGGACTATCTTTTTAGCTAGTTAGAGCGATACATTCACCGCCTTTGAAAGATTTGCTAAGTTTCCCCAAAATAAATTAAACACAAACATTGTCTCAATTAAAAGTGACCATGGAGGTGAGTTTGAAAACCATTTGTTTGAAGAATATTGTGGTAATCATGGAATTGATCACAACTTCTCTGCTCCATGTACTCCTCAACAAAATGGGGTCGTGGAGCGCAAAAATCGTATTTTAGAAGAGTTAGGGAGAACAATGATTAATGAAAGTGGATTACCGAAATACTTTTGGGCCGACGCCATAAGTACGGCTTGTTATGTTTTGAATAGGGTGCCCATCCGCCCCATTCTAAACAAAACACCGTATGAGCTTTTAAAAGGGCGCAAGCCAAATGTATCTCACTTGCATGTTTTTGGTTGTAAATGTTTTGTGTTGAATAATGGAAAGGAAAATTTAGGAAAATTTTATTCCAAGGCTGACGAAGGTATCTTCCTCGGATACTCTCAGTCAAGTAAGGCCTATAGAATTTACAATAAGAGATTACTTACAGTCGAAGAGTCTGTGCATGTAACTTTTGATGAATCTTATCCGAGAGACGTCGGAAAAGGTAGTGTTGTTCATGGTGCAAGTACATCTACAGAAGACATACTCAAAGGGGCCGAGCCAAAAATTAATCAACCCGACCAAGCCAAAATTGAGGAGGAGAAAGATGACCGCCATGAGGAAACCGAGGAAGTTCATCCGTCTACAAAAGATGATCTCCTTCCAGCTTGGAAGTCTTCCAAAGACCATCCAATCGACAACATCCTCGGTGATATCTCAAAAGGAGTTACAACTCGATCTCAGATAAGTAATTTTTGTTATCACTTTGCTTTCGTTTCACAAATGGAACCTAAAAACCCAAAAGATGCTTTACTTGATGAGCACTGGTTTTTATCCATGCAAGAGGAACTTAATCAGTTCAAGAGAAATGAGGTTTGGGACCTTGTCCCTCCTCCGCGAGGTCATCGAGTAATCGGCACCCGATGGGTGTTTTGGAACAAGTTGGACGAAAACGAGGTAATAACCCGAAACAAGGCGCGTTTAGTCGCGCAAGGGTATAACCAAGAGGAAGGCATCGACCATGAGGAGACTTATGCGCCGGTTGCCCGACTCGAGGCTATGCACCTTTTACTTGCCTTCGCTTGTGCGAACAACATTAAGCTATTTCAAATGGATGTGAAAGTGCACTCCTTAACGGTTATATTAATGAAGAAGTTTATGTTGCACAACCTCCGGGTTTTGAGTCTCATGAATATCCCGATCATGTTTACAAATTAAAAAGAGCCTTATATGGACTCAAACAAGCTCCTAGGGCTTGGTATGAGCGACTAAGCAAATTTTTACTTGATCAAGGGTATTCAAGAGGCAAGGTCGACACAACTCTCTTCATTAAGCGTCAAGGAAAACACTTGATTTTGGTACAAATTTGTGTTGATGATATTATATTTGGGTCAACTAACATGAATCTCGTGAGAGAGTTTTCTAACCTTATGTAGGGAGAGTTCGAGATGAGTATGATGAGAGAACTCACATACTTTCTCGGATTACAAATTAAATAGCTTGAGGAAGGAACGTTCATGAGTCAAACGAAGTACTGTTTAGAACTTCTCAAGAGATTTGATATGGCAAACTCCAAGGCCATTGACACACCTATGCCGACATGTGCAAACTTAAACAAAGATGAAAGTGGTAAGGATGTAGAGGTAAAAATATATCGAGGTATGATTGGCTCACTTCTTTATCTTACCGCCTCTAGACCCGACATTATGTTTAGCGTGTGCATGTGTGCTCAATATCAATCGACTCCTAAGGAATCTCATTTAAAAGATGTTAAGCATATACTTCGCTACCTATCAGGTACTCCGAAGTATGGGTTATGGTATTCCAAAGGAAATGATTGTCCGTTGGTAGGCTTCTCCGACTCCAATTTTGCCGGGTGCAAATCAGATAGGAAAAGTACTAGTGGTACTTGTCACCTATTTTCAAATTCTTTGGTCAGTTGGCATAGCAAGAAACAAGTTTTTGTTGCCTTGTCAACTGTTAAAGCGGAATACGTTGCCGCCGGCAGTTGTTGCGCTCAAGTCTTGTGGCTTAAGCAACAATTGTTGGATTTTAACCTCAAACTTGAACGTATTCATATTTTCTGTGACAACACAAGTGTCATTAATCTTACGAAAAATCCGGTATTGCATTCATGCACCAAGCATATCAAAATTCGACACCATTTTCTTAGGGATCACGTGGAGAAAGGCGATGTTGTTTTTGAACACGTTGACACCATAAACCAACTAGCCGATATTTTCACAAAACCGCTAGCCACTGAACCTTTCTTTCATATCTGACGAGAACTTGGTATCCTCGATATTTCGGATCGAGTGTCATAATATTGCTTGCACATCCTTTATTTCATTTATGATTTTATTGTCTTACATCTAACAAATTGAAGTTGTTATAAGTACACGTGTATATTTCATCAAGCTATCTTTGGCACAAAGGTGATATTGTTCCTTATCTCTCACTCTATCTCCCTCTCAAATTTCTCATGTTCACAAGTTGCATCATATTATGTGTTGAAATCATCATTTATGACCTATTGTATGCATCATATCTGTTTGATTGCTTATAGTTGTTGTGGCTAAGTATTTATGTACCTTATTTATTAATATATGATATTTTTATCCTTTGATATCTTGTTCATTGACAGTATTTTGTGTGAATATTCGTTGATGTTAGTTATTACCTGTTGAGAATGCCTATGATTTGAACACCTAAATTCTTAACCTATCTCTCTTTCTTTTTAATGTTGTCAAAGGGGGAGAAGAGTGTGCAAAGCCAAGCCAAGACATTAGTTAGATACTTTGAAGAAGTGTAGAATTGCAAAAGGAAGACTTTGTGAATTAGGCATTAAGCAAGGGGGAGGTTACTAATATTGCGTATTGCACAAGTTGGTCTCGCACATTTTGCCATCATCAAAAAGGGGGAGTATGTGAGGGAAAATCCTTATATACCATACATACTTGTGTTTCGGTGATGTCAAAATGCATTCATGGAAGAATCGATTTCTCGGCTCTACCACCACAAGGCAAATGTATATCACACCTCTCATATCTCTCTTGTGTGCATACCATGTCTATCTAACTTGCCATATTGAGTCCAACATGTTTGGAAGATCATTGGTTGTGCTTAGAAGTGTAGAAATCACAAAAATAAGTATTTTTTCAAATTTACAGAGTTTGATTCGACCACCGGTCGGCGCATGGTAGGCGCATGGAAAGTGAAAAATCCCACGGGTTGGCGTGAGCTGACCTATGGTCGACCGCTGGTTGGCGTGAGATGACCTATGGTCGACCGTTCGCTTCATTTTCTGAAGGTGCCCAGAAAGTGAAATTCCCACGGGTTGGCGCATGCTGACCTATGGTCGATTTCTAGTTGGCGTGAGCTGACCTATGGTCGACCGTTCGCTTTGTTTTCTGTATATTTTGAAGTATTTCCATTTATTTCGAAAAGTTGTTATGTCAGTTGGTTTTTGGGTTACTATAAATAGAATTTTTGCTCATTTCTTCAACAACAATTGAAACATTAAGTCAATTGCACAAGAACAAGAAAAGTGAAATAAGTGCCCTAGTTCTCTTCATCTTCATCCTCAACATTTCTCAATACAAAAATTACACACAACAATTTTTGCTGTACATTGTGGTCTTTTCAAGGTGATAACGCCCAAAGCCATGGATTGGAAATCCGGTTCAGGTTGAGTTTGGGGTAAGTTTTTCTTGAATAAAACCTTGAAGGTTTTGTCCTCCAAGATTCGTTGAATTTAGGGGTTTTTGGTACGAATCGTCTCTACAACATTCAACTGAGCGAAGGTGATTAAGGAATGGTATGTTTAGTCAATCTAGTAGCGGTAATCTGTGAATTGCGTAGGAGAGATTCAGGTTCGATTTGTTGGTGTTTGAGATCAGTCGGGCCGGGGCTTGAAGAACGTAAGGTTATTCAACAAAGGGGCTGTAATCGGAGGTATATCAACAACAATCAAAGGTCTTGATTCAACTTGAATCAAGAAACAAGGAAAGAAAACATCACAACAACCTGATATTTTGTTTGTATATTTTGCTTGTCTATCATTGTATAAACGTTTCAACTCAACAGGTGATATCTATATTATATCGAGCTCAATTCTAGTTTTAGAATTGAGGGAAGACATACCCCGAAGCGAGGACGGCGGGGGAACTATCTCAACAAATCTTTGTCTCCTTTATTTTTCAGCACTTTCATTTTTGCTTGTTAATTGAGTAATTTTAGTAGAAGCAATTTTATCAAGTTAGCATTGGTTTAAGTAAGTGATTAACACTTTTTTAACTCTAAGTACAATAGTGTGTTGTACAAGGAAGCTAGAGTCACTTACTCAAGGCAAAACTCACTTGGAGTGCCTCGCACGCCAAGTGTTTAATAAATTGCCTACACCAAAATTTACTTGTATTGTTACATATTTTGGTGGCATTGTGTAGCATTGGAACTAGTCTTACTAATTAGTGATATTAATCAATTAATAGTGTGACTAGTGTGGTGATTCTATTTGCTCATTATCATTTCGATAAGGCTAGACGCATATCCGGTCTTCTAACAACGGTTCGTTATAGACGGTATTTTTACACGGCCTCTTCCGCAAATCAAATATTTTTAAAACCAATTTTTAATTGGTAGCGCCGACTGATTTTTTAATTGGGATCTATTCACCCCCCACTTCTAGATACGTGCCATCGTCTAACACCGTAGGCCGAACTACGACTGCTCTGATTCTTTACTTCTTTTAAGTGAAGATAGGTAGGCACAAGGGCCACAATCCTTGCCGAGCACACTTTCCTGTCTTTTCCCGTAGTTCCCCGAACTACGTCGACTCTGACTTTCTCATATCTGTTGAGAATATGTAGGCCTAGGACCGCGAAGTTCTACCGAGTCTCTTTCCCCCTTTTTATCTCTCATTTCCCTATTTCTAACCTTTCTCTTTATCCCGTGGAACACTCTTTAAAGCAAATACTTTTTAGAAGATATCATCACACATAGACAAACAAATGGTTCCCATTGAGTATGATGGATGCGATGGGTGCTAATACATTCCCTTCGCATAACCGACTTCTGAACCCCTTCTTGGTCGCGAGACCATCTTATCCGTTTCTTTCTTAGGGTTTTCTCGATGTTTTCCCTTCCCCTCATGGGATAAATAAAGTTCGGTGGCGACTCTTCTGTCTTTCTTTTCGCCTCTCCGTCGTTGCATTTTTCGAGTAGCAACACCTTCCTCTTCTTTTCTCATTCTTATAATGCATTGAATGATACAGGTCACCCAAGAGAGTATGCACATGGTTCTTCATAATAAAGATACGAACAACATTCATATCAATGAAGTCAGCCATATTGAGGAATAAGATGTTGTCGTAGACGCGCATAGCCAAAGTAGAGTTGAAAACAACCCAACTGTCAGCTTTAGGGTACCTCTGAGCTTCACTCACCAAGAAACGCAAATTTTCTCAAATAAAGAGAAGTGGCAACATCTTCCAGATCAGGATTCTCCCTGGAACAGTAGAAAGGCGCCCTATCCCTGATTGGAACTTCCAAGATGAATGCATAGTCCTTCAGCTTTGAAGCTAACTGATAATCTGGAAAAGTGGAACATCACATCGGAGGGTCGTAGAACTTCAAAAGAGTATGGAGGGACTTATACTCATACTCAATAATCGTATGTAGAAAACTGAAAATCCTCCCATAATCCTTTGTGAAGTCCTCGAGAACGCTATAATCCGCCAAAGCTACCAAACCATGAAGTGAACCCAAGTCAGGAGTTGGAAACTTATACACAATGATCTTCTTCCGACCAGTGTCCATCTCTATAGATCTCTGATGACAAGAATCAAGGATAAAATGCAAACCTTAGAAATAAGCAAACATGAATGTTAGGATGCAATAATGATGTTATGCAAATGCAGATATGGGATCAAGATTTTCATATACTCTGAATAGTTGTTGTGCTGCTGGCTGAATAACGTCAAAATTCTGCTATGACGAGAAAACCAGAAAACTAGAATACTAGAATACCTAGAATACCAGGTTCATAAGTCCACACTGTGGGTTCTAATCCCGGACAAGGCATCCTAGCAGGTCCTCAGTCTCACGTGCTCTCAGGTCGAGAAATGATAATACATTTACCATTTATAGTTTGGCTTTATAACTAATTAAGGAGGCCTCAACTGATTTCCCATTAACGGTCTTTAGAGTCATAAGCTCTCTAAGTCAACATCCTATCATCTGCACCAAACGCGCATGATAAAATATCTTCAAAGAAAACCTTATCTGAATGTGGGTCTCATGTCAGCAAACCGTGGCTAGAAGCCATGTAAGCCACAAGACTATCCACTCTAATCCTATATGTGTACTCAAGCCTCGATAGTGAGCTTATCTCTCATAGAACCATCCCACCCAACAACACAGCCGCAACAGAACAATATGGTAGCAATAATCAAATGCAAATAAAATGCAAATAATACAATAACATACAACAAATAAAGCATAAACATGCACAAATATAAACACCCAATGAAACAGAAACAAACAAGCACTAGGATTGAATCTCATAAGGAACTAGAGTCCCTAGCAGAGTCGTCAGCTGTCACAACTGCAAAAAACAACCGGCAGAAAACACAGAAGAGTCGCCACTAAACGTTATTTTTTATGACGGAGGAAAGGAAACGATTGAAGAAACCTCAAGAGGGAGAAGACATGTTCATCACAACCAAGTTCCGGGTTTGGGAGTCGATTACGTGAGAGGAATGTATTAGCACCCTCTCGTGTTCTTTGTACTCAATGAGATCCACGTTTGTTATTTAAATCAAAGGGTGTGCTTATCTAAAGCCTATCTGCTAACGGAAATGAAAAAAAAACAAAAGGACACTCAATAGGACTTCACTGTCCTATGCCTACGTATTTCCTTGTGCAATAGGAAAGTTAGAGTCAATGTAGTTCGGAGGATTACAGATGAATGGGGGAAGGTTGCTCGCCAAGACTTCGCCGTCTTGTGCCTACTGTTGCACCCCAAAATTTGCTCAACATCTTTTACCTGGTTTATGTTTCATTACATTATCATTTGCATAGTTCTATCATTTGCATATCATGGCATATCATTCATCCAACAGGAGATCAAGTGTGATTATTATCAAGAGAAGCCTACCAAGAAATCTTATCCAAGCTTGAGAAGTCATCCAAGTCATCAGGAGGTGGTGAGAGGTCTTGATCAGCTGAGGACCACCAATGGGATGTGAAGCATGAAGTGTGAATATGAGATGTTTATAGAGCTCATGGAGTGCCTATAGAGCCATGTGGGAGCTAAATCAAGTCACTGTGTCAAATGTAAGAGCCACAATTGAAGTGCAAGCAATTAGGGTTTCATCTGGATCAACCCTAGGTCATTTATGCAATTGAAGAGAATTCAAGCCTACTTTGAGGTCATGGAATTCATGGAATGATGTGATAAGACATTTGTGGTGTTGTGCCAAGATCAAATCAAGAAGAATCAAGAATGTGGGAAGTTGCTAAATTAGGGTTTCAGTGCAAATTACCTTATTTAGTGCCTAACTTCAAGGCCACATAAGTCAAGATAAAAGTTTCAAATGGATCTTTGGCCAACATGGAACTTGCAAAGCATCTAAATACCTTTAATTTGAGTACTAGAAGTCCTCCATTGGATTTATAGAACTCAAGTTATGGCCCAGACAAGTTACAGGTCCTGAGATGCTTCTGAAATTTGTCTGTGAAAATCATCTGACTTCAAGGCTATTTTTGACCTAGAAGGAGGTTTCACCTGAAGTTTTGGCCAACATGAAAGTTGTTCCTCATGATCTTAGCTTTCTAAATTGTACTATAAGTCTTCCATCTTATCTGTAGAACTCAAGTTATGAGGTTTACAAGTCAGGGGTATTTTGAGAAAGTGAGATTATAGGTCATTTTCAAGCATGGGCCAAAATCTCCAACTTGCAAGCTTCAAATGGAAAATTGTTCAACATGAAAGTTTCTTAGAATGATGTTTTGAGTGCAATCAAGTGGTCATGAGAGTTTGTTTTGGCTCATATCAAAAAGTCATTTGAAATGGCTTGAAAATGAAGAAATTTCAAATATGGAAAGGAGGGAAAATGGGATTTTGAGTTAGATGACCAAAACCAAGCAAATGGGTACATTTTCTGACTAGAAATTTCATTTTGAACACTTTGACACTTTTAAATTTTTGATTTGAGGCATAACTCCATGACTTCCAATGTTGTTACTTCATGAACAAGTCACATATGCAAAATCATACACAAGGCAATTCAGGCTAATTTCTCCATCCAAACTCATCCTAAATGACATGTGCAAGGTGTTAGAAACTTCTAGAACCAATGCCAAGCTTGCAATGCACGACTGTCATAGTGAATTTTGAAGGAAAAATCAGAAAATGCAAATCACTGTTTTGGGCTTCAACTTGGATCCAAAGGCCCATGAAACTCTTCTATATATTCATTAGAGTGAGTTCAGATCAATTTTGAGCTTCATTTCGCGCCAGAGCAAGCAAGAGCAATTGAAATTTCACAGCTCCAACTTGAAATCGAATTCTGAGTTTGGAGCCAATTCAAGCAAAATTAAGGTGTGCAATCTCTTTCTTGTAGATCATTGAAAGTTTCTGGAGCATTTGGAAGCAAGCCACGAGCTCTAAGTACCTCTGTCGACAGATCTAGAGCAGGTTAGTAAATCTCCATATTCTACATGATTTAGAATGATTCATTTAGTTTTGAACTTGCTTTTAGAATCAGGAAAAGATGTAGATCGTTTATGGATAGGAATTTGGACAATTAGAGACAATGTAGGATCATGTATGAATTCTGTTGAGGCACGATTTGGCTTGATCTTGAAGAATTGACATGATTGGATAGATGATGATGACCTAGGAAGCATGAGGAACAATTCTGTGTATTTAGTTTAGGATTTGATGATGATCAGAATTGAGGTGCATTTGGAGTTTGCCTTCGAATTTTAAAACCTAGCCAGATCTAGAGGATTTTGAGTGGAGATTTGGATTGTACGTGAAAAACTGAGTTGATTTGGTATTTTGTTTGTCTTTTTTGGTTGCCTGAAAGTAGACTCTCGCCGGAGAAGACAACCGGAGTCTTCTCCGTCCACCACGCACCACCACCCTGTGTCTCTACTCAGATGACCTGAAAAATGAAGAAGATGATGTGAGAGCCATTAGATCAACCTTGGACCATTGACTGACCACCAGATCGTGTGGCTGGGACTTGTTATTTTGTTGACTCCAGATTAATTCAAAACGCTGCGTTTAAATAAATGAGGTGGCAAGCTCTGGCGCGTTGGATAGATTGACTGGTCTCCTGATCCAGTGGCTCATGTTTATTTCAGCATTTAATTCATTTTTATTTCATTTTGTTTTATTTTAATTGCATTGTTATTCCAAAAATCATATAAATTCCAATTTTGATCACAAAATTATTTTAAAAATACCCTCATGATCCTTATGGAATTTGTGATTTTATGGGATTAACAAAATACAATTTCATGCATTTTTCAATTTTTATTTGATTTTTCACATTTTATTTTGTTCTTTATTTTTGCATAATTGGCTATCTGTTTTGTTGAATTTAGTTCTTCCAATTGGTGATGAGTTTGGCCTTGATTTTTTAATATGTGTTAGGGTAGGCATGTATGTTCCTTTAGAAGTTTTGGTGGATTTTTAGAACAAAATTAGGTTCTGTTTTAGGTATTGAGATTAGGACCCTCCCAAACTTGTGGATTACCTTGGCCTATCTCAATGTAGAAATTGTTTAGATAACTTAGAAGTTGATTTAGGCTTCAATCTTTTTACACTAGGTTTTTCAAACATGTATATTCCCCTAGGAATTTAATTAGAATTTTATGATTTTGTTTGCTATTTTTTTTGAATTTTACAAATTGCTTGTGTTTGTGTTGTTCTCTCTTGAGTAACTTTGCTTGTTTGGCTTGGTTGGTTACTTTGGAGCTTGCTTGGCTTGGATTTCTTTTTGGTTGAGCTTCTGGATTCATTGAAGATGCTTGGGATTTAGGATTGGAGCTTGGAGTTGAAGGATTTTCCTCTTGTGGAGCTTTTGTTTAGGAGCTTAGAGAATTAGGGTTTTAGGAAGTGCCTTAGACCTAGTTTTGATTCTTTCTTCAAACATGGAGTGCATTGTTTGCCTCCATTCTATCCAATGACATAAAGTACTCCTTGGGAAACTCCATCTCTCCTTAGGAGGGATGAGTGGTATGCCCAAGTGAGTTGAACTTTGAGGATACCTTTCATTTGCAATGTTGAGTTCTTAATGATTTCCTTTGGTTGTCATTAAGTTCTTTAACATTATAACTTGATCTTGATGATTGATCCTCTTCTTGGAGTGTGCTTGTTGGCGCTTGAAGATAGAAGCTTGCTTGAAGATGAAGTCCTTGCTGTCAATTTTGCTGTCTACCCAACTTTGTTGTTTAGAGATATTGTTGTTGTTTGCTGTAGGAGTTAGTTGCTGCTGCTTGGGCTGCCTCCTCTGTGTCTTTTGTTTTTCTCTGTATTATTTGTTTGCTTGTGTTGATTACCCTTAGGTTAGAGGTGGAGCTTGTCTCCTCTTGCCTATTGTTTTCTTCCTTTGCCTCTCTTATATTGTTGCATTGCATGTATTTTATTGTTTACTGTAATTGCTTGTTGTCTTTTGCTGTTTATCCCTAGGATCTCTGATTTCTTCTGTGCAAGAGGAAATTATGACAGACATTAGGTTCTGATCCATGCATGATAACATTAGGTTAGTATCCCTTTCAACCATAGGTTTTTTTAGAGCGTATTTCTCTTCTCATCTCAAAGCAATTCAAAAACACAGTAATAAGGATAACGCGTGCTGTACGCTACGAGCCTTAAGCTATTTGAGAAAAGGTTGCTGGAGGGTCACTCTTCGGTAATCTGGCTGCATAGTATGCTACCCTTAGGGTGACATGCGATGTAGTCACTCTCAGATCACAAGTCTTTAGTGCAGTACCCTTAGGGTGACATGCGATGTAGTCACTCCAGGATTTGGTTGCGATGACCACTCCTTTCCCTCTTTGCGTTAGGTTTACTCTGAGCGTTTCCCTTCCCTTTTGTGGGATAAATAATGCACGGTAGCGACTCTTCTGTCATAGCCGGCGCCGATTTTCGCAGTAGCAACAGCTGGCGACTCTGCTGGGGAAACCCCAACGGTTCCCTATGCGAGTCAATCCTAGCGCTTGTTTTCCCGTCTGGGGGTGTTGTATGTATTTACCTTTCTGCCTTTACTTTCAGTATTATATTATTGTTGTTGTGCTGGGAAGAGGGTTAGATTGAGAGATAAGCCGGACTTGGGCTTGAGGTTGCACATAGACTTAGAAGTAGAGAGTAGTGGTTAGCCTACTTGCTTAGCTCGCACCAGCTAGCCGCGAAATCTGCGCTCGGACGAGATTCTCTTTGATGCTTCTTTCCTGGCCCTTAGGGCTCGACAAGTTGTCTGACCCGAGGATTGTCGACTCTGGGGACCTATCAATTGGGATTCAGCTAAGTGAGGCCGCTTCAAGGGATGATGATACCACACCTTCTGGGTATCGTATCATCGCTCTTGAAAGTCTGTGACGTTGAACCCGCATAGGATGTCGTACCTCGTCTGCGAGTTAAGTATATACCTGTGAGGGGTAGGTAGGTCTGTTTGCAGGAAACTTTTGACCTCAGAGTACCTAGTTTATCTCTGTTAGTGAGATGTGGTTACAAGGTTCTTTTGAGTGTTTGGTTTGGTTTGAGACGAAGATTTGATGGTTCTCAGGCTTCAGTACAGAGCAGCACAGTTCATCAGCATTGCACTTGATCTCCTGTTTGCATATGCATGTGCGTTTTCATGTTTGCATTTCATTAACGTGTATTTATGTTGCAGGTGTGATCATTCCCCTCTGATTCTAGTGTATCTTCTGGCCAGACATGGAGTCCATGAAGAGGACAGTTGCTTACCGGTTGCATTCGCCAGATATCAGTTCCTTGATGGGATTAGTTGCTCTAGTAGAGGAGAGAGTGAGGGTTGAGTTCAGAGTATCTTATGGGAGATTGCTTAGTTTGTTGTACAGACCTTCAGCATTTGAGACGACTGGGGTGTATACTTTGATGCAGTTTTATGAGCCTCAGCTGAGATGCTTCCTGTTTCTCGACTATATTCTGGCACCCACTTTGGAGGAGCATTCTTCTATGTTGGGAGTTCCTGTGTTAGACCAGATGCCCTTTATACATGTTGATGCTGAGCCTGAGTTGGCTACACTTACTGAGATTGTCAGTTTAGACGCTTCTGAGTTCCCTGGAGGTTTGGTCAAGCTGAACGGAGCTTATGGTTTTCACTTGTCTGTCCTGGTTGAGAAGGCTACACAGTGCGCGAAGAGTGGATGTTGGGTTGCCTTCAGTGCCATTCTAGCTGTCTGCATCTATAGGATTGTCTTGTTTCCCAATGTTCCAGACTTTGTTGACTTAGATTCCTTCTTGATTCTTGCCTCGAAGAATCTAGTTCCTACTCTCTTGGGCGATGTTTATCATTCTATTCATTATAAGAATGAGAAACGTCGTGGCAAGAATGTTTCTTGTTGTCTTCCTCTTTTGTACAGGTGGTTCCAGGGGCATCTTCCGAAGACAAGGCCTTTTGTCGATGCTGTTGATACTTTGGATTGGTCTTCCCGGTTGATGGGGCTGTCTGCTGAGAACATCATTTGGTTTGATCGGAGCATGCTTGGCACTGATATTATATATAGTTGCAGTGGCTTTCTGAATGTCCCTTTGATTGGACGGAAAAGCTGTATCAACTATAACCCTTCTCTGCTGGTGAGACAATTTGGTTATGCCTTGAGAGATGCTCCTATTGAGGTTGAGATACAGGAATCTCTGTATCTCACAGGATTATTAGACGAGGCTATTTTGATCAGGTTGAGACATGCATGGGCTAACATCCATAGGAGAGGGAAAGCTTTGCTTGGTAAGAGCAACAACAAAGCTTATGATCCTTATTTGGCTTGGATCCACGAGAGAGCTAGTATTTCCTTGATGTCATATCCTGCTGTGGAACCTCTGTATCTTCCAGTGATTGAGGTACCTACTTCGGTAGAGATTGAGAAGTATAACAAATTGTTGGCTGAAAACGAAGCATTGAAGAAAGCCAATGACGAGTTAGAGAAAGAGATCTTCCAGTTGCGTCATGAGAAGAATGAAGTTACCTTCACTGTGAAGGAACAAACTGAGTTGATTAATAGGTTGGGTTCAGATTTGACTGAAGAGACCAACAAGAGGGAAAAAGTGGGAGTACCCTTGAACGGTGTTAGCAAGGTGCTTGCTTCCAAGAAGGAACTCTTAAACAAAGCTTATTCCCGACTCGGCAAGTCGGAAACATTGTGGAATACCACGCTTACCAAACGGAAGGAGCGTGAGGATGAGTTGAAGCTGCAGATTGCCACGCTAGAGGCGCAGATTAGAGCCTAGGATGCGAAGATTCCTGAAGAGACATCACTTAGGAGCGCTGTTGAGCTTAGAGTAAGTGACCTTGACAAGGAGTTGAGAGGTTGTGAATTGAAGGCCGGCTTCAAGAGATGCAGACTCGACGAGTGTTTTGGCGAAGGAACCTGCAAGAATGACACCAAAAAGCTGAGATCCACTGCTGAGCGACATGCATTACTGATACAAGAGTTAATCTCCAGACTAGGTCATTCGAAGACGTTGAGGATATTGGAAGATGTCAGAGCACGCCATTTGGCCTGATTTATCTTTGCTTTGCTTTTGTTATCTGTACTTGTATTTTGACCATCTCTAGGATTGTTGGCCGAGGTCTTTTCAGCTGTATTCAGTTGTACTCCTGTACTCTGCCTCTTGGCATTTGTTTATGTATGAGGATTTTCTGATTCCTTGCTTGCTTGATGGGGACTCCATTGTGGTGATGTCCTTCTCTCTGAAACTAGAATCGAGGGGGAATATAACCTGTAGCATATTTGCATCTGCATACTCATATTGCATGACCGGTATTTTTTTTTGAATCTGTATCTTATTTCCTGTATCTCCCAGGTTTCAGGATTGACAACCCGAGAACGCACCGTTATTCTACCAGGAACAACTGCAAGAGAATCATGGATCAAGTTCAAGTCGAGATGCAGGAAATTCGTGAGAAGTTGGCACTTTTCATGCAAGCAATGGAAACTGTGGTCAAGGGCCAGGAGAATCTCCAGACTCTGGTACAACCGCTGTTGGTGCGGGCGAATGGAAATACTAATTATCACTCTGTTGGAACTCCTCACAGGTAGGATGGGATACCTACAGTGGTCGTTCCCACAAGTGGTGGAGTTGGTGCCGGTGATGGCAATGGCAATGGAAATACTGGCGCTGGTGCTGGTAATGGTAACACTAGTACAAGAAACATTGGAAATGGTGATGGGAATGTTGTTAACGATACTGGCAATGCTGGAGATGCTAATCAAGGGTTCGGTGACAACACTAGTTTTGGAAACAATAACCAAGGGTTTGGCATTGGTAATCGTGATGGTAATTTTGGTTTCAACAATCAGGGCTTTGGCTACGATGGCTATGGTAACAACAATCAAGGGTATGGATACGGTGATGTTGGCTTTGGTAATATGAACAACAACGGTGCTGGGATGGTACCTTTCAACACTGGTTATGGACTAGGTGGGGTCAACCAAGAATTTGGTAACAGAGGACGGGGTCCTATTTTCAATCAACAGGGATATGCCCGTAACGCTGGTTACAAGGGATATGGCAATGAGAATCTAAACTGGGGCGAGGATCGACAGGAAGATGCCTTCTCCGGACAAGGCGTGGGATTTGAAAGGCCTAATGATAATGATATAAGGTTCAAAATGCTGGAAGAGCAGATCAAAGGGATAGCCAATCAGAACTTTGCTGGGTTAGATATGACTACCATGGGACTAGTGCCTAGGCTGAAGGTGCCTTTGAAATTCAAAGCTCAAACATTTGACAAGTATAAGGGGGATACATGCCCTATAGTTCATGTACGTTCTTATTACAGAAGAATGTCTACATACTCTGACGACGAGAAGATGCTTATGCATTTCTTTCAAGACAGTTTATCAGGACCATCGCTGGAATGGTACATGGGACTGGAGCCCACCCAAATTAGAAGCTGGAAAGAATTGGCTGATGCTTTTGTTAAACATTACCAGTATAATAGTGACTTGGCACCAAACAGGGTTCAGCTGCAGAGTTTGTCTCAGAAGAATGGTGAGAGCTTCAAGGAGTATGCGCAGCGCTGGCATGATATTGCGGCTAGGGTACATCCCCCGTTGGTTGAAAGAGAGTTGATTAATATGTTTATTGGAACATTCTCTGGAATGTATTACGACAAATTGCTCAATGTCTCGATGGGTAGTTTCTCCGACATGATTCTCATGGGAGAACGGATTGAAAATGGAATTAAGATTGGGAAGATTCAGGCAGGTGAATCCACCTCAGCTAGAGGTGCAAGGAAAGCCTTTGGTGGAAGGAGACAAGGCGACGCCAGTGCGGTATATGGTGGTCGAGGTCGTGGAAGAGGTAGGAATCAGTATCAGCCACAGCAAGTTGCTAGTGTTACTATCCCGATACCTCAACAAAAACAACAACAACAACAACAACAACAGCAACGGCAACAACAGCCGCAACAACAGAGAATGCACCCTGCTCAGCGTAGAATTCAAGAGGGTAGGCCGAAGAGAGTATTTGAAGCACCCCCTTCAACTTATGCTGAACTTCTTCAAACGCTGTTGGGTCTGAATTTGGTTGAAAAGAGAACGATGGCCCCGTTGACGGGCACTCCTCCATTTGGTTTTGACGCTGGTAAACATTGTGATTTTCATTCCGGGGCGCTCGGACATGATATTGAAGGTTGCCATGCTTTCAAACATAAGGTTCAAGACCTGCTTGATAGTAAGGCCATTAACTTTGATCAAGATGGTCCCAATATTGTACAACAACCCATGCTGAATCATGGAGCGAATGCTATCATAACGGAAGAGAATTTGAACTTGGTTATGGATGTGAATGAATTGAAGACACCGTTGAGTTGTGTTAAAAGTAGATTGTTGAAAGGGGGTGTATTCCCCGGATGTGATGAGTATTGTCTGGATTGCTGGACCCAACCAGAGGGTTGCGCTGATTTGAAAAGAGGTATCTAAGCCATGATAGATGAGGGGATTTTGCAATTTGATTAGACTGCTGTTGAGAAGCCTGTTGAGGCATTGTTTGAAAAGCAGGATGAGATTGCAACTGTTACGATCCCAAGGAAGACTATTACGATATCGACGCCCGCCAAGCGGCCGACTATCACAATAACAAAAGCAGGACCTGTTCCGTTTGAGAGTACAAAAGCTGTTCCATGGACATATGGGTTAGAAGCATACTGTAATGGAGAAAAGATCGAGGTGAATAGCCGGCCGGCAGGGGCAATTGACAATGTTGTTGGAACGGGAGGCATGACCCGTAGTGGAAGAATCTTCACCGCACCTGAAGTTGAAGCAGAGAAGATTGCTAAAGGCAAGGCCAAGGTGAATGAAAGTGGACCATCCTAGTTGAAAGATAAAGACACATCGCTCAAGGACGTAGAAGATTTCATGAGGCTAATTCGCAAGAGCGATTATAAGATTGTTGAGCACTTACAACAGACACCCTCAAAAATTTCAATCCTATCTTTGTTGCTTTGTTCTGAGGCTCATTGAAACGCTTTGTTGAAGATATTGGACACGTCATTTGTACCTCAGGAGGTTTCTGTCAACCAGCTAGAGGGGGTACTGGCGCATGTCAATGCTGGACATAGTTTGGGTTTCACTGATTTTGATCTAACACCCAGAGGCCGAGAGCATAATATGGCTTTGCATATATCGGTGGAATGTCGGGGCACCGTAATGTCGCATGTTCTTGTGGATACCGGATCATCTCTGAATGTATTGCCTAAGAAGGCTATGATGAAGTTGGATATCCGGGGAATTATTTGTACGCCAAGTGACTTGGTTGTAAGGGCGTTTGATGGAACGAGAAGGTCGGTGTTTGGATCAATAAGGTTGCCGTTGCAGGTCGGGCCGAAAATATTTGACACTGAATTTTATATCATGGATATTCATCCAGCCTATAATTGTTTACTTGGGCGTCCGTGGATACACTCTGCAGGGGCTGTGACGTCCATGTTGCATCAGAAGCTTAAGTTTGAAGCCGGTGGTGGCATCGTTACTATTTGTGGGGAAGAGGACATCTTGGTCTGTCATCTCCCATCATTCAAGTACGTTGAAGTGGATGGAGAAATCCATGAAACGCCCTGCCAAACCTTCAAAGGGTTGCAAATCAAAGACAAGTCCAGTGTTCCCAGCAAGATGTCAGAGGTTGCTGTGGCTTCGTACAAAGACGCTCAAGCGTTGGTTCAGACTGGTGATACCAAGGGTTGGGGTCAAGTGCTGGAAATTCATGTCAAGATGGACAAGTTTGGACTAGGGTATCGCCCGACATCAGCATCTTCTTCACAGAAAGCACCCAAGTTCAAAGGACCGGTGGTGATTACTCCAAAGGGAGTCTGCTTTGAGACGATTAATGTTGTTTTCGACTCTGAAGACGGAGATAGTGATTGCGACATGGACGCGTGGATCAAGCCTAGCGTGCCAGGACAAAGTCTCTGCAACTGGTCCATCCGGGAAATTGTCCCAGTGACTACAAAACATTAATGATTTGTTTTCTTGATTATTGTATAATCCTGTGTCCTACCCGGGGCATAGTGATTTTCTTTTAGGGCCACCTGCTTATGTGTATGCACTGTTTAATCATTGAATAAAGGCGTTTTTCTCATACAAATTTTGTGTTCCCTGTTTTTCCTGTTTTTATTTTTAACAATAAATGGCAACGTGGTTATGAGCTTTGTTTGCACTCATTTGAAGCATTTAACCATTTCCTTTGCAGGATTCATATTTCAGATGACACTGAACACGAACTTCCTATGACTCGCTTTGACTTCGAGCACCCGGTATTTCAAGATGAGGAAGAGATTGTTGAGGATAGCGATTTGCCAGAAGAGCTGACTCGACTGTTGAAACAGGAAGAAAGAATCATTCTGCCTCATCAGGAAGAAATTGAGATTATCAACGTGGGATCCGAGGGAGTTGTCAGGAACATCCGGATATGGGCTGCACTGCAAAGCAACATCAAGCAAGGTCTGATTGAGATGTTGCAAGAGTACAGTGATATCTTTGCTTGGTCGTACGAGGATATGCCAGGATTGGATACTAACATGGTTGTTCATCGTCTGCCATTGCGAGAAGAATGTCCGCCTGTTAAGCAGAAACTCAGAAGAACCAGACCAGATATGTCTGTGAAGATTAAGGAGGAAGTTCAGAAACAGTGGGATACTGGTTTCCTTTCTGTTACAACTTATCCCTTATGGGTCGCCAATATAGTACCGGTACCAAAGAAAGACGGTAAGGTGCGGATGTGCATAAATTATCGTGATTTGAATAGGGCGAGCCCAAAGGACGACTTTCTGCTTCCTCATATCGATGTGCTGGTCGATAATACTGCTTAATTCTCCGTGTTCTCCTTCATGGATGGCTTCTCGGGTTACAATCAGATAAAAATGGCGCCAGAAGACATGGAGAAAACAACCTTCATTACCCCATGGGGAACATTTTGCTATAAAGTGATGCCTTTTGGTTTGAAGAACGCTGGAGCAACATATCAACGTGCTATGACGACGCTCTTTCATGACATGATGCATAAAGAGATCGAGGTTTATGTTGATGATATGATTGCCAAATCCCATACGGAGGAAGAGCATTTGGTTAATCTGCTGAAATTGTTCAAGAGGCTTAGGAAGTTCAGGTTGAGGCTGAATCCTAACAAGTGCACCTTCGGGGTGAGATCCGGTAAACTATTGGGGTTTATTGTGAGCGAAAAAGGAATTGAGGTTGATCTTGCTAAGATAAAAGCAATACAAGAAATGCCAACGCCTAAAACAGAAAAAGAAGTGCGTGGGTTTTTAGGGAGGTTGAACTACATTGCTCGGTTCATATCTCACCTAACCGCTACATGCGAGCCATTATTCAAATTGTTGAAAAAGAATCAGGCTGTGACCTGGAATGAAGATTGTCAAAGGGCGTTTGAAAAAATAAAAGAATATTTGCAGGAACCTCCAATATTGATACCCCCAGTAGCCGGGAGATCATTGGTTATGTATTTGACGGTTCTTGAGGAAAGTATGGGTTGTGTTCTCGGTCAACATGACGAGACTGGACGTAAAGAGCATGCGATTTACTACTTGAGTAAAATGTTCATAGATTGTGAATCCCGTTACTCAATGCTCGAAAAGACGTGTTGTGCGCTAGCCTGGGATGCCAAACGTTTGAGACAATACATGTTAAACCATACAACCATGCTAATTTCAAAGATGGATTCGATTAAATACGTATTTGAAAAGCAAGCACTCTCCGGGAGGATTGCTCGATGGCAGATGGTGTTGACAGAATACGATATTCAATATGTTTCTCAAAAGGCTATCAAAGGTAGTGTTCTGTCAGAATACCTAGCTGAGCAGCCAATTGATGATTATCAACCAATGAGGTTTGATTTTCCTGACGAGGATATCATGTACTTGAAAATGAAAGATTGTGATGAGTCGTTGCCAGATGAAGGTCCAGAGTTGGGTTCCAAATGGCAGTTGATATTTGATGGCGCGGTTAACTCCTACGATAGTGGAATAGGGGCAATTATCACTACTCCTCAAGGGACGCACATTCCCTTTACTGCCAGATTGACCTTTCTAGTTACCAATAATGAGGCTGAATATGAGGCGTGCATCATGGGTCTTGAGGAGGCTATTGATTTGAGAATCAAATATCTTGATGTGTACGGAGACTCTGCTCTAGTGGTCAACCAGATTAAAGGAGAATGGGAGACTCGTCAGCCCAATCTGATACCCTATATGAATTATGCAAGGAGATTGTTGCCTTTCTTTGACAAGGTGGAATTGCACCATGTACCACGAGCAGAAAATCAGATGGTTGACGCTCTTGCGACATTGTCTTCAATGTATAAAGTTAACTTCTGGAATGAGGCTCCCAGGAATGTTATCTCTCGCCTTGATAGGTCCGCCTTCATATTCTCCATTGAGGAAACATCCGATGGCAAACCGTGGTATTTTGATATCCAGAATTTCCTGAAGAACCAAGAGTATCCGGCTGGGGCATCCAGTCGTGATCAGAAGACTCTTAGGAGATTGGCTGGAAATTTTTATTTGAATCCGGATGGCGTCCTGTACAAGAGAAACCACGACTTGGTGTTGTTGCGATGTGTGGACGAGAAAGAGTCTAAGTTGCTCATGGAAGAGATCCATGAAGGTACATTTGGTACGCATGCTGGTGGACATGCAATGACGAGAAAACTGTTGCGGGCAGGTTACTATTGGCTAACGATGGAAACATATTGTTTCAAGTTTGCGAAGCGGTGTCATAAATGTAAAATTTATGCAGACAAAATTCATGTGCCTCTGAGCCCTTTGAACGTTATGTCATCATCGTGGAACGGACACCAGTTCATTTTGGTAGCTATTGATTACTTCACCAAATGGGTGGAAGCAGCGTCATATGCTAATGTCACCAAACAAGTGGTGGCCAGATTTATCAAAAGAGATATTATCTGCAGATATGGAATCCCGGAGCGGATTATCACCGACAACGGCTCAAACTTGAATAACAAGATGATGAAAGAGCTGTGTCGGAATTTCAAGATCGAGCATCACAACTCTTCTCCTTATCGGCCCAAGATGAATGGTGTTGTCGAAGCGGCCAATAAGAACATAAAGAAGATTGTTCAGAAGATGGTTGTGACTTACAAGGACTGGAATGAGATGTTGCCTTTCGCTTTGCACGGTTATCATACGACGGTACGCACATCAACTGGGGCAACTCCTTTCTCATTGGTGTATGGCATGGAGGCAGTGTTACCATTGGAGGTTGAGATTCCTTCTTTGAGGGTTTTATGCGATGTTCAACTTGATGAGGCAGAATGGGTGAAAGATAGACTGAATCATCTCAGTTTAATGGACGAGAAGAGACTGGATTCTCTAGCATATGGTCGGATGTATCAGAGCCGGATGAAGAAAGCTTACGATAAGAAGGCATGTCCTCGAAGCTTTCATACGGGCGATCTTGTGCTGAAAAAGATTCTCCCACCACAATCAGATCACAGGGGCAAATGGACTCCCAACTATGAAGGTCCATATATCGTTAGAAATGTTTTCTCTGGAGGAGCCTTACTGTTGTCCACCATGGATGGTGAGGACTTTACGTCTCCTGTGAATTCGGACGCAGTTAAAAAATACTTTGCTTAAAGTGACCCGTTGGACAGAAAAAGAATATCCAGGCAAAAATGGGGCATCCCGGCGAACCATAAAAAAGGAATAAAAGGTTCGGGCAAAAGTTAGGGATAAAATTGAAAAATGTACACCCGCGAAGTTGAAAACCTGAAAAGGGCAACTTCGGCAAAAAAGGGTATCCCGGTGAATTGAAAACCCGCAAAGGGCGGTTCATGCAAAAGTTAGGGATTTGAAAAGAAAATGACTGCGGTCCGAGTTTGATATTGCATTGCTTGGTGGTTTAGGAATACCTGAGAGTCGTTCATCTAAAACAATCTCTTCCGAAGATCGAGTACCGGGAAAGCGCCAGTGTCGGGCGAGTCATAGGAGAATTAGCTCGTGGTGTTTGTCTGTACCACGTTGCCGACATGTATATCAAATTTGTTTTGTATCTTTCTTTGTGCTTCTTGTGCATATAGTGTATTTTGCTTGTGCGTAACTTCCTCTTTTCAGGAGTTACATCCAGTGTACAAAGCTTTGCCTATTTACAGGCCCATTCAATAAAGCATGTTATTCAGTACTTGATGCTTGTTCTTTACTGTTTTGTTTGTGAAAAACGCCGATGTTTTTGATGAACTTGCACTTGCATAAACTTGCTGGCCCTTGCCAATAATTGCTAAAACTTCGAATTGACTGAATGAACGTCACGGATATTAACTCGGATAGATTTTGTTGTATAGATTTGTTTTGTCTCGTTTGTGTTTTGCAGGGTCCTTACCTTTGAAGCAAACGGTCAGGAATTGCACTCCCCAACCAAGGTCTCTTGACGTAGAGACTGATTTCAATTGATGTCGTTCCTTAGCAATTCGTATCTTAGCCCGAGAGAGTGAAGACGACACTTATTCCTATCAGATGTGGAATTGTCCTCCCCGAGAGAGTATCACCAGGAATTTCGCCTGAAGAGTATCCTCATGGAAGTTGTCCATAGGATATCCCCGGCAGGTCAAAATCAATATCCCCGGCAGAGGATGCCTCCCCATAGGATGGTTATTCTTTTCCCCGCAGGTTGTCATTCTTTCGTCAGGATGATTGTCCTCAGCAGAGTTTGTAGCTTCGAGTTTGTAGATTGTGTCCCGACAGTGTAGTTCCTCCCTGGAAGGGTCGCATCTTTCCCCAGCAGGGTTTGTGTTTTCTTCCCAAATGTCTGATCTCTCCCCAGCAGAGTTGGAGGTTGTTTCTGGAATTTATTTTGCCGGAATACTTTGTGATACCCGTTCATCCCCAACGGAGTTGGTTTTGTTCTTGGCCATTTCATACCAGGGTGTTTCTCTGCAGTTGAGCCTGCATTTGCATATATCATCATATTTGCATCTACCCAAACGCGTAGCATTTCCATGTCAAATGGAGCATTACGCCATTGTCAAACATACGCATTTTGAAACATAAGCCAGGTTGGTTAACCTTTGGTTTTCAAGTGTTGTTTTCCCTGCAGGTGGAGGGAGCTCTTGCTCAGATTGATTACCAGATAAGCAAGGTCTCGGTGTGAGGCGTGTAATGATAATGTTTGTCTTATTCCCCACAGAGTTGCTTGGATTAGTTTCTCTTACCCTTCCAGCGGAGTATTTCTTCAAAATTGTTGTTATGTCAGTATCAAAAGATTTCGTGAATCAACTTTTGGAAGTTGCCGCCTATGTCGAAGTAGTTGCCTAGCAGTTTGGGTTCAGAAAATCCCCAGTGGAGTCCTTCTTAGATTTGCTGCCATGTCCGCGCCAAGTGTTTGAAGAATGGACCAGTATTTTGTTACCCATTTGATTGATGGAGTTAGCTACTGCAAAGATAGGCAGAGAGGCCGTATTCGGAGTTATGTTCCTGTATCGGACAAAGTTATTTCCTCTAGTGGTGACGGAGTTATGTTCCTGTATCGGACAGAGTTATTTCCCGTAGTGGTGACGGAGTTACGTTCCTGTATCGGACAGAGTTATTTCCCGTAGTGGTGACGGAGTTATGTTCCTGTATCGGACAGAGTTATTTCCCGTAGTGGTGCTGGAGTTATTTTCCTGTATCGGGCAGAGTTATTTCCCGTAGTATCGGACAGAGTTATTTCCCGTAGTGGTGGCGGAGTTATGTTCCTGTATCGGACAGAGTTATTTCCCGTAGTGGTGACGGAGTTATGTTCCTGTATCGGACATAATTATTTCCCGTAGTGGTGACGGAGTTATGTTCCTGTATCGGACAGAGTTATTTCTCGTAGTGGTGACAGAGTTATTTTCCTATATCGGGCAGAGTTATTTCCCGTAGTGTGACGAAGTTATTTTCCTGTAATCGGACAGAGTTAATTCCCGTAGTGGTGACGGAGTTATGTTCCTGTATCAGACAGAGTTATGTTCCTGTATCGAACAGAGTTATTTCCCGTAGTGGTGACGGAGTTATTTTCCTGTATCGGGCAGAGTTATTTCCCGTAGTGTGACGGAGTTATTTTCCTGTAATCGGACAGAGTTATTTCCCGTGGTGGTGACGAAGTTATTTTCCTGTATCGGGCAGAGTTATTGCCATGTAGTGGTGACAGAGTTATGTTCATGTATCAGACAGAGTTATTGCCTGTAGTGGTGACGGAGTTATTTTCCTGTGTCGGACAGAGTTATTTCCCGTAGTGGTGACAGAGTTATTTTCCTGTATTGGATAGAGTTATTTCTCGTAATGGTGACGGAGTTATTTTCCTGTATTATTGGCAGAGTTAGTTCCTGTGTTGTTGGCAGAGTTATTTCTTATTTGTTGATAAAATTATTTCCTCAGTGGAAGTCGCCAAAGTTATTCCCTATGTTGTTGGCAGAGGTGTTTCCCCAGTAAAAGCGTCAGAAAAGATTGTTACCTATAATGGACAGAGATCACGCCTGTGTTGACATAGATTGTTACCTGTGATTGACAGTGATTTGCACCTGTGTTGACAGTGATTGCTACCCGGGTGGATGGAGTTATTATCCGTAATCGATGGATTATCCTCAGTTGAGTTGTTACCTGTGACTGATAGAGGTCGTTATTCCAATTATAGACGGAATTGTACTCATGTTGATGGAGTCCTTCCTCGTGTTGACGAAGTTTAGTCCCGTTGTGGACGAAATTGTTTCTCGTAAAGTTAATTCGATGCCTGTGGCGTCACACAGGGAGTTAATGTTGAAATCAAAAGTTTTGTTAGAAGATTGATCAGTTGTTGCCATAACAACTGGGTTCAGCACAACGGATGTTGTTCACTAAATAGTTTGTGCAGTTCGTGTCTGCAGTTGGCAAATTTCCGGGTTTCTTGGTATTCAACCGTCTTTTACCTCGATTATTTGAAGGCCGTTCGCTCTTTACCCAGTCGGGTCCAAGCCGTTTGAATAGGGGCAGTTGTTGCACCCCAAAATTTGCTCAACATCTTTTACCTGGTTTATGTTTCATTACATTATCATTTGCATAGTTCTATTATTTGCATATCATGTCATATCATTCATCCAACAGGAGATCAAGTGTGATTATTATTACCAAGAGAAGCCTAGCAAGAAATCTTATCCAAGCTTGAGAAGTCATCCAAGTCATCAGGAGGTGGTGGGAGGTCTTGATCAGCTGAGGACCATCAATGGGATGTGAAGCATGAAGTGTGAATATGAGATGTGTATAGAGCTCATGGAGTGCCTAGAGAGCCATGTGGGAGCTAAATCAAGTCATTGTGTCAAATGCAAGAGCCACAGTTGAAGTGCAAGCAATTAGGGTTTCATCTGGATCAACCCTAGGTCATTTATGCAATTGAAGAGAATTCAAGCCTACTTTGAGGTCATGGAATTCATGGAATTATATGATAAGACATTTTTGGTGTTGTGCCAAGATCAAATCAAGAAGAATCAAGAATGTGGGAAGTTGCTAAATTAGGGTTTCAGTGCAAATTACCCTATTTAGTTCCTAACTTCAAGGCCACATAAGTCAAGATACAAGTTTCAAATGGATCTTTGTCCAACATGGAACTTGTAGAGCATCTCAATACCTTTAATTTGAGTACTAGAAGTCCTCCATTGGATTTATAGAACTCAAGTTATGGCCCAGACAAGTTACAGGTCCTCAAATGCTTCTGAAATTTGTCTGTGAAAATCATCTGACTTCAAGGCTATTTTTGACCTAGAAGGAGGTTTCACCTGAAGTTTTGGCCAACATGAAAGTTGTTACTCATGATCTTAGCTTTTTAAATTGTACTATAAGTCTTCCATATTATTTGTAGAACTCAAGTTATGAGGTTTACAAGTCAGGGGTATTTTGGGAAAGTGAGATTATAGGTCATTTTCAAGCATGGGCCAAAGTCTCCAACTTGCAAGCTTCAAATGGAAAATTGTTCAACATGAAAGTTTCTTAGAATGATGTTTTGAGTGCAACCAAGTGGTCATGAGAGTTTGTTTTGGCTCATATCAAAAAGTCATTTGAAATGGCTTGAAAATGAAGAAATTTCAAATATGGAAAGGAGGGAAAAATGGGATTTTGAGTTAGATGACCAAAACCAAGCAAATGGGTACATTTTCTGACTAGAAATTTCATTTTGAACACTTTGACACTTTTACATTTTTGATTTGAGGCATAACTCCATGACTTTCAATGTTGTTACTTCATGAACAAGTCAGATATGCAAAATCATACACAAGGCAATTCAGGCCAATTTCTCCATTCAAACTCATTCTAAATGACATGTGCAAGGTGTTAGAAACTTCTAGAACCAATGCCAAGCTTGCAATGCACGACTGTCATAATGAATTTTGAAGGAAAATCGGAAAATGCAAATCACTGTTTTGGGCTTCAACTTGGATCCAAAGGCCCATGAAACTCTTCTATATATTCATTAGAGTGAGTTCAGATCAATTTTGAGCTTCATTTCGCGCCAGAGCAAGCAAGAGCAATTGAAATTTCACAACTGCAACTTGAAATCGAATTCTGAGTTTGGAGCCAATTCAAGCAAAATTAAGGTGTGCAATCTCTTTCTTGTAGATCATTGAAAGTTTCTGGAGCATTTGGAAGCAAGCCACGAGCTCTAAGTACCTCTGTCAACAGATCTAGAGCAGGTTAGTAAATCTCCATATTCTACATGATTTAGAATGATTCATTTAGTTTTGAACTTGCTTTTAGAATCAGGAAAAGATGTAGATCGTTTCTGGATAGGAATTTGGACAATTAGAGACAATGTAGGATCATGTATGAATTCTGTTGAGGCACTATTTGGCTTGATCTTGAAGAATTGACATGAATTGGATAGATGATGATGACCTAGGAAGCATGAGGAACAATTCTGTGTATTTAGTTTAGGATTTGATGATGATCATAATTGAGGTGCATTTGGAGTTTGCCTTCGAATTTTAAAACCTAGCCAGATCTAGAGGATTTTGAGTGGAGATTTGGATTGTACGTGAAAAACTGAGTTGATTTGGTATTTTGTTTGTCTTTTTTGGTTGCCTGAAACTGGACTCTCGCCGGAGAAGACAGCCGGAGTCTTCTCCGGCCACCACGCACCACCGCCCTGTGTCTCTACTCAGATGACCTGAAAAATGAAGAAGATGATGTGAGAGCCATTAGATCAACCATGAACCATTGACTGACCACCAGATCGTGTGGCTGGGACTTGTTATTTTGTTGACTCCAGATTAATTCAAAATGATGCGTTTATACAAATGAGGTGGCAAGCTCTGGCGCGTTGGATAGATTGACTGGTCTCCTGATCCAGTGGCTCATGTTTATTTCAGCATTTAATTCATTTTTATTTCATTTTGTTTTATTTTAATTGCATTGTTATTCCAAAAATCATTTAAATTCCAATTTTGATTAAAACTTATTTTAAAAATATCCTCATGATCCTTACGGAATTTGTGATTTTCTAGGATTAACAAAATACAATTTCATGCATTTTTCAATTTTTATTTGATTTTTCACATTTTATTTTGTTCTTTATTTTTGCATAATTGGCTATCTGTTTTGTTGAATTTAGTTCTTCCAATTGGTGATGAGTTTGGCCTTTATTTTTTAATATGTGTTAGGGTAGGCATGTATGTTCCTTTAGAATTTCTGGTGGATTTTAAGAACAACATTAGGTTCTGTTTTAGGTATTGAGATTAGGACCCTCCCAAACTTGTGGATTACCTTGGCCTATCTCAATGTAAAAATTGTTTAGATAACTTAGAAGTTGATTTAAGCTTAAATCTTTTTACACTAGGTTGTTCAAACACGTATGTTCCCCTAGGAATTTAATTAGAATTTTATGATTTTGTTTGCTATTTTTGTTGAATTTTGCAAATTGCTTGTGTTTGTGTTGTTCTCTCTTGAGTACCTTTGCTTGTTTGGCTTGGTTGGTTACTTTGGAGCTTGCTTGGCTTGGATTTATTTTTGGTTGAGCTTCTGGATTCATTGAAGATGCTTGGGATTGAGGATTGGAGCTTGGAGTTGAAGGCTTTTCCTCTTGTGGAGCTTTTGTTTAGGAGCTTAGAGAATTAGGGTTTTAGGAAGTGCCTTAGACCTAGTTTTGATTCTTTCTTCAAACATGGAGTGCATTGTTTGCCTCCATTCTATCCAATGACATAAAGTCCTCCTTGGAAAACTCCGTCTCTCCTTAGGAAGGATGAGTGGTATGCCCAAGTGAGTAGAACTTTGAGGATACCTTTCATTTTCAATGTTGAGTTCTTAGTGTTTTCCTTTGGTTGTCATTAAGTTCTTTAACATTATAACTTGATCTTGATGATTGATCCTCTTCTTGGAGTGTGCTTGTTGGAGCTTGAAGATAGAAGCTTGCTTGAAGATGAAGTCCTTGCTGTCAATTTTGTTGTCTACCCAACTTTGCTGTTTAGAGCTATTGTTGCTGTTTGCTGTAGGAGTTAGTTGTTACTGCTTGGGCTGCCTCCTCTGTGTCTTTTGTTTTTCTCTGTATTGTTTGTTTTCTTGTGTTGATTACCCTTAGGTTAGAGGTGGAGCTTGTCTCCTCTTGCCTATTGTTTTCTTCCTTTGCCTCTCTTATATTGTTGCATTGCATGTATTTTATTGTTTACTGTAATTGCTTGCTGTCTTTTGCTGTTTATCCCTAGGATCTCTGATTTCTTCTGTGCAAGAGGAAATTATGACAGACATTAGGTTCTGACCCATGCATGATAACATTAGGTTAGTATCCCTTTCAACCATAGGTTTTTTTAGAGCGCCTTTCTCTTCTCATCTCAAAGCAATTCAAAAACACTGTAATAAGGATAACGCATGCTGTACGCTACGAGCCTTAAGCTATTTGAGAAAAGGTTGCTGGAGGGTCACTCTTCGGTAATCTGGTTGCTTAGTATGGTACCCTTAGGGTGACATGCGATGTAGTCACTCTCAGATCACAAGTCTTTAGTGCAGTACAAGTTGCAAATAGACCAAAAAATATTTCTTTCGTAAAAAACTCAAACAAACATTCAAACTCTGCTTTTGTCCTCTTGGACTGTTGCACCCTAAAATTTGACCAACCGGTTCTCCTACCGGACTCGTGATTTAAATTCATATTCGCATATCTGATGCGTGACATTTGTGCACAGACAGAGGATATCAGGGTTACAGCTTGAGTTTCATTTACTAGATATGGCAGATCCGGTCCAGATCATCAGGGTTTTATTTTCGGGAAATTGGGCGCTCCTCGGTGATTTTCAGCTTGCATGATGATTGGGGAATATTCTGAGGCCAGGGGTTTACTGGTTGTTTTGATCTGGTCGCACACTCTTTTATGTTGGTTATTGGCCTCTGTTGGCATTTTTAGGGCTTAATAGACTTTTGTGGATTCTAAATAGGCTTTAAATCATTTTTAGGATTTAAATAGATTTTTAACATTTTTTAAATAGCTTAAATCTTTTTCTAGAGCTTTATAGATGTTTTTAGAATTTAAATAGGTTTTTATTTGGTTTAATAGTTTTTTAAATCATTTTTAGAATATAATAGATTTTAAAATTGTTTTTAATTGTTTTAGATAATATAGAAAGAGTATAATTTTTTTATATATAATAGAGTTTGTTTTAATCTTTTAATAGATTTTTCTTTTATTATTTTTAAATAGGATTTTAATAGATTCTTAAATAATATTAGAGATTTAATAGAAATTAGCAGAGTTTTAATCATTTTAGTTTAATACAGCTTTATTAGATATAACAGTTTTTTAGATATAGATTTAATTTCTTTGTTAATAGATATTAAGTTTAGATTAAGGTAGCAATTAATTGTCATTTTTGATACTGATTTGTTAGTATTCCATTAGCTATCATTTCCATTTAATTTTCATTTTTATTAATTCATATTAATTTCGTTAACCTTCACTTCATTAATCACAGTCCATTTGCATTAATCAGCTTTCAGCTCATTAGGTACATGTTAATCATCATTGATCACGTTTACTAACCATTAATCATTTCATTAGTCTCATTAATAGTGGGTCATTATAATGCAATTATCCAGTTAGAAAAAAGCCCAATTGGGACACTTGTCTATAAAACCTAAGTGCCACGCGTTAGTACAGTGGGCAACCACGATACAACTCAGAACTCCCTCTCTCACGGACACGCGTCTCACTCACCCTCTCCCTCTGCCAGCGCATCTCTCACACGTGTCTCTCCCAACCAGCACCTCTCACCACGCGTCCAATCCCCAGACCTTCACCTGAGCCTCACCGGAACCTTGCCGCCGGCCATGCATCCACCCTGAACTCCCACCGCCGGCAACCCCAACCAACTCCGGCCGCCGTCCCTCACCGGAAATTGCAAACTTGCAGAAAATCCCCAGGAATCACCTCGTTCTTCTCCGATCTTCCTCTATCCACCTTCATCACCTCACCGGAAAATCTAACACCGCCGGAAACTTCAACCAATTTCCCAGATCACCTTCCATCTTCATCGTTCTTCAAGCGCGATTTTCCAGAACATCCAAATCTCCCTCGTTCTTCAAGGAATTTTTTGCAGAACAAGAATTCTTTCCCATCGTCAACCACAGATCTTCGTAGGTCTTTAACGATCTTCATCCGGTTCTTCAGGTTGCTTCAAGATCTTCAGAGAGTTTCGAAGGTCTTCATTGTGTTCGTTCAATCTTCCAAAGATCTCAAGAAAACTTCGTCTGTCCTTCGTGAATCCCCAGAATTTCATAGACCTTCATACACTCCCCAGAATTTCTTCAAGATTCAGAACTCCATCTTCGTAATCTGTTTACGAGCGCGCTCCAACGGAAATTCCGACCCAGATTCTTTGAAGATCCGTTTCAGAAGCTTGTAGATCTTCAACGCTACAACGCCTCAAAGATTGTTACGTGTTCCTTCAACGACGTCATCCAGGTCCCATTCTTTTCTCCTTCTTCTCTTCGCACGCACGATTAATATTTCTCGTTTAAGTCGCGGTGTTTAGATGAGTGGTAGGTGGTTCTTGATCGGAGGGGGAAGATGATTAGGTAGGGTTTGGGTGTCTCAGGGATTGATGGATGATTCTTAAGAGTTCTTCGGAGAGGGTGTGAGGGCGAGAGGAGATTCATGAGCGGCGTAGTAGGGTTTGTTGTTGGTGAACAGTGCTCAGAATTGTTAGAGAAGAAGTTTGTTTTGTTCTTTGGCTAGTTGGATTAGGGTTAGGTTTGGGCTGGGGTAAGCCCAACTGTGAATTGCTGATCCAAACCCCTCAATTACTCATTGCCCCCCCTCCTGCGTGGGAGGCAGATAGGATTTGGGCTAGGCTTTGCCCTGAACTGCTATTCACGCCCCCCCTAGCGTGGGCCCAGTGAAAAATAACCAGATAATTGCTCATATTGCACCCCCATGCGTTTTTTTTTCTCTTTTATTTTTAGTTGATTTCTGATTCCCTTGGGCCTGCGCCATTTGCTCTTCGCGCCTCCCACTTCCAGCCCATCCAGAATTTTAACTGGGCGCAGTTGCTATTGATACCCCCCTCCACCTTTATTTCAATTTCTTAGTGTTTGTTTCTTTAATATTTTTGCATTTTGTATAAATCATATAAAATAGAAAAATCAATGTTTTTTAATTCTTCTTTTTGCTGTAGGTCAATATAAATGTCTATAAAATGATATAAAAATAAAAATGCCATTTTATTTTTGTTTGCTATTTTTGGCATATTTTCCATTTAAATGACTTTTTAATATCTTTTAGTTCATGCATATTATTAGAAAATTCATAAAAAATAGTAAATTCGATCAAATAATTCCATTCTTTTTTCTGTAGACTCGTAATTCAATGTAGAATTTTATAATACAAAAACATTAGCTTCATCATGCATTTTCATTTTAATTGCATTTTTTTTGCATTGTTATTGATATTGAATAATTGGTTTGTGGCACGTCTGCCTTGTTGATTTTAGCTCTTGCATCTGGTAATGAATTTTGCTTTGGTTTTTTAGTAGGTTGTACTAGACTAATGCATGTTCCCCATAGATTTTTCATAGATTTTTTAGAGGTTGATTGATATTGTTTTAGGGTTAGAGAATAGAGACCTCACGACTTGTCGGTAACCCTTGACCATTCATATGTTAGGGATTGTTTAGTAGCCTTAGAAGTTGACTTAGGCTTTGAGATTTGATCTTGAGATCATAGAGCCATGTAGGTTTCCCCTAGATTTTTGATAGATTTTTGTAGGGTGTTCTGATATTTTTTGTCTGAGCTTGAGGATAGGAGAAGTCTTGATGGCTTCAGACTTTGAAGTTCAACTGTGGTTGAACTTCAGAGATAGTTTCTTGTGGTTTAAGGACCTGTGATTTCTTTTTGAAGATGGAGGCTGGTTGGAGTCTTGTTGGAGCTTGCAAGGATGCAGTGGATTGAGGCCTAGTCTAGGAGCTTGTTCTCTGTTTCTGAGGTTCGAGATCTTGAAGTTTGAAGGGAGTTTATGGTACTTTCCTGAGGAAGGCACTATGAATGCCTTTCATTCTTTCTTCTCGCCTCTTTCTTAAGTATCTAGTGATGTCGGAGCCTTCATGTGAGTTTAGTTTCTCCTGAGGAGGAATGTAAACTGATCACAGTTGTTGAGCCACATGGGATACGATTCCTAAGTGGAAGCCTCCTAATACTTTCCTGAGGAAGGTCCTATGGGTCTGTTCACTTAGTTCCTCTAGTTCATCTAGGATTTCTTAAGTATCCAATGATGTTGGAGCCTTCGTGTGAGTTTAGTTTCTCCTGAGGAGGAATGTAAACTGATCACAGTTGTTGAGCCACATAGGATACGATTCCTAAGTGGAAGCCTCCTAGTACTTTCCTGAGGAAGGTCCTATGGGTCTGCTCACTTAGTTCCCCTAGTTCTTATAGGCTTTCTCAAGTATCCAATGATGCCGGAGCCTTCATGTGAGTTTAGTTTCTCCTGAGGAGGAATGTAAACTGATCACAGTTGTCGAGCCGCATAGGATATGACTCCTGAGTGGTAACCTCCTGGTACTTTCCCGAGGAAGGCACTATGAGTTTGTCTGCTTAGCTCCCTTTCTTTGGTAAGCTTGTTCTGAAGCTTGGAGACTGGGATTGATTCCTCTTGCTTAGAGTTTTGATTAGGGCTTTGCATAGAGCTTTGTTCAGGGATAGATCAGAAGTTTGTTTCAGGGTTGTTAAGGGTCTTGCTCAGGGTTTCTGTTTAAGCTTTGGATAGAGGTTTGTCAGGCTGGTTCGCCTTCTCTTTGTGTTGTTTGACTTGTGTGGTGTTGTGCTGCATTAGACTTAGGGGTTCATATAGATATTTCTGAGGTAGGTGCATCTTAGAAGTAGGCTTTGTATGCATGAGAAGTTGAGGTGGTCCTCCTTCTGCTTGTTTGTTATTGAGTGGCTTTGCTTGTTGGTATTTGGTAGAGCTGAGCTCCCTTGCCTCTGTGGTTTGCGGCCTTTGCGCCTTGTTTGTTTAGTCATTGCATTCATGCATATTTCCAGTATTTCTTTACTTTGCAGTTAATTCCTGTTTGTTGCTTAGTCCTGTTGCCATGATCCCTTAGGAGCTCTGACTTCTCCGCTGCGGAGTCGTTATGATAGACATTAGGATGGTCAATCAGGCATGATAACAGCAGGTAGATTCCCCTTTCTCAGCTATAGTTTTAGGGTGTCTTTTCCCTTTTCCTTTCAGTAGGAGCTCTTGAGTAGCTTGTGTCGTAGTTAGCCGAACTACATCTGCTCTGATTCCTCGTCCCAGACGAGGATATGTAGGCATAGGATGCGATATCCTAGCAAGCACACTAACAACTAACTTTTGTTCTCTCGCGGCTGTGCGATCGAGACTTTCCCGCTGACGACTGATTGTTACCCTTTTCTTTTGCCCGAGTGCATTTGAGACCAAACCGTAGTTGTAGGTTCCCGAATCTTTGAAACCAGTTTATTTTCTCACTGCTGTGTGAGAACCCCCAGGTTAGTCGTAGTTAGTCGAACTACGTTTGCTCTGATCTTCCAAGCTGTGTGGAAGTACGTAGGCACAGGACGCGATGTCCTGGCGAGCAATCTTTCCCCCGTTTAGACGTAGGTAGTCGAACTACGTTGACTCTGACTTTCCCATTGCACGAGGGAGTACGTAGGCCCAGAACACCGTATGTTCTGTCGAGTCCTGTCCTTTTCTTTTCTTTTCAGACTGACCATTAGCGTAGATAGATAAACACACCCTTTTCCTTATAAACACCAAGCGTGGATCCCATCGAGTACGATGGACGTGAGGGGTGCTAATACCTTCCCCTTGCGTAACCGACTCCCGAATCCAGGTTTTGGTTGCTATGACCATACCTTTTCCCGTCTTTGCGAGGTTTACTTCAAGCGTTTCCTCTCCCGCTCTGAGGGATAAATAACGCACGGTGGCGACTCTCCTGTCAAGCCGGAGCCGATTTTCGCAGTAGCGACATGGACCTTTAATCAGAAAAACCCTTTCTTAAGGAGATAAAAAACTGTCAGACAAGCTTGTGTCTTCCGTAGCCCGAACTACGTTTGCTCTGATCTTTCATGCCGTATGAAAGTACGTAGGCACAAGATGCGATACCTTGGCGAGCAACCTTCCCCTCCTTTCTCGTAGGTAGGCGAACTACGTTGACTCTGATTTCTCGTTTCAGACGGGAATACGTAGGCATAAAGTGCGATACTTTGCCGAGTCATTTTCTTTTCTTTTTAACCCATACGTGTAGAGTAGATAGAATAACACACCCTTAGATAGAAAACAAGCGTGGATCTCGTCGAGTACGACGGACGTGAGGGGTGCTAATACCTTCCCCTTGCGTAACCGACTCCCGAATCCAGGATTTGGTTGTGATGACCACTCCTTTCCCTCTTTGCGTTAGGTTTACTCTGAGCGTTTCCTTTCCCTTTTGTGGGATAAATAACGCACGGTGGCGACTCTTCTATCATAGCCAGCGCCGATTTTCGCAGTAGCGACACCTACGTATCCTTATCCAGACGAGAATAAGGAAATCAAAGCATCCGTAGTTCGTGGCTACGACCACGGGTTGGTTAAAGTGTTTTTTATGAGCGATGCTAAGTTTGCGTTCCAGGAGTTAGGGTCGATGCTTGTTTGCGGTAGAACGGAAATAACATGCCCTTTCTGAAAATGTTTGACAAACAATCATGGAAAATAAAATAATTTGAAGTTTGTTTGTGAGTTTTAACAGAAGTGCGTTGAATTTATTTGAGATTCGTATTGCACTAAAGTCTATGACATAGGAGCGAATGTGTTGCAAGATTGCTCCCAAACGGGACGTATGCTAAACACTCTAGAAGAAGTAAGGAGAGTCTTCCCACTCATCATTTCCCATATACTTAAGGATCGTGGCGCATAATACTCGTCATATTTATTAAGTGTTTTTGTTTTGTTTTGAGAAATAAGAGAGACTCAAAGGGCAAAGAGAAAATATAAGGGAAACTCACATAGATGTTGTCATGCAAAATGGGCCTATAGTTGAGGATGCGAAGGAATTCTACCTAATGTTATCATACAAAGATGGACATAAGGTTAAGGTAATAAGGTACTACCCTAATGTAGTCATGTAAAGGATTGAGAGCCTAATGCCTATCCTACCTTGAACCTAATCAAAAATCAAGTTCAAACTAGGAGCCCAAAGGGAGCATGTGATCAAGCAAAAGTAAACATTAAACAAACTCAATCTCAAATAACATATATGAATTCAAAACCCAAAGGAGAAGAAAAGAGATGAAGAGAAAGAAGGTGTCAAAGCAATACAAGATGAAAGGAATCAACATCAATGCACAAGACTCACACATCAAGGAAAGGTCAAGGTATGCTCATCAAATAAATCAAGATATCAAAGAAGGATAAATCACACAATCAACATCTTCAAACATTACACACCGTGATTAAAGTGTTCACACTCTCAAGTTCAAAAGAATAGATGAAGACAATTAAAGAAGTGCATAAGCAAACTTGTCTTAGAATTATAATTGAACACCAATAATCATCATACCAAATCAACATGAGCTCAACAAGATAAGAACTGGTAAAATTCATTATTCACACCTTATCCTAATCAATTTAATTCAAAGATGAAAATAAGGGCACCACACCATCCAACATGAACCACAACAAAGACTATGCATTAATAAATCAGCAACTCATAAAACAAGTCATACATGGTTCAACAAAGTGAAATTAGGTCAAGAAAATCAAGATGGGAAGTAGCATGAACATGAATATCACTAAAAATATCAACTCATGTATATCAATAAGAAACAACAAGAAACAAGTGCAAGGCATGCATCAAGACTAACTAAACATACACCATGATCATCTTCAAAGGAAACATGTGTTCAAGCAAGGCACAAAGACCAAAAGCTCAAGCAATGCCCATCATAACATAAAGGTCAGAAGCAAACTTAAATTATTCAATTCACATTTAATTCCAAGATATCAATAAAGTTCAAGAAGAAACATGTTCAAGATCATGCACAAGAAACTACTCAAGCCATCCATACCAAAGAAACAAATGATCATATAAGATAAGTAAGACAAAGTGATCAGAAAATGAACACCTAAACATGAAGATCAGGACCTTAAACATGTCAACCAAAGCATACAACAGTCATCAAACATCAATCGAAACATACAAGAAGCCAACTCAAGAAACTAGGTCAAGAATATCAAAGAAGCATGGTCAAAACATCATCAACTTGGAAATTCAACCAAAAATAGAAAAATAGACAAACAAATATGGATCTAAAACACACAATTAAGTTAAAACAAACAAGATTCATCATAAAAAAATATCCCAAAGAGATTGCATAAATGCATCACCAAATCAAATCAAACAAGATCAAGTAATAGGCTAATCGAGCATAAGTCGAGGATCAATTAAAACCAAGTGGGAATCGATAAAAAATTCCACATCCAAGCACCAAATCAAACCTCAAACCATCATAATTTAAGTGTCAAAACATGGGAAAAATATTGGATCAAGAAGGCATAACAAAGACATCAAAAGATCAAACAATAATTCAAGGGTAAACATGTCAAACCACTTCACAAATAAATTCAAAATAAAATAAGAAAAATAATTGAAAAATAAAATAAAAGCTATGAAAATCATCTCAAGATAATGAAGGACCAGAATCATATTTTTGTCAATTTTTATCATGATTGGAATTATTAAAATAAAAATCAAATTAAAAAAAGCAAGAAAACAAAATAAAGTGGAAAAACAAACCAAGGGAGGTGCATAAGCAAAAACAGAAACCAAGGGCAACATGTTAAAGCGCGTGTTAGGATCAAATGGGGGGTGGGGATAGTAGAAAGAGCCAGGCCCAAACCAAGAATCAGATTCTAAACAAAAAAAGGTTACACTAGTGGAGGCCATGTCATCCTTATTAATTGAGGTGGCAATGACTCACTAATACGAACGGACCAGATATAGCCACTTCAACACATTTGAATTCAAATAGTGGCGCAAAATGCCACATTAGCTCTCTTCAACCTCCATATGCCGGATCCCTAGCTCCGGTCGTCTTCTCCGGTGAGTAGGTCACTAGAGCTTCCCCAAAATGCCTAGAAACCAAGATCCAGACCACCATCCCATTGGAAATTTCATGTTGATCATGAATCTACCAACATTTTTCACAAATAAGCATGTTTTCATGGTGAAAATCTTGCACAAAAATTTGGTCACTCAAACTGAAACTCCATGAATCAACACAACTAGATGCACAAACATTGCCTAGCATACTCCTAGAATGAGAGAAAACAAATCTTAAAATTTACCTAGTGGATAGTGTCCACTGCACAACACTTGCAGAAACTTGAGGAAAACTTCACTAATAGCCTTAGCAATCCTTGAGGATGATGAATCTAGCCAGCAAATGTCAAGAATTCCCTTGAGAAATAAGCTTCGAAGACAATGAAAATTGAGAGAAAAAGGTAAGCTCAGTTATGAGAATTGAGTGAGCGAGCTAGGTTTGGAGTGTATTGGCTTAAATAGAGTTTCTTCTAGGATTGGACACGAAGCAAAGTGGTTAGGAAGTAGTTGTTGTGGTTTGGGAACGAAAAATGTGAAAATGAAGTGTGTTATGGTGTAGGCACTGGTAGTGGTTTATTTGCAGCATTAGAGAGAGGTTTGGAGAGTGATTTTATGTACCAAATGAATTGGAATTGAACCAGCATGTGGGAAGCAAATAGAGTAAGGTTTGTACCATCTTTTCTCTTTCCAAACTTTTGCCAAAAAGAGTTCACGAGGGTGTATGGCATGCATGAGTATGTTTGATCAAATTTGGCAAAGTTTGTGATGCTATGCGTGGGAGCATGATGTGTACATGCCATTTTGCCAAAATCCGAACCAAATGTGCCAAATAAATGTGACATGCATGCCTTATCTTGGAATCAAGCTCGTATGGACTTTTTGAACCAACATAACTTGATGAATTTTATCTCAAACCATAAGGTCTTGAGCTTGAATGAAACTAGAGAGAAAGATGAACCACTTTCCTGTTCATTACTTCTTGATATAAGGATAAGAAGATGATGAAAACTCCACATGAAAGTGTGTCCATAACCTGGCCAAGAAACTTGAAAAAATTCTAAGTTATAAGGCACATTTGACAACTTGATGACATCAACTTTGAGACTTCATATCTTGAGCTCTAGGTACTCAAATGATGAGTTATTGGTATGCTTGAAAATCTTGGAAGAAGTTTAACAAATTTGATGTTAGAGGAAAGTTAAATTGGAGTTTGGATCATGATGAAAAATGTCTTGGAAGTTAGCTTCAAGAAGTTGACAAACAACTTGCTAAATTTGGCATCTTCAACACCCTAACTTTGGGACGCCATAACTTGAGTTCTACACATCCAATTGGAAAGTTCTTATAATCAAAAGAAAGCTTGGAGAATAAGTAACAACTTTCATGTTGAAGGAAAGATTAGATAAAGCTTAGACCATCAAGAAAATTTCCATTGAAAACATGCCCTCCAAGATGATTTTCCATACTTAGAAAAAATTTTAAGTATTGACAAGACAAATCTTGATTTTTCTCAATTTTAAGCCACCATAACTTTTGATCTATGAATATTTTGGACTTGCTTCCTTCTACAAACTGTAGAAGCACACTTCAATCTCAAGGTTTTGATGATATCAACAAGGCTTAAGCTCATTCCAGGATTGCAAAAAGTAAGCTTTCAAAATTGATCAAGATCAAGACTATGGAATGTCGTCATGCAAATCAAGCTTCATGTGCAGATGATCATACAACTTTCAAGATTTCAACTCAAAGCTTTGGTATATCAATATTCACTTCTTTAATTAATATACAAGTGTTCAAATAATTTATCATATCAACATTTTGCATATGCATGGTTTTAAAATCATTTGGAACTGGTATAACACTTTTAACTCAAGTATTTTTCTGAGTTTTAACAATGTTAACCGGTTAACGGCCTCAAATTTTAAATTCTCAGGGCTAACGTTTAAGTTGTTGAATAGTTGTTAGATAGTAGGCCTCACCGGTTGATGGTGTGATAGGTTGTAAATTCTAAAACTATAGTGAAAAATCTCTTTCATGTGGAAAGGGGAGTGGAGTATCTTTGGATTGTGAAGGGAACCACTATAAATCTCTGTGTCCATTTTTTCTTTCTGTTGTTACTGCTTTCATCATCAAGAACATAACCAAGTAAAATTCAAGAATCTCGAAAAACCGGAAAAAGTTTCTAAAGCCTAATTCACCCCCCCTCTTAGGCATACTTTGAACTTACAATTGGCATCAGAGCGGGTTAAGGTAACCTGTTCCTAATGATTCAGTATGGCTTCCGCTAGCACCAACCCGGTTTTCAAAAACGGTGGAAGTAGTAATAAACCACCACTGTTTTCTGGAGAATATTTCGATTTCTGGAAAATCAAAACGAAGGCACATCTTGAAGCCCAAGGAGAAGGTATTTGGGAAGCAATCGAAGAAGGACCACACAATCCAGTAAATATGGTCAATGGCGTTGGAACCGCAAAGTTGAAAAGCACGTATGTGTCGCACCTCGAAAATTCATTCAAAAATACGACCCTCGCGCAAAAAGGCGCGGAAATGCGGTTCGACAGATTCACCACCGAACTTTATTTTTCCCGAATAAACGGGAGAGGAAAATATCGAGAAAACCTCTTAAAAACGAAAGGATAGGAACAGGGCTGTCGCAACCATGTTCCGGGTTCGGGAGTCGGTTACGTGAGGGGAAGGTATTAGCACCCCTCACGTCCGTCGTACTCGACGGGAACCTCTTAAGGTAAATATGGGGAGTGTTGTTTAGGTTTACTTGTTTTTCTTCTCGTTGTTAAAGGTAGAATTGGTAGGGTAAGAGGTTAGAGACGCAAAGGAGAGATGGGTGGATGGAGGATAGGGTGCTCGCCAAGGATTTGGGCCCTTGTGCCTACGTATGCTCATTCGGACGAGAATGAGAAATCAGAGCGTCGTAGTTCGACTACAGGAAAGGATGGGGGAAGCGGAAGATGGATAGAAGTGTGCTCGCCAAGATCATCGCAATCTTGTGCCTACGTATCTTATATTCAAGAATGAATAAAGAATCAGAGCGTCCGTAGTTCGTGGTAACAACCACGAAAGATGAGATTGAATGAGTTGAAGTTTGAGTTTGAGACGAAAGGATGACTGACAAGCAACTCAGGAGCGCGTCTTAAGAGCTTGTCACTCAAGAATTCAAGGAATGCGAGATTCCAAGAACTCAGTTCTTTCGGGAATTGACTGAATAAATTGAAGATAAAGTGTTGGATGTTTTGAAATCGAAATAAAGAACTAATAACAACTCAAGGGCGCGCCTCGAGAGTTACTTATTCGAATATTCAAAGAATGCTAGATTCTGAGAATATCCCTCTTTCGTAAGTTTTTTTAAAAAATGCTTGTGAAAGGATCGAATCAAAAAATGGCATGCGAGGCCAAAAGGAAGTTGTTTTGATATGGTTCGACGACGCGTCAAGGATCTGATTGATGATGGAACCGACTTGGCGACGTGTCAAGTGTTAGGATTGTGAGAAACGATATTATTCCCTGAGGGTGCTCTTAATATCGAGACCACGAGGAATTGTGAAAGAAATGCGGGTTGCGAATGCGGACGAGCATTCGACTTAGGAGAAAGTTGAAAAATGGTTGAATTTAAAAGAGTCGAAAGGTTGAGCGAATAACAACTCAAAGGCGTGCCTCGAGAATTATTCACTCGAAGACACAAGGAATGCTAGATTCCAAGTATCTCCTTCTTTCGAAGTTTGATCGAGAAAGAAAATTTTAAAAATGACTTGAAGCGAAATGGGGTATGAAAATAATTTGTGAACGTGTGAGAAGTGAGAACGCGAGATTGAGTTTGAAAATACCGATTATTTAATAAATGAGACGTCGGCCCCACAACCAAATAATCGGGGTATTACCGAAATGCTAGATTCCAATAACACCATTTTTATTTGAAGAATGTTGGAATGAACAAAGAAAATATCACACAGAATGCTAGATTCCTATGACATTTTTGTTCTAAATCGCGTACTAAACGAATGGTTGAATGACATATTATTTAAGGTGTGCACCCCAATAATGTTTGTCCAAAAATTCAAGAAGTGCTAGACTTCAAGAATTTAATGACTTGATCGAGAAATAATTTAGTGTTGAAAAGTATATTGAAATAGGATTTAAAGAAAATCAAACATATTTTAGAAATAAGCTGAAAAATAAATTGTAAGTTAAAATGAATTGATTTAAATTTAGCAAAAAATAAATTAATCAAAAGTTAAAAGTAAATTTAAAAAAAACTAAAGTGTAATTTATTGAATTGCTTAAAACATGCTACTTACTAAAGCATATACAAAATATAAAAGTTAAATTGCCTAATATATAAAACAAAATGAACAATACATTATTTAAGGTGTACACCTTAATAATGTTCATTCGAAAACTCGAGAAGTGCTAGACTCCAAGAGTTTAATCTTTCGGGACTTGATTGAAAAAATAAATTTAGCACATAAAAAAAAGTTGAATTAAGATTAGAAAAATAATTAATTTTGAAAATAACTTAATTAAGAAAAATAAGTTAGAAATTCATGTTAACATAAATTAATCAATTTTAATTTAATGAAATCAAACGCTTAGAAATCAAATAAAACTATCAATTAAGCATGTTAAAATCAAACACTATGATTATTAAACTGAGTTAAAATATCCGAATAATAAAAATTGATTAATAACTAACTGATTCCTAAACTGAATTTTAATTAACCAAAAAACCTTTAAAATAAACAAGAGCAGTAACTGTAAATCTCAGCATGCCACCACCGTTTGCGGTTTCGATGTTAATTCACTTAACCTGTTTTGTTTTACACTTGCCAACACCGGTTATCATCAACAAACTACAAGCACTTGTCCATATAACTGGTATAAAAAAAAATCACCAAAAACTAGTAGGCAAAACACATTGAATTAGTGAAAAACACATGATACCATAATCCATAACCGAAGTCAAACCGAAAAACAATAAAAAAACAGCGTCAAACTGTCGCGACAGCCTTTGGTGAATTGGTGCTTTGAACTGCTGGTGAACTCAACCATTGCTCTGTACACCTTGAGTCTGTGTTGCTGTTGCCGATATTTGAGGAAGTCGCAACAGGTTCTTGTTGCTTCCTGATGCCTTATTGTTGCTTCTTCTGAAAGTTGTTGCTACGCCGCTGAAGAAAGCCACGTTAGCCGGGGATGTCACATCCTTACTAGTTGTAGCTTTAATATTTATGGCGAATTGCGGCGGCTTTGCAATCGTTATCATCCTCGCTGCAAGCATACTTTGTCGCAGCTTCCCAGCTCTCCGAACCAAAATCTACTTGTTGAATGCGTTGTATCGAGACCGGGTGATGTTTAAAAGAGATAAGACGATGTTCTCTGCAGCTGGATGTTCGTTGCGGCTAAGATGCAACTCCGATCCTCGCTCGGTGGTCGCAACCTGCACAGAAATACAAACGAACAATACGAGAAACAAAAAAAAATTAAAATTGAAATTAAAGGGAGCAGTCCAAGCCTGCACATAACCCATGCTCTCCTCAGATGCTACCATACAGTCATATTAAAACCACGGCAAAATTTGATGCGCAACAACATACATGAGCAACATGTCATCCTTAAGTCTCAGCCTGTAAATTAATGCTCACCACAACCTAAGTCATAATTAACAGCAACCTTCTTTAATCTGAATAAGAAGGCACCTAACTGGCCGAGACGGGACATAAGCAACCACCGCGCCTAATACTCAAAATAATACCTAGACCAAGCAGTATATATGCTTCAAAATTCTACGGACAGTGAGACTGCAGAAGTGGTTCTTTCGGTGGAAGCAAAGACAAAATCAAAGCACATCAACATTCGACCGCATCATTCGTTACTCATGGTGTACATCCAAGCAACATCAACTTCGAGCTTTGGTCTTGAGTTGTCATGATTTTGGACCCCGCTTGTCACAACTACCTTTAAATCATTGTTGCTGCTGAAAGTTTTCACTCATCTTCCTTTTCAGCAAAGTCGCAACCTGCACAGGAATTAGCAACAGACAGCCACACAAAACACAATCAAATTGAAATTTTAATATGTTGATAAGCTTGGGGTTGGAGTTGCTGCATAGTCGATGATTCAAAGGTGCCACGACCTGCACAAAGTCAACAGCCAGCAAAAGTAAGATAAAAAAAAACCCTGCAAGTTCAGAACTGTCAAAAGTTCTACTTGAATCGTCAAAGGCCATTGTGATTCCACATTGAAGGAATTTGCTGTGGTAAACCCGGTCCGAGTACGATGTCATGTCGTTGTCAAGAGCCTCGTGGATGAATTCGCTATGATTGAGATGAAGTTGTTCAGAACAATATTATCGGACTCGCACGGTAAAGTTGTCGCAGACATTTGCGTATTGCTGAACTGTGTTGATATTGCCTTTGACCTCAAGCCACGACATTGGGTCGCTTAACTTCGTCCGGATTGAGCTATCGCACAATTTGCATCCTAGTAACATTGTAACCTGCATACAAACTCATCACAACCAACCACGTAATTCTTATGAAAAGAAAAAGACTTAGGACCCATCATCAAAGTAATACCAAGGTAAATAACAATTCAGAAACATAACCGAAAACCTCAAGCCGAGGCTACTGCCATAATTCAGGACCTGTCCTCATCCAAATCGAGTGGCACTTAGAGTGACTGTTATCCACCGTCATTGCGTCCAGGGATTTATTGTTGCCATTCAACAGGGTCGCGACCTGCACAAAAACTAACAGCAGACAACAACACCAAATACAATCCTTATATGATGGAATCGTCTACTCGAAGATGACACCAATGCTCGTGTAGAAAAAACTGGGATATAACCCTGCAATTTATTTAGAAGGCCACCAACTTTGGAACTGCAACATCCACACGAAGCTAAAGGAAATTTATCAGAAAAAAAATTAACAGGACTATTAATACAATCAAAACAAATCAATATCTGATGTAACAACCACACTCCCTACAACAGTTTAAAAACTCAAACAGAACTAGTCATGGAAGGTAACATATCAATTCCTTTTTGCCCATTCGAAACCTGTATAATGTACACTAACAAACATCACACCGAACCAAAAGCACCCCCTGCGAGTGTATCAATGGTTAAAAAAATATCAATTGGGATAACATGGTTTCCTAACCATCAACACCTATACTAATCACCAGAGAAATAACAATAAAAACAATCATGATGTACACTCAAGCCATGGGATATGAGATGAAAACACAAGAATATGATTTCAATAACCCAAACAGAGGTAAAAAAAAAAACAGTATCTACACAACTTGATAAACCTGTTTACAATAACTCAATCAAGGAATGCAGTAAAAATGGACATGAACAAAAACACGAAAATAGCATAACATTATATCTTGGACCTGTTACCTAAACCACCGTTGAAATGGCTTCTTCCTCAGCTACAAACAACGATTGCGAAATCGCACAACCACGCCGCGTACGGTGATGACTTGTCGTTGGTATTATGTCACCGTTGTTGAACCGTGTTGCTCAAAACTCGTCTCTCGGAACTGTTGAATCGGCAGAGAGCTGGAAGCGTAATTGACTTTGAACGGAGAGGGTTTCCGTTTGGCTTTGTTGACGCGTGAAAGAATCCACAATGAAAGGAATGTTCGCTGGTGTTGTTGTTTAAACGAAGGAAATCGGAGACAGATGGGGGGTAGAAACGAGTGTGAGAGTTACAAATTGATGATGATGGTTTCCTTGAGGTGTAGGTTGGATTGAGGTTGATGGCGGAGAAACGAGAGGAAATGGCTGAGGTTTGTGAGCTGAAGAAGATTTAGGGTTTGGGGTTGGATTGGGGCGGCCGATTTCTTCTTGATGAACAGTGTATTAGGGTTCCAATTAGGTTATGAACAGTAAATGCCCCCAATTCATCAGACTCCTCCTCTTTTAATACCAACCCTACGACCAACCCTAACGGGCCGTAAATGGGCCTCTTTCAAATCCAAATTCCTTCTACTTTTCTTCCCTTTTTCAGCAAATAAACAATTAGTTAAATATAAACAAAGACTAATTAACAATTAAAATATTAACTAAAACAACTAAATAATAAATAAATATTTAAACAAACAATTAAATATTAATAAATGTAAAAAGAATATATATATAAAAACAAAAACAAAAATGAATGTTAATTAAAATATTTTTTAGTAATATTTAAAAAAGAAAAAGTTCAAGAAACTGAGAAAAAATTAATATTCACAAAAAAGGTTGCTAGGCCACGTGTCACGCCTTAATGGGTCATAAAGATAAATTTTTTAAAAAAATTGACCAATTGCGAGCGGACATGTGTCTAAATGGCATGAAACAATAAATGCGAAAATATTTACAAAAGGGTAGGACAAATTTAGGGTATGACAGATGCCCCTATCTAATAGGCTTGAACCTAGGAGAATGAACTGCATTAGCACTCATATTCCTGAGGTAGAAGTCAATTAGATATGAAGAAGACCCTGAATTTGTCCGAAAGAAAAAGAGATGCTTGAGAGCTGATCATGATGATAAATGTAAACCTCTGAGCAAACTGTAAATAACTGGCCAACAGCCACCATCACCAAAAGGGATGAGGGAATGAAACACACACGACCAACAACACTAAAAGGATGGCAAAGCAAAACACAAACAAAATATCGCACAATCTGACATCGACGAAATGCCAGACCTACCACCAAAAGGATGGCAGAGCGAAAACACAAACAAAACCGCACAATCTGATATCGACGAAATACTAGACCTACCACCAAAAGGATGGTAGAGCAAAAACATAAACAAAACACCGCGCAATCTGACATCGACAAAATGCCCGACCTACCACCAGAAGGATGATGGAGCGAAAACACAAACAAAACATCGCACAATCTGATATCGACGAAATACCAGACCTACTACGAAAAGGATGGTAGAGCGAAAACACAAACAAAACATCGCACAATCTGATATCGACGAAATACCAGACCTACCACCAAAAGGATGGTAGAGCGAAAACACAAACAAAACATCGCACAATCTGATATCGACGAAATACCAGACCTACCACCAAAAGGATGGTAGAGCGAAAACACAAATAAAACATCGCACAATCTGACATCGACGAAATGCCAGACCTACCACCAAAAGGATGGTAGAGCGAAAACACAAATAAAACATCGCACAATCTGACATCGACGAAATGCCAAACCTACCACCAAAAGGATGGTAGAGCGAAAACACAAACAAAATATCACACAATCTGACATCGACGAAATGCCAGACCCACCACCAAAAGGATGATGGAGCGAAAACATAAAAGAAATATCGCTCAATCTGATATCGATGAAACACCAGACCTACCACCAAAAGGATGGTAGAGCGAAAACACAAACAAAACATCGCACAATCTGATATCGACGAAATACCATACCTACCACCAAAAGGATGGTAGAGCGAAAACACAAATAAAACATCGCACAATCTGACATCGACGAAATGCCAGACCTACCACCAAAAGGATGGTAGAGCGAAAACACAAACAAAATATCGCACAATCTGACATCGACGAAATGCCAGACCCACCACCAAAAGGATGATGGAGCGAAAACATAAAAGAAATATTGCTTAATCTGATATCGACGAAATACCAGACCTACCACCAAAAGGATGGTAGAGCGAAAACACAAACAAAACATCGCACAATCTGATATCGACGAAATACCAGACCTACCACCAAAAGGATGGTAGAGCGAAAACACAAATAAAACATCGCATAATCTGACATCGACGAAATGCCAGACCTACCACCAAAAGGATGGTAGAGCGAAAACACAAACAAAATATCGCACAATCTGACGTCGACGAAATGCCAGACCCACCACCAAAAGGATGATGGAGCGAAAACATAAAAGAAATATCGCACAATCTGATATCGACAAAATGCCAGACCCACCACCAAAAGGATGATGGAGCGAAAACATAAAAGAAATATCGCACAATCTGACATCGACGAAATTCCAGACCTACCACCAAAAGGATGGTAGAGCGAAAACATAAACAAGATATCGCACAATCTGACATCGACAAAATGCCAGACCCATCACCAAAAGGATGATGGAGCGAAAACAATAAACAAGATATCGCACAATCTGACATCGACGAAATGCCAGACCCATCACCAAAAGGATGATGGAGCGAAACACACACGCACAGGTCGCTATCACCAAAAGGATGATTGGACAACACAAATTTGAAGTTTACCAACACCAAAAGGATGCAGGCTAGGTTGAACTAGCGAGGTTCGACTATCACCAAAAGGATGATAGTAAGGCAATTGACAACGGTCACGCTCGCCGGGTACAACTCATTGGGGAACCCCCAAGAGGAAAATTAAATTGAAATGAGTTAACGGGGTACGCCCACCGTCTTGTTTGGAAATCACAGTTTGCTGAAATGGTTTCATGGTTACGCCCATGAATTCTGAAGAGGATGCCCCTGACTGGGCTGAATTTGTCTTGATGCCTTGTCTTGCTCAACAAAAGGTTGAACAACTTCATGAGGAACACTCACGGTCTTGCTGAAGATGCCCCTGCTCGGGTTGGATCTTGCACTGAACTTCTTGGATTTGCCCAACAAAAGGTTGAACAACTTCGTGGGGAACGCCCACGGTCTTGAATGATATGCCCCTGACTAGGCTGAATGTTGATTTGAAGATCTGATCGACCACGAGGTTGAAACACGCCATGGGAAGTACCCACGGTCTTGAAAAAGATGCCCCTGACTGGGCTGAATCTTGCTCTAAATGTCTTTGAATTTTTGGGAGAAACACCCAATTGCGGAAGATTGCCCCTGCCTGGGTTGGTGATTGCTTTGAAGCTCTTAAAAATCGTGGGATAAACCCACCATCTTGTGGAAAATCCCCCTGACTGAGTGGTCGACGGTCTTGGAAATCTTCGAGATTGATCCTGGACCTTGACTTGCATATATGAATGCTGGATGATATTCCCTACGAGTGGACGTGCGAATGCAAATGCTGACGTGCGGAGATGCAAGAGCTGGGGAAGTATGATACGACTGGTTATGCAAAATGATGTAAAATGCTTATGATAGCGAATGCAATGCGTATGACGTGCATGATTGCAGACAGGTGATTGGAAATGCAGGTGGAAATGCCAGCGTGGTGGCCTCTGGTAGTTGCCAATGCGGATTGGACTTCGGGTGGTGGGAGGGATTGACTGCCTCGACACGCATTTTGTTGAAGACGCCATGCCTAGAGCAGAAGATGTCCTTGATGCCCCAAGTCTGGGATATTTGGTGATTGTGAATTTACTTCAGAGAGAATCGCTACTCTGCTTGATGGTCAGGACGACCTGGTCTTTCCCCAGTTCGAACCTGGCAATGGTCTGCCCCGGATTAACCCGTTCTGACATATGGAAGTTGAACTCGGGTGACTTGCCCCTGTTCGAGCTATTGAGTAATTTGCCCCAGCCAGTGGGTTCTGAGGTAGTCTTGCTTTGTGTCATCCACTGAAAGTCAAGCTCCTCCTTGATGGTCTATTGTTGAGATGTCCTTGAATACCCAACACTGATTTGCAAATAAAATTGTACATTCATAAATGGTAACATTAATGCGTAATTCAATGTAAGTTTTGAAAAAGTGTCTTTTATTGAAGTGTCGTGATAGTGAGACGAATGGACTGCTAGCCCAGACGTTGTGCTAATTGATTGGTGTGAAATACATATCAAGAGAAATGATACCAATGTGTCGCACCTCGAAAAATCACGGAGACATTTCGGAGAATACGACCCTCGCGCGAAAGGCGCGGAAAATTGCGGTTCGACAGAGTCGCCACCGAACTTTATTTTTCCCGAAATAAACGGGAGAGGAAAATATCGAGAAAACCTCTTAAAACAAAAGGATAGGAACAGGGCTGTCGCAACCAAGTTCCGGGTTCGGGAGTCGGTTACGTGAGGGGAAGGTATTAGCACCCCTCACGTCCGTCGTACTCGACGGGAACCTCTTAAGGTAATTGCGGGGAGTGTTGTTTAGGTTTACTGGTTTTCTTCTCGTTGTTAAAGGTAGAATTGGTAGGGTAAAAGGTTAAAGACGCTAAGGAGAGATGGGTGGTTAGAGGATAGGGTGCTCGCCAAGGATTGGGGCCCTTGTGCCTACGTATGCTCATTCGGACGAGAATGAGAAATCAGAGCGTCGTAGTTCGACTACGGGAAAGGATGGGGGGAAACGGAAGATGGATAGAAGTGTGCTCGCCAAGATCATCGCAATCTTGTGCCTACGTATCTTATATTCAAGAATGAATAAAGAATCAGAGCGTCCGTAGTTCGTGGTAACGACCACGAAAATATGGGGTTTGAAATGGGTTGAAGTTGAGTTGGGAACGAAAGAGTGACTGACAAACAACTTAAGGGCGTGCCTCAAGAGCTTGTCACTCAAGAATTCAAGGAATGCGAGGTCCCAGGAACTCAGTTCTTTCGGAAATTGGGTTGAATGAGTTGAAGATGAGAGTTGGATATTTTGAAATCGAAAGAATGAACTAATAACAACTCGGGGGCGTGCCCAAGAGTTACTCATTCGAATATTCAAAGAATGCTAGATTCTAAGAATAACCCTCTTTCGTAAGTTTTTAAAAAAATGTGTTTGTGAAAGGATCGAATCGAAGAATGGCATGCGAGGCCAAAAGGGAATTGTTTTAAACTGGTTCGACGACGTGTCGAAGATTTGATTGAAGATGGAACCGGCTTGACGACGTGTCAAGGGTTAAGGTTGTGAGAAACGATATTAGTCCCTGAGGGTGCTCCTAATACCGAGACCACGGGGGATCGTGAATGTGTGTGAAGTGTGGGTTGCGAATGCGTACGAGCACTCGACTTAGGAGAACGTTGGGAATGATTGAATTTGAAAAAAGTCGAAAGGTTGAGTGAATAATAACCCAAAGGGCGTGCCTCGAGAATTATTCACTCGAAGATTCAAGGAATGCTAGACTCCAAGAACCTCCTTCTTTCGAAGTTTGAATCGGAACGAAAATAGTTTAGAAAAGATTTGAAGTGAAATGAGGTATGAAAATAGTTTAAGATACGAGATGTGAGGACGTGAGATTGGATTTGAAAATGACAATTATTTAGTAAATGAGACGCGGGCCTCACAACCAATTAATTGGGGTATTACCGAAATGCTGGATCTCGACAACACCTTTTTCATTTGGAGAATATTTGAATGAACGATAGAAATATCACACAGAATGCTTGATTCCTATAATATTTCTTTGTTAGAAAAAAAAACAATTTTGAAAATGAGAGGTCGAATAATACACTACTTAAGGTGTACACCTTAGTAATGACTATCCAAAAATTCAAGAAGTGCTAGACTTCAAGAATTTAGTTTCTCACGAGTTAATTAAAAAAAATAATTTGAATGAAGATTTAGAAAAATTATTTTTTGAGGATGGTTTTGATTTAATTTAAGAAATAATGTTTGAATAAACAATGAATATATTACACAGAGTGCTAGACTCCTGTAATATATTTTTGCTCGAATAATTAAAAGCATATTTTAAAATGATAAAAAACATATTATCCAAGGCGTACGCCCCGATAATGATTACTCAAAAACTCAAGAGGTGCTAGACCTTAAGAGTTTAGTTTTCGTGATTTAATTAGAAAATAATTTTAGTGTTAAAACATAATTGAAATAGGATTAAGAAACAAAATCATATTTTTGAAAGTGATTTAATTAAGAGAATAGTTTATATGTTAAAAATAAATTGAATTAAGATTTGAGGAATAAAATAAACAAATTTTGAAATGAGTTCAAAAATAACACAAAGGTTATTATTTTTTTTAAAATTGTTTTCTTTCTTAAACATGTGCACCATACTGGTCTTATTGGTAGTAACTAGTATTGGTGAGAAACCTTTTACACTGACCATAATTCCAATGGTTAAGACCAAATAATTGAATCCTTTGTCTTAAAGTCTTGCAGCACCCTTAAAAAAAACACTTAGCAGCCAAAACACGCCTGTAGTTAATATGCTCATTATCCACGAGCCAAATCCATAATCTCACAGTTTAATATATATAACAAAAACAGTAGCTATTTGAAAGATTAGGACGAAGCGCACTGCGAGATTTACGAAACATTAACAACCTGCAATATTAGAAATGTTAAATCATGGCAATTTGTTATGCAACACCAACTACATCGAATAATCATATCGTCCATTAAGACAGCCAACCACATACAATAACATCGGAGCTGCAACGACCTAACCAACATAAATCCACCCACTGTTTGTGTAAAATAAAAACAACCTAAATTCAAACTTAAACCAGAACAAAGTGAACTCAAAATTGGTCTGAAAACAAAACATCATAACTAAAGAATTTGTAATATCAAAAATCTCTAACCGTTTTACAGCTCACGAAGCTATAATCCTAACACAGACAGTTGGTATTATGCAGAAAACAAACCACATCGTTGAACCTATTACCGACACACATAACCGCAATCACGTGCTACTGCTTGTGTACGATCATTTCCAATCCCGCGCTCAATTCAAAACCTGCATATCAATCATGGACAGCAACAACAGAAAACCGAATTCGCAGTTTCAAAGACCAAACTTAAATCAAAGGTGTGAGTTCAGATGGTTCAAAGTTAAATGCTGTTTGAACTTGCGTTGCTGCTTCCAAAGACCAAATGTCGCTTGCGATATTTGATGTTGAAACTGTATTGGAAACTGAAAATAACAGAACTGGTCGGCAACGTCGCGGCCTTGAATCGGATTCGCAATGAGTGTTCGACGAAAGCGCAGTCGAAATTGGTTCAGCTTTATAGTTGCTTCCCGCGACATTCAAACCTGTAATGATCCAAACAGACAGAGTAATTCTAGACCAGACAAAATATGTGGAAACAATACATGGTTAAGATGCATCGTGATGGAATCAGACGGAGACTTGTTAGCAACGTCTGTGAGCGATTTCTTGGACCTGAAACTAAAGCACAATGGAATATAAACACAGCTACCAACTAATACAACCTGGATCAACCCCTGCCGTGTGAGGTTCGAGCTAGCATGTAACAGCTTTACAAATAATTGTCAAACAGATAACGGAAATGCGAGCTTTACAACTCGAGCTGATATGAGTGAATATTTGTCAAACAAATAACAGCTTTACAGTTCGAGCTGATATGAGTGAATAATTGTCAAACAAATAACAGCTTTACAGTTCGAGCTGAGTCGACCCCTACCGTACGAAACATATGTTGAGATTGAAACAAAATGCTCATACTATGTCAACAAAAGGCTACACAATCTGGACAAACTCATATCATATCTTTTAATCACAAACTTAACAGAAAAAGAAACAGTACCATAGCTAATAATAAACATTAACATTCATGAAGATGTAAACTATGCAGTTCAAAATGTTTATGTTTATGCAGTTCAAAATCACATGAAAAAAATAAACTCGTGAAGATCAGACAAGAAACAGAACAAAATGACAGGAAAACTGACCAACACGATTAAATTCGGAAAGTCAGAAAGAAGAACAAAACCAACCGGAAACGGTCAATGAAACGCCTTGTTGATGCTCTCCGGTGGATTATGTTGATGTGCCCTGACTGGAAAACCGACAAAGTCCAACAATCTGTTGCGAGTTCCTTGCGCGTCGCCGGTGAACCACGACAGTGTTGTTGTTCGTCGGATTTGATGTGCTTTCGTGGCGAGGGAGCTAGGAAGGAGGGTTTTGTGGTGAGTGATTCCGAGATGAAGTTCGAAGGAGAGACACGATGTCGATTGAGGCGAAGAGGAAAAGGGTTTCGGTGTCACAAGCTGAAGGCGGAGGCTTTGTCGTGAGGTTGTAAGGGAGAAGAGGGGTTAGGGTTTATTGTGAGGAGGCGCCGTTTTGGGATCTTGAGAGAGGCAATGAACAGTAGTTTAGGGTTTCTTGTGTGAGAATACCCTCTCTTCTTATAACGATCTCAGCCTTCTCTTAATGGGTCTTTGAGATGGGCCCATATCCAAATCCAACTTTTCTTCTTTTTTTACTTAAATTTTTTCAGCAATTAATTAAAAAAGACATATGAAACTAATATTACATTATTAATTGAATCTAACTAATAAATAAATATTGATAAATACTAATTAATAAATATTAAAAAGAATATAAAAAAACTAAAATTTGAAAACCGAGAAAAAAATAATTACTAAGAAAATATATATTATTAGTAACATTTAAAAAGAAAAAGTTATTTTTAAGAAAATAATATTTACAAAAAATGTTGTTAGGCCATGTGTCACCCTTTTTAATTGGTTAAAAAAGATGAAGTTCTGAAAAATCAACCAATTTCAAGCGTACACGTTGTCCAGATAAAAACGGGCAATGCACAAGCGAAAATAAAATAGAAAGAAAATCAAAAATATTTTACAAATGGGTAGGACAAATTTAGGGTATGACAGATGCCCCTATCTAATCGACTTAAACCTAGGAGAATGAACTGCATTGGCACTCATATTCCTGAGGTAGAAGTCTATTAGATATAGAAAGACCCTGAATTTGTCCGAAAGAAAAAGAGATGCTTGAGAATTGAAAACGCTGGATGATGTAAACCTCTGAGCAAACTGTAAATAACTGGCACAGGTCATCATCACCAAAAGGATGATGGGACAAAACACACACGGTTACTGCCATCAAAAGGGTGACAGAGCAGAACACATTCGCAAAATCTGACATTAATGACTATGACAGACCCCTCATCAAAAGGATGACGGAGCGAGACAACAAAACTCGCACAATCCATCATTAATGACCATGATAGACCCTCACCAAAAGGATGACGGAGCGACACGCACGCCAAACAACATTGCACAATCTATCATTAAAGACCATGATAGACCTCTCCATCAAAAGAATGATGGAGCGAAACACAAATAAACACAATCTATCACTAATGACCATGATAGACGCAAACACAAATAAACACAATCTATCACTAATGACCATGATAGACGCAAACACAAATAAACACAATCTATCACTAATGACCATGATAGACGCAAACACAAATAAACACAATCTATCACTAATGACCATGATAGACGCAAACACAAATAAACACAATCTATCACTAATGACCATGATAGACGCAAACACAAATAAACACAATCTATCACTAATGACCATGATAGACGCAAACACAAATAAACACAATCTATCACTAATGACCATGATAGACGCAAACACAAATAAACACAATCTATCACTAATGACCATGATAGACGCAAACACAAATAAACACAATCTATCACTAATGACCATGATAGACGCAAACACAAATAAACACAATCTATCACTAATGACCATGATAGACGCAAACACAAATAAACACAATCTATCACTAATGACCATGATAGACCTCTCCGTCAAAAGGATGATGGAGCGAAACACAAAACAAAATGCACAATCTATCACTAATGACCATGATAGACCCCTCCATCAAATGGATGATGGAGCGAAACACAAAACAAAGTGCACAATCTATCACTAATGACCATGATAGACCTCTCCATCAAAAGGAAGACGGAGTGGAACACAAAACAAAACACAATCTATCACTAATGACCATGATAGACGCAAACACAAATAAACACAATCTATCACTAATGACCATGATAGACGCAAACACAATCTATCACTAATGACCATGATAGACCCCTCCATCAAAAGGAAGACGGAGTGGGACACACGCCAAACAATATCGCACAATCTATCATTAATGACCATGATAGACCCAACACCAAAAGGATGATGGAGCGAAACACACGCGAACGGGTCACTATCACCAAAAGGATGATAGGACAATACAGATCTGAAGTTTACCAACACCAAAAGAATGCAGGCTGGATTGAACTGACGAAGTTCGACTATTACCGAAAGGATGATAGTAAGGCAATTGACAACGGTCACGCTTGCTGGGTACAACTCATTGGGGAATCCCTGAGAGGAGGATTGAATTTGAAACGAGTTGACGGGGTACGCCCACCGTCTTTGCTTGGAAATCATAATTTGCCGAAATGATTTCATGGTTACGCCCATGAATTCTGAAGAGGATGCCCCTGACTGGACTGAGTTGGTCTTGATGTCTTGTCTTGCTCAACAAAAGGCTGCTCACGGCTTTGCTGAAGATGCCCCTGCTCGGGCTGAATCTTGCATTGAATTTCTTGGATTTGCCCAACAAAAGGTTGAACAACTTCGTGGAGAATGCCCACGGTCTTGAATGGTATGCCCCTGGCTGGGCTGAATGTTGATTTGTATATTTGATCAACCACGAGGTTGAAATACGTCATGGGAGACGCCCATGGTATTGAAAAGATGCCCCTGACTGGGCTGAATCTTGCTTTGAATAACTTCGAATTTTGTGGGAGAAACCCACAATTGCAGAAGATTGCCCCTGACTGGGTTGATGACTGTTTTGAAGCTCTTGAAAATCGTGGGGTAAACCCACCATCTTGCGGAAGACGCCCCTGACTGGGCGGTCGACGGTCTTGGAAATCTTCGAGATTGATCCTGGACCTCGACTTGCATACATGAATGCCGGATGATAAATGATATTCCATATGAGTGGACGTGCAAATGCAAATGCTGACGAGCGTAGATGCAAGAGCTGGGGGAATATGGTATGATTGGAGTATGCATATGATGCAAGATGCGTATGAAGTCGAATGCGATGCGTATGATGTATATGATTGCAGACAGGTATTTAGAAATGCAAGTGGAGACGCCAGTGTGGTGGCCTCTGGGTAGTTGCCAATGCGGATTGGACTTCGGGTGGTGGGAGGGATTGACTTCCCCGACACGCAGTTTGTTGAAGATGCCGCGATTGAAGCGGAAGATGTCCTTGATGCCCCGAGTCTGGGATATTTGGATGACTGTGAATTTGCTTCAGAGAAGGTTGCAACTCTGCTTGATGGTCAGGACGACCTGGTCTTGTCCCAGTTTGAACATGGTAGTGGCCTGCCCCAGCTTAACCAGTTCTGGTATATGGAAGTTGAACTCGGATGGCTTGCCCCTGTTCGAGCTACTGAGTGGTTTGCCCCAGCCTGTAGGCCTTGAGATAATATTGCTTCGTGTACGCCACTGAAAGTCAAGTTTCTCCTCGATTGCCCTCTGCTGGAGTGTCTTTGAATACCTAGCACTGATTTGCAGATATAATTGTACATTCATAAATGGTAACATTAATGAAAAGTTCGATGCAAGATTTGAAAAGTATCGTTTTATTGAAGTGTCGTGATAGTGAGACGAATGGACCGCTAGCCCATACGTTGTGCTAATTTGATTGGTGCGAAAGATATAGCAATCAAAATGACACCAATGCTGATGATTAGAAATCATGTGAGGAGTCAGGTTACGCAACCTTGCGATAGTATGCTTTCAAAATAAACCTCGTCTCAATTAGGTATTTCGTGGTCTGGTTCATGGTTATGAAACAAATGATATTAGGCTCAAAGTCTGATTGGTACCCACCCCTTCTTCTTAATGATCTCCAGTCCTACACTCAGTTAATCCTACACTTGTCTGGACGGTGTAAGCTTGACGGTTCAAGGTTGGCTTGACGTGGCAGTCACCTTATTTTGGTTTTTTATAGATGTCAGTGCCCCTTGACTTGGGTGGCCACTGAATCCTATTTTGTTTGTTTTTTTTTGTTGAGGGTTTCGGGGTCCTCTTTTGCTTTTGTCTTGATCCCTAACTTTTGCATGGATTGACTTCGTTTGTCAGATCCATCGGGATTGCCTTGATTTTGCCTAAGTCCCCTCTACGGTGTCTGACTTAGCTGGCTTTTGATTTTTTGATTTTGTTGTGACTGCCATAGCATGGGTCATTGATGAACAATCGTCTTCTGAATTTTGCTTGTTGATTCGAGTGTGGGATTGGATTAACTGAACACTACCCTGCCCCAGGTTGAGTGTAAAGGTTTGAATATCCGAAGGAAACTGCTACTTCTAGGCTCGAAGTGGTTTACTAGGGATTAACTCCTTATAACTCCGGTGTTTGGGGAATTGAAACAATGCCTGTACATCATTGACGAGATTCAATCTGAAAGCATACGATTTGCAATTATGGGTATCTCGTTTTCATCATCCTCCCTCAAATCATGCTAAACAACAGTGAATAGAGTGGAGTAAATAAGTGTGTCGGTGATAAGTGAAAATGAGTGAATACGACATAACTAATTCAAAACATGCATAAACAATACATTAATGAAAACCAAATACGAATGGCAATTGTTCAAAGCATACAATACTTAAACAAACAAAGACAAAACATAAGGAAAGTGAAATATGAAATGGCATCATGACTGCCTTCTTCGGGGTGAACTTGACTTGACTAGATTTGGTCTGATGTTAGCACTAGTTGGCTGGTGGCATAGAGTTGTTGATGTCGTTGAGATACTTCCCATCAAAGGTGAGAGCTTCGTTGTCAATCAGGTCTTGAACTTTGTGCTTGAAAGCCCTGCAGTTCTCAATGTTGTGACCTGGAGCGCCCTTGTGAAACTCACAATGGGCATTTGCATCGTAATCGGCAGGAATGATAGTTGGAGGAGCTAAATCTCTCGGGACAATAGCCTTTTGTTCCATTAATTGAGCAAAGATATTGGCATATGGCATTGGTAGACGATCAAAGACTCTATCTGGCTTCCATGTCCTGTGGTGATTTTGCTGACGCGGTTGTTGAACGGTCTGCTGTTCTGATTCCTTTCCAGTTATGGAGAGGGCTTCGAAGATCTGATCCATCTTCCTGTTGAGAGATTCCAGCTCATTCCTGATAGCAATTTGTTCTTGCCGAATCTGCTCCATTGATCGTCTGGTATTGGCTCTAGCTGCGTACTGGTGTCGAGGAATCAGCTTGATTTACTGGAGAATAAGGAACGGAGACATAAGATTCGGTTGAGGGACCGGGAATGCAAAAATGCACAACAAATGAAATGCAATGCACATGATATGCAAGATGCAATGCAAGATACAAGATCCAGGATCACAGGATCACAACTCCAACAACTCCTGAAGCTGGTAACCGTAATAGATGAGTAACCACAATTCCTGCTCAAAGAAAACTGACAGGTACAACCTATACGGGAAGGTCTAAACATTCTACCCATAGACCCTCTCACGGGATGGTTTCTATGTTTGGTTCCCAGGATCACGGACACTAGTCGTATTAGCGTCACGCAACAGGCTGGCTGCATTACGACGATAATGACGATAAGGTCTCTCCTGAGCGGGGTCCTCGTGCTAGGCACACAAGGAGCGAGTCCTTGGAGACTAACACTACACGACCACCAATATCGGAACTGGTGCTAACAAAAGGTTCCCAGAATCACGGACCCTTCATTAATCAAGTCGTGCAACAGGCTAGCTGCGTTACAACAAGATCCACGAATAGGTCTCCTCTGGGGGAGCTTTCATGCTAGGCCCGCAAGGAGCGAGTCCTCGGAGACTAACACTACTCGACTACCAATTCTAAACTATGTGTTCTCTCTGCTTTTACCAAAGCTCGGGTGTAGAGCTTTACTCATGATGCCATCCCAGAAACCAACAAGCCCAGATAACAAGCACAAATAAAAACCGCAAGAGAACGAATACAAAAAGAAAACAAATAAAAACAAACACTCCTCACAAACCAAAAGATAGGCTCGACTCTCTCTTTGCATGGAGCAATGTTTCCCCAGCAGAGTCGCCACCTGTCGCACCTCGAAAAATCACGGAGACATTTCGGAGAATACGACCCTCGCGCGAAAGGCGCGGAAAATTGCGGTTCGACAGAGTCGCCACCGAACTTTATTTTTCCCGAAATAAACGGGAGAGGAAAATATCGAGAAAACCTCTTAAAACAAAAGGATAGGAACAGGGCTGTCGCAACCAAGTTCCGGGTTCGGGAGTCGGTTACGTGAGGGGAAGGTATTAGCACCCCTCACGTCCGTCGTACTCGACGGGAACCTCTTAAGGTAATTGCGGGGAGTGTTGTTTAGGTTTACTGGTTTTCTTCTCGTTGTTAAAGGTAGAATTGGTAGGGTAAAAGGTTAAAGACGCTAAGGAGAGATGGGTGGTTAGAGGATAGGGTGCTCGCCAAGGATTGGGGCCCTTGTGCCTACGTATGCTCATTCGGACGAGAATGAGAAATCAGAGCGTCGTAGTTCGACTACGGGAAAGGATGGGGGGAAACGGAAGATGGATAGAAGTGTGCTCGCCAAGATCATCGCAATCTTGTGCCTACGTATCTTATATTCAAGAATGAATAAAGAATCAGAGCGTCCGTAGTTCGTGGTAACGACCACGAAAATATGGGGTTTGAAATGGGTTGAAGTTGAGTTGGGAACGAAAGAGTGACTGACAAACAACTTAAGGGCGTGCCTCAAGAGCTTGTCACTCAAGAATTCAAGGAATGCGAGGTCCCAGGAACTCAGTTCTTTCGGAAATTGGGTTGAATGAGTTGAAGATGAGAGTTGGATATTTTGAAATCGAAAGAATGAACTAATAACAACTCGGGGGCGTGCCCAAGAGTTACTCATTCGAATATTCAAAGAATGCTAGATTCTAAGAATAACCCTCTTTCGTAAGTTTTTAAAAAAATGTGTTTGTGAAAGGATCGAATCGAAGAATGGCATGCGAGGCCAAAAGGGAATTGTTTTAAACTGGTTCGACGACGTGTCGAAGATTTGATTGAAGATGGAACCGGCTTGACGACGTGTCAAGGGTTAAGGTTGTGAGAAACGATATTAGTCCCTGAGGGTGCTCCTAATACCGAGACCACGGGGGATCGTGAATGTGTGTGAAGTGTGGGTTGCGAATGCGTACGAGCACTCGACTTAGGAGAACGTTGGGAATGATTGAATTTGAAAAAAGTCGAAAGGTTGAGTGAATAATAACCCAAAGGGCGTGCCTCGAGAATTATTCACTCGAAGATTCAAGGAATGCTAGACTCCAAGAACCTCCTTCTTTCGAAGTTTGAATCGGAACGAAAATAGTTTAGAAAAGATTTGAAGTGAAATGAGGTATGAAAATAGTTTAAGATACGAGATGTGAGGACGTGAGATTGGATTTGAAAATGACAATTATTTAGTAAATGAGACGCGGGCCTCACAACCAATTAATTGGGGTATTACCGAAATGCTGGATCTCGACAACACCTTTTTCATTTGGAGAATATTTGAATGAACGATAGAAATATCACACAGAATGCTTGATTCCTATAATATTTCTTTGTTAGAAAAAAAACAATTTTGAAAATGAGAGGTCGAATAATACACTACTTAAGGTGTACACCTTAGTAATGACTATCCAAAAATTCAAGAAGTGCTAGACTTCAAGAATTTAGTTTCTCACGAGTTAATTAAAAAAAATAATTTGAATGAAGATTTAGAAAAATTATTTTTTGAGGATGGTTTTGATTTAATTTAAGAAATAATGTTTGAATAAACAATGAATATATTACACAGAGTGCTAGACTCCTGTAATATATTTTTGCTCGAATAATTAAAAGCATATTTTAAAATGATAAAAAACATATTATCCAAGGCGTACGCCCCGATAATGATTACTCAAAAACTCAAGAGGTGCTAGACCTTAAGAGTTTAGTTTTCGTGATTTAATTAGAAAATAATTTTAGTGTTAAAACATAATTGAAATAGGATTAAGAAACAAAATCATATTTTTGAAAGTGATTTAATTAAGAGAATAGTTTATATGTTAAAAATAAATTGAATTAAGATTTGAGGAATAAAATAAACAAATTTTGAAATGAGTTCAAAAATAACACAAAGGTTATTATTTTTTTTAAAATTGTTTTCTTTCTTAAACATGTGCACCATACTGGTCTTATTGGTAGTAACTAGTATTGGTGAGAAACCTTTTACACTGACCATAATTCCAATGGTTAAGACCAAATAATTGAATCCTTTGTCTTAAAGTCTTGCAGCACCCTTAAAAAAAACACTTAGCAGCCAAAACACGCCTGTAGTTAATATGCTCATTATCCACGAGCCAAATCCATAATCTCACAGTTTAATATATATAACAAAAACAGTAGCTATTTGAAAGATTAGGACGAAGCGCACTGCGAGATTTACGAAACATTAACAACCTGCAATATTAGAAATGTTAAATCATGGCAATTTGTTATGCAACACCAACTACATCGAATAATCATATCGTCCATTAAGACAGCCAACCACATACAATAACATCGGAGCTGCAACGACCTAACCAACATAAATCCACCCACTGTTTGTGTAAAATAAAAACAACCTAAATTCAAACTTAAACCAGAACAAAGTGAACTCAAAATTGGTCTGAAAACAAAACATCATAACTAAAGAATTTGTAATATCAAAAATCTCTAACCGTTTTACAGCTCACGAAGCTATAATCCTAACACAGACAGTTGGTATTATGCAGAAAACAAACCACATCGTTGAACCTATTACCGACACACATAACCGCAATCACGTGCTACTGCTTGTGTACGATCATTTCCAATCCCGCGCTCAATTCAAAACCTGCATATCAATCATGGACAGCAACAACAGAAAACCGAATTCGCAGTTTCAAAGACCAAACTTAAATCAAAGGTGTGAGTTCAGATGGTTCAAAGTTAAATGCTGTTTGAACTTGCGTTGCTGCTTCCAAAGACCAAATGTCGCTTGCGATATTTGATGTTGAAACTGTATTGGAAACTGAAAATAACAGAACTGGTCGGCAACGTCGCGGCCTTGAATCGGATTCGCAATGAGTGTTCGACGAAAGCGCAGTCGAAATTGGTTCAGCTTTATAGTTGCTTCCCGCGACATTCAAACCTGTAATGATCCAAACAGACAGAGTAATTCTAGACCAGACAAAATATGTGGAAACAATACATGGTTAAGATGCATCGTGATGGAATCAGACGGAGACTTGTTAGCAACGTCTGTGAGCGATTTCTTGGACCTGAAACTAAAGCACAATGGAATATAAACACAGCTACCAACTAATACAACCTGGATCAACCCCTGCCGTGTGAGGTTCGAGCTAGCATGTAACAGCTTTACAAATAATTGTCAAACAGATAACGGAAATGCGAGCTTTACAACTCGAGCTGATATGAGTGAATATTTGTCAAACAAATAACAGCTTTACAGTTCGAGCTGATATGAGTGAATAATTGTCAAACAAATAACAGCTTTACAGTTCGAGCTGAGTCGACCCCTACCGTACGAAACATATGTTGAGATTGAAACAAAATGCTCATACTATGTCAACAAAAGGCTACACAATCTGGACAAACTCATATCATATCTTTTAATCACAAACTTAACAGAAAAAGAAACAGTACCATAGCTAATAATAAACATTAACATTCATGAAGATGTAAACTATGCAGTTCAAAATGTTTATGTTTATGCAGTTCAAAATCACATGAAAAAAATAAACTCGTGAAGATCAGACAAGAAACAGAACAAAATGACAGGAAAACTGACCAACACGATTAAATTCGGAAAGTCAGAAAGAAGAACAAAACCAACCGGAAACGGTCAATGAAACGCCTTGTTGATGCTCTCCGGTGGATTATGTTGATGTGCCCTGACTGGAAAACCGACAAAGTCCAACAATCTGTTGCGAGTTCCTTGCGCGTCGCCGGTGAACCACGACAGTGTTGTTGTTCGTCGGATTTGATGTGCTTTCGTGGCGAGGGAGCTAGGAAGGAGGGTTTTGTGGTGAGTGATTCCGAGATGAAGTTCGAAGGAGAGACACGATGTCGATTGAGGCGAAGAGGAAAAGGGTTTCGGTGTCACAAGCTGAAGGCGGAGGCTTTGTCGTGAGGTTGTAAGGGAGAAGAGGGGTTAGGGTTTATTGTGAGGAGGCGCCGTTTTGGGATCTTGAGAGAGGCAATGAACAGTAGTTTAGGGTTTCTTGTGTGAGAATACCCTCTCTTCTTATAACGATCTCAGCCTTCTCTTAATGGGTCTTTGAGATGGGCCCATATCCAAATCCAACTTTTCTTCTTTTTTTACTTAAATTTTTTCAGCAATTAATTAAAAAAGACATATGAAACTAATATTACATTATTAATTGAATCTAACTAATAAATAAATATTGATAAATACTAATTAATAAATATTAAAAAGAATATAAAAAAACTAAAATTTGAAAACCGAGAAAAAAATAATTACTAAGAAAATATATATTATTAGTAACATTTAAAAAGAAAAAGTTATTTTTAAGAAAATAATATTTACAAAAAATGTTGTTAGGCCATGTGTCACCCTTTTTAATTGGTTAAAAAAGATGAAGTTCTGAAAAATCAACCAATTTCAAGCGTACACGTTGTCCAGATAAAAACGGGCAATGCACAAGCGAAAATAAAATAGAAAGAAAATCAAAAATATTTTACAAATGGGTAGGACAAATTTAGGGTATGACACAATGCTGGTGATTAGAAATCATGTGAGGAGTCAGGTTACGCAACCTTGCGACAATATGCTTTCAGAATAAACCTCGTCTCAATTAGGTCTTTCAAGGGTTGTAACGTGGTCTGGTTCGCGGTTATGAAACAAAGGTTATTAGGCTCAAAGTATGATTTGTACCCACCCATTCTTCTTAATGATCTCCAGTCCTACGCTCAGTTAATTCTACACTTGTCTTAACGGTATAAACTTGATGATTCAAGGTTTGCTCGTCATGGCAGTCACCTTATTTTGGATTTGATGAATGTCAGTGTCCCTTTGATTTGGGTGGCCACTGAATCCCCCTTTTTTTTGTTGAGGGTTTCGGGGTCCTTTTTTGCTTTTATTTTTGATCCCTAACTTTTGCATGGATTGACTTTGCTTGTCAGATCCATCGAGATTGCCTTGATTTTGCCTAAGTCCCCTCTAAGGTGTCTGACTTAGCAGGCTTTTGATTTTTTGATTTTGTTGTGACTGCCATGTTGTGGATCATTGATGAATAACCGCCTTCTAGACTTTGCTTTGCTGATTCGAGTGCGGGGTTGAATTAACTGAACACTACCCTGCCCCAGGTTGAGCGTAAAGGTTCGAATATCCGAAGGAAACTGCTACTTCTAGGCTCGAAGTGGTTTACTAGGGATTACCTCCTTATATCTCCAGTGTTTTGGGTAATTAAAGCAATGCCTGTACATCATTGACGAGATTCTGTCTGAAAGCATACGGTTTGCAATTATGGGTATCTCGTTTTCATCATCCTCCCTCAAATCATGCTAAACAACAGTGAATAGAATGGAGTAAAGAGATGTGTCGGTGATAAGCAAAAAATGAGTGAATACGACATAACTAATTCAAAACATGCATAAACGATACATTAATGAAAACCAAATACGAATGGCAATTGTTCATAGCATACAATACTTAGATAAACAAAGACAAAACATAAGGAAAACGAAAGATTAAATGGCAGCACGACGGCCTTCTTCAGAGAATGGACTTGACTTGATTGGATTTGACGTTGGCACTAGTTGGCTGGTGGCATCGGGTCGTTGGTGGCACTGAGATACTTCCCATCAAAGGTGAGAGCTTCCTTGTCAATCAGGTCTTGAATTTTGTGCTTGAGAAACCTGCAGTTCTCAATGTTGTGACCTGGAGCGCCCTTATGGAACTCACAATGAGCATTCGCGTCATAATCAGCAGGAAGGACAGTTGGGGGAGCTAGATCTCTTGGGACGATAGCCCTTTGTTCCATTAATTGAGCAAAGATATCTGCATATGTCATTGGAAGACTATCAAATACTCTTTCTGGCTTCCATGTCCTGTGTTGATTTTGCTGACGCGGTCGTTGAACGGTCTACTGTTCTGATTCCTTTCCAGTTATGGAGAGGGCTTCGAAGATCTGATCCATCTTTCTGTTGAGGGATTCCAGCTCCTTCCTGATAGCAATTTGCTCTTGCCGAATCTGCTCCATCGATCGTCTGGTATTGGCTCTAATTGTGTACTGGTGTCGGGAATCAACTTGATTTACTGGAGAGGAAGGAACGAAGACATAAGATTCTGCTGAAGGACTGGAAATGCAAAATGCACAACATATGAAATGCAATGCGAATGATATGCAAGATGCAATGCAAGATACAAGATCCAGGATCACAAGATCATAGTTCAAACAACTCTTGAAGCTGGTAACTGTAATAGATAAGTAACCATAATTCCTTCTCAAAGAACAATGACAGGTACAACCTATACGGGACGATCTAAACATTCTACCCATAAACCCTCTTACGGGATGGTTTCTATGTTTGGTTCCCAGGATCACGGACACTAGTCATATTAGCGTCACGCAACAGGCTGGCTGTATTACGACGATAGTGACGATAAGGTCTCTCCTGAGCGGGGTCCTCATGCTAGGCGCACAAGGAGCGAGTCCTTGGAGACTAACACTACACGACCACCAATATCAGAACTGGTGCTAACAAAAGGTTCCCAGAATCACGGACCCTTCATTAATCAAGTCGTGCAATAGGCTAGCTGCGTTACAACGAGATCTACGAATAGGTCTCCTCTGGAGGAGCTTTCATGCTAGGCATACAAGGAGTGAATCTTTGGTGACTAACACTACTCGACTACCAATTCTAAACTAAGTGTTCTCTCTGCTTTTACCAAAGCTCGGGTGTAGAGCTTTACTCATGATGTCATCCCAAGAACCAACAGGCGACAAAGCACAAATAAAATCTACAAGAGAACAAATACAAAAAGAAAACAAATAAAAAACAAACACTGCTCACAAACCAAAAGATAGGCTTGACTCTCTCTTTGCATGGAGCAAAATGTCCCCAGCAGAGTCGCCACCTGTCGCACCTCGAAAATTCATTCGAAAATACGACCCTCGCGCAAAAAGGCGCGAAAATGCGGTTCGACAGAGTCGCCACCGAACTTTATTTTTCCCGAATAAACGGGAGAGGAAAATATAAAGAAAACCTCTTAAAAATGAAAGGATAGGAACAGGGCTGTCGCAACCATGTTCCGGGTTCGGGAGTCAGTTACGTGAGGGGAAGGTATTAGCACCCCTCACGTCCGTCGTACTCGACGGGAACCTCTTAAGGTAAATGTGGGGAGTGTTGTTTAGGTTTACTTGTTTTTCTTCTCGTTGTTAAAGGTAGAATTGGTAGGGTAAGAGGTTAGAGACGCAAAGGAGAGATGGGAGGATGGAGGATAGGGTGCTCGCCAAGGATTTGGGCCCTTGTGCCTACGTATGCTCATTCGGACGAGAATGAGAAATCAGAGCGTCGTAGTTCGACTACAGGAAAGGATGGGGGAAGCGGAAGATGGATAGAAGTGTGCTCGCCAAGATCATCGCAATCTTTTGCCTACGTATCTTATATTCAAGAATGAATAAAGAATCAGAGCGTCCGTAGTTCGTGGTAACAACCACGAAAGATGAGATTGAATGAGTTGAAGTTTGAGTTTGAGACGAAAGGATGACTGACAAGCAACTCAGGAGCGTGTCTTAAGAGCTTGTCACTCAAGAATTCAAGGAATGCGAGATTCCAAGAACTCAGTTCTTTCGGGAATTGACTGAATAAATTGAAGATAAAGTGTTGGATGTTTTGAAATCGAAAGAAAGAACTAATAACAACTCAAGGGCGCGCCTCGAGAGTTACTTATTTGAATATTCAAAGAATGCTAGATTCTGAGAATATCCCTCTTTCGTAAGTTTTTTTAAAAAATGCTTGTGAAAGGATCGAATCGAAAAATGGCATGCGAGGCCAAAAGGAAGTTGTTTTGAACTGGTTCGACGACGCGTCGAGGATCTGATTGATGATGGAACCGACTTGACGACGTGTCAAGTGTTAGGATTGTGAGAAATGATATTAGTCCCTGAGGGTGCTCCTAATATCGAGACCACGAGGAATTGTGAAAGAAATGCGGGTTGCGAATGCGGACGAGCATTCGACTTAGGAGAAAGTTGAAAAATGGTTGAATTTAAAAGAGTCGAAAGGTTGAGCGAATAACAACTCAAAGGCGTGCCTCGAGAATTATTCACTCGAAGACACAAGGAATGCTAGATTCCAAGTATCTCCTTCTTTCGAAGTTTGATCGAGAAAGAAAATTTTAAAAATGACTTGAAGCGAAATGGGGTATGAAAATAATTTGTGAACGTGTGAGAAGTGAGAACGCGAGATTGAGTTTGAAAATACCGATTATTTAATAAATGAGACGTCGGCCCCACAACCAAATAATCGGGGTATTACCGAAATGCTAGATTCCAATAACACCATTTTTATTTGAAGAATGTTGGAATGAACAAAGAAAATATCACACAGAATGCTAGATTCCTATGACATTTTTGTTCTAAATCACGTACTAAACGAATGGTTGAATGACATATTATTTAAGGTGTGCACCCCAATAATGTTTGTCCAAAAATTCAAGAAGTGCTAGACTTCAAGAATTTAATGACTTGATCGAGAAATAATTTAGTGTTGAAAAGTATATTGAAACCAGATTTAAAGAAAATCAAACATATTTTAGAAATAAGCTGAAAAATAAATTGTAAGTTAAAATGAATTGATTTAAATTTAGCAAAAAATAAATTAATCAAAAGTTAAAAGTAAATTTAAAAAAAACTAAAGTGTAATTTATTGAATTGCTTAAACATGCTACTTACTAAAGCATATACAAAATATAAAAGTTAAATTGCCTAATATATAAAACAAAATGAACAATACATTATTTAAGGTGTACACCTTAATAATGTTCATTCGAAAACTCGAGAAGTGCTAGACTCCAAGAGTTTAATCTTTCGGGACTTGATTGAAAAAATAAATTTAGCACATAAAAAAAAGTTGAATTAAGATTAGAAAAATAATTAATTTTGAAAATAACTTAATTAAGAAAAATAAGTTAGAAATTCATGTTAACATAAATTAATCAATTTTAATTTAATGAAATCAAACGCTTAGAAATCAAATAAAACTATCAATTAAGCATGTTAAAATCAAACACTATGATTATTAAACTGAGTTAAAATATCCGAATAATAAAAATTGATTAATAACTAACTGATTCCTAAACTGAATTTTAATTAACCAAAAAACCTTTAAAATAAACAAGAGCAGTAACTGTAAATCTCAGCATGCCACCACCGTTTGCGGTTCCGATGTTAATTCACTTAACCTGTTTTGTTTTACACTTGCCAACACCGGTTATCATCAACAAACTACAAGCACTTGTCCACATAGCTGGTATAAAAAAAATCACCAAAAACCAGTAGGCAAAACACATTGAATTAGTGAAAAACACATGATATCATAATCCATAACCGAAGTCAAACCGAAAAACAATAAAAAACAGCGTCAAACTGTCGCGACAGCCTTTGGTGAATTGGTGCTTTGAACTGCTGGTGAACTCAACCATTGCTCTGTACACCTTGAGTCTGTGTTGCTGTTGCCGATATTTGAGGAAGTCGCAACAGGTTCTTGTTGCTTCCTGATGCCTTATTGTTGCTTCTTCTGAAAGTTGTTGCTACGCCGCTGAAGAAAGCCACGTTAGCCGGGGATGTCACATCCTTACTAGTTGTAGCTTTAATATTTACGGCGAATTGCGGCGGCTTTGCAATCGTTATCATCCTCGCTGCAAGCATACTTTTTCGCAGCTTCCCAGCTCTCCGAACCAAAATCTACTTGTTGAATGTGTTGTATCGAGACCGGGTGATGTTTAAAAGAGATGAGACGATGTTCTCTGCAGCTGGATGTTCGTTGCGGCTAAGATGCAGCTCCGATCCTCGCTCGGTGGTCGCAACCTGCACAGAAATACAAACGAACAATACGAGAAACAAAAAAAAATTAAAATTGAAATTAAAGGGAGCAGTCCAAGCCTGCGCATAACCCATGCTCTCCTCAGATGCTACCATACAGTCATATTAAAACCACGGCAAAATTTGATGCGCAACAACATACATGAGCAACATGTCATCCTTAAGTCTCAGCCTGTAAATAAATGCTCACCACAACCTAAGTCATAATTAACAGCAGCCTTCTTTAATCTGAATAAGAAGGCACCTAACTGGCCGAGACGGGACATAAGCAACCACCGCGCCGAATACTCAAAATAATACCTAGACCAAGCAGTATATATGCTTCAAAATTCTACGGACAATGAGACTGCAGAAGTGGTTCTTTCGGTGGAAGCAAAGAAAAAATCAAAGCACATCAACATTCGACCGCATCATTCGTTACTCATGGTGTACATCCAAGCAACATCAACTTCGGGATTTGGTCTTGAGTTGTCATGATTTTGGACCCCGCTTGTCACAACTACCTTTAAATCATTGTTGCTGCTGAAAGTTTTCACTCATCTTCCTTTTCGGCAAAGTCGCAACCTGCACAGGAATTAGCAACAGACAGCCACACAAAACACAATCAAATTGAAATTTTAATATGTTGATAAGCTTGGGGTTGGAGTTGCTGCATAGTCGATGATTCAAAGGTGCCGCGACCTGCACAAAGTCAACAGCCAGCAAAAGTAAGATAAAAAAAAAACCTGCAAGTTCAGAACTGTCAAAAGTTCTACTTGAATCGTCAAAGGCCATTGTGATTCCACATTGAAGGAATTTGTTGTGGTAAACCCGGTCCGAGTACGATGTCATGCCGTTGTCAAGAGCCTCGTGGATGCATTCGCTATGATTGAGATGAAGTTGTTCAGAACAATATTATCGGACTCGCACGGTAAAGTTGTCGCAGACATTTGCGTATTGCTGAACTGTGTTGATATTGCCTTTGACCTCAAGCCACGACATTGGGTCGCTTAACTTCGTCCGGATTGAGCTATCGCACAATTTGCATCCTAGTAACACTGTAACCTGCATACAAACTCATCACAACCAACCACGTAATTCTTATGAAAAGAAAAAGACTTAGGACCCATCATCAAATTAATACCAAGGTAAATAACAATTCAGAAACATAACCGAAAACCTCAAGCCGAGGCTACTGCCATAATTCAGGACCTGTCCTCATCTAAATCGAGTGGCACTTAGAGTGACTGTTATCCACCGTCATTGCGTCCAGGGATTTATTGTTGCCATTCAACAGGGTCGCGACCTGCACAGAAACGAACAGCAGACAACAACACCAAATACAATCCTTATATGATGGAATCGTCTACTCGAAGATGACACCAATGCTCGTGTAGAAAAAACTGGGATATAACCCCGCAATTTATTTAGAAGGCCACCAACTTTGGAACTGCAACACCACACGAAGCTAAAGGAAATTTATCAGAAAAAAAATTAACAGGACTATTAATACAATCAAAACAAATCAATATCTGATGTAACAACCACACTCCCTACAACAGTTTAAAAACTCAAACAGAACTAGTCATGGAAGGTAACATATCAATTCCTTTTTGCCCATTCGAAACCTGTATAATGTACACTAACAAACATCACACCGAACCAAAGCACCCCCTGCGAGTGTATCAATGGTTAAAAAAATATCAATTGGGATAACATGGTTTCCTAACCATCAACACCTATACTAATCACCAGAGAAATAACAACAAAAACAATCATGATGTACACTCAAGCCATGGGATATGAGATGAAAACACAAGAATATGATTTCAATAACCCAAACAGAGGTAAAAAAAACAGTATCTACACAACTTGATAAACCTGTTTACAATAACTCAATCAAGGAATGCAGTAAAAATGGACATGAACAAAAACACGAAAATAGCATAACATTATATCTTGGACCTGTTACCTAAACCACCGTTGAAATGGCTTCTTCCTCAGCTACAAACAACGATTGCAAAATCGCACAACCACGCCGCGTACGGTGATGACTTGTCGTTGGTATTATGTCACCGTTGTTGAACCGTGTTGCTCAAAACTCGTCTCTCGGAACTGTTGAATCGGCAGAGAGCTGGAAGCGTAATTGACTTTGAACGGAGAGGGTTTCCGTTTGGCTTTGTTGACGCGTGAAAGAATCCACAATGAAAGGAATGTTCGCTGGTGTTGTTGTTTAAACGAAGGAAATCGGAGACAGATGGGGGGTAGAAACGAGTGTGAGGGTTACAAATTGATGATGATGGTTTCCTTGAGGTGTAGGTTGGATTGAGGTTGATGGCGGAGAAACGAGAGGAAATGGTTGAGGTTTGTGAGCTGAAGAAGATTTAGGGTTTGGGGTTGGATTGGGGCAGCCGATTTCTTCTTGATGAACAGTGTATTAGGGTTCCAATTAGGTTATGAACAGTAAATGCCCCCAATTCATCAGACTCCTCCTCTTTTAATACCAACCCTACGACCAACCCTAACGGGCCGTAAATGGGCCTCTTTCAAATCCAAATTCCTTCTACTTTTCTTCCCTTTTTCAGCAAATAAACAATTAGTTAAATATAAACAAAGACTAATTAACAATTAAAATATTAACTAAAACGACTAAATAATAAATAAATATTTAAACAAACAATTAAATATTAATAAATGTAAAAAGAATATATATATAAAAACAAAAACAAAAATGAATGTTAATTAAAATATTTTTTTAGTAATATTTAAAAAAGAAAAAGTTCAAGAAACTGAGAAAAAATTAATATTCACAAAAAAGGTTGCTAGGCCACGTGTCACGCCTTAATGGGTCATAAAGACAAATTTTTTAAAAAAATCGACCAATTGCGAGCGGACATGTGTCTAAATGGCATGAAACAATAAATGCGAAAATATTTACAAAAGGGTAGGACAAATTTAGGGTATGACAGTATGATGAAGACGATAAGAAAAAAGATTCTTAATGAAAAGAAAGCAATCAACATACTCCAAAGCGCTCTTAGTATGGACGAGTTCTTCCGTGTATTGATAACACGAAATCGTATATATATTTTGATGCATAATTCAACTAAAGTTTAACTGTTTTCGACCCAATTTCGGGTTATTTCTATGTTATTCGTCTGATGTTTTGCAGGTATTTGATGATCATGTCTAAACAAGGCAATATGAAGAAAAGAAGCAATCTCAGATGAAATATGGACGAAAACCGGGTGAAAACATCATGAAAAGCGCAGAATGCTGATTTTGCTGCTATGACGACCGTCACAGCTCCATGACGACCGTCACACGGGTGACGACCGTCACACATTGTGACGACCGTCATGCAGGCAAAAACGCCCCACTTCAAATGCACGTAAAAGAAGCAGTTCCAAGTCCCAAATAGTGGACCACTACTCCCTGATAATTCTGCCTCAAAGTCCACCTTCTTCAAGTTATAACCGTTAGAATTCCATTTCTATAAAAGGGGAAGAAGGGGAGCAGAGAGGGGGAGCCGCATTCAGACAACGAAGTGCTGCCAATTTATTTTCAGAGCAACCTTTCCAGTTTTTCTATTCTTATTTGTTTCTCTTTTCTTTTTCTGCATTCCTTTGATATTCTGTAATTCTCATTTACCGTGCACGATCAATTGGCACAAAGACCAGAATCCTGCCAACATTTGTGGAGGATCTGCCCAAAGGTCAATTGGAATATTTACAGGTTTCTCATTTCAATCGTAATTCCAGTTTTTATTATGATGCATGCTATTATTTATTGTTTTTATTTATGTTTTACCTTTCCCAAATCCATGTCTAGCTAAATCAAAGTAATCGATATGTAATAATAATTCGAAAGGGATTTGATAATAACCGGTTGAAATTTGTCTTTTCAAAAGTCGTTTATGGTCTGAGTGTTTAAAATCAATTTACTAAATAAACTTCGTCGCGAAAGCGAGAACTTATTTAAAAGTAGTTTTGTCACGAAAGTGGGAAATTAATTAAGGTACGAACCAACAAGCGAAAGCTGCGGCAAGACCAGATAGTAAACACTAGTCATTCATTTTAATAACAACGAAAGCACTTTAAAATGAATTAGAATTTAAAGATTTCCAAAAAATAATTTTAACCCTGAATGGGACACGAAAGCGTACGTTTGGCCCTTAGAATTATGATTAGCGTCAATAACCATCGTGAGGCGAGAATCTTCAGATCACCATTTTCTGCTTAAATAAACTCTGAAAAATATTTCGTATACCGGTAACTTGTCAAATCCCCGAAGAACATAATTACTGCATATCGATTCAATTAATTATACTTTAATTAACATTCTTAGTTCCCTTTAGTGACAATCTTATTCCGTCAAACATTATCTACCTAGCTAAACATAGTAACTCCCGAGAACACTAGTTTGATTACGAGTCCCTGTGGGATCGATATCTATTATTACTACGTGATAGACTGTGCACTTGCAGTTAGGTTGTATTAGACATAGAAAGTCGCGATCAAGTTTTTGGCGCCGTTGCCGGGGACCCGTTTAGTCAATAGTGTAACCTTCTGTTACGCCGTATAGACTAGGTTAACAATTTCATTTTTTTCCTTTACTAGTGCTGTCTATTGTATGCCAAGTGATCGCCCGCAAGGCGATATCTTGAAACCTTCAGTCGCAGAACTAGAACGCTTCTTACATTTAAGAAGCCGAATCATTGAGTACCAACTCAAACATAACATTCCCGATCCTCTCACTCCCATTCCCAAATCCGAAGAAGAATCAAACATGGCTGAAGGACCTCCAAACAAACCGCTGAAGGCATACGCTACGCCCTCTCAGATGGAGCCTAGGAGTAGCATTGCTGCCCCAGCTATTACTCGAAACGATTTTGAGCTGAAACCATCATTGCTGTCAGCTGTACAACAAAACCAATTCTCAGGAAACGCAACTGAGGATCCGAACGAACATCTAACGAAGTTTGTACAATACGCAGACACGGTGAAAGCAAATGGAGTAACTCCAGACGCGATAAGACTTCGTCTTTTCCCATTCTCTCTTAGAGACAAAGCGTGGACATGGTTACAATCCTTACCATCCAACTCCGTTACGACGTGGGAACAATTGAAAAACGTCTTCTTAGCGAGATATTTTCCGCCAAGCAAAACTGCTATGCTTAGAGCTCAAATCAACGGATTTCAACAAAAAGATACTGAATCTCTTTACGAAGCATGGGAAAGATTCAAAGATATGATGAGACATGTCCTCACCACGGTTTAGAAGACTGGGTGACAATCCATACTTTTTATAATGGGCTTTTATACAATACCAGGTTGACAATAGACGCTGCCGCGGGCGGTGCACTTATGGATAAGCCATACGACGAAGCCTATCAATTAATCGAAAACATGTCTCAGAACCACTGCCAATGGGGAGGTGAATGCACTCCAACAGAGAAAACCACAGCGAAAGGTGGGATGTACGAGATCAGCAGTCTTGAAAAGTTCAACGCTAAAGTAGATGCTCTAGCACAGAAGATTGATAGTCTGACCGTTAACCCCACTGCAACCGTCGCTGCCGTAACTCCAAATTGCGAGTTATGCGGAAGCACCACTCATAATGCGCCCGAATGCCCATTGCTAGCCGGAATCCCACCAGACCAAGTAAATTATGCTCAAGGAAATCCTTACGCAAATACTTACAATCCAGGTTGGCGAAATCATCCAAACTTTTCTTACAAAAGCGAAAATGCATTGCAAATGCCTACTGCTCCACCAGGATATCAGAAAACAGCTGCTGCTCAGACTGCACCTAGGAAATCAAACCTCGAGTTGATGATGGAAAAATTCATAGCTACTCAAGCTCAAACAAACAAAGAATTCCTGAATCAAAACATACACACTAGCGAGCAAATTAAACAGTTGACCGGAAAAGTAGACGCTTTAGCCACCCACAATAAAATGCTAGAAACACAGATATCACAAGTGGCTCAACAACAAGCCTCTGTTGCCGCACCCGCTGGCACATTTCCTGGACAACCCGAACAGAATCCAAAAGGTCAAGCAAATGCTGTAATACTAAGAAGTGGAAAAGAATTGGACGAACCGATCGATCCGAGGACCGAAAACTCAGCCATGCAACAAAAACCAACTGAACAAGCAGAAAAGGAATCCGAGTTAGAGAAGAAGGAAGACAACGAGAAGGAGGATACCGCAAGTGAAAAAACTCAAGCACCTCCAGCGCCATATAAACCACCTATCCCCTATCCTCAAAGATTAATAAACTCCAAAACTTCAGGACAGTTTAAGAAATTTGTAGAGCTCCTTAAACAGTTGAATATCACTATTCCTTTTACAGAAGCGATAACTCAAATGCCGTCATACGCTAAATTTCTCAAAGAAATCCTGTCGAATAAGAGAAAGATCGAGGATAACGAAACAGTTACACTAACTGCAGAGTGTAGCGATATTATTCAAAACCGCATGCCTCCTAAATTAAAAGACCCAGGTAGTTTCTCCATACCTTGCATCATAGGAAAGTTCGTGATAGACAAAGCTCTATGCGATTTAGGAGCCAGTATCAGTGTTATGCCTTTATCTATATGCAAAAAGCTGAATATGGGAGACCTCAGACCAACCAAAATGTCTGTACAATTAGCTGACCGATCAGTAAAATACCCCGTTTGAATACTGGAAAACGTTCCAGTACGCATAGGGCAATTCTACATCCCAACCGACTTCATAATCATGGACATCAAGGAGGACACTGTCACCCCAATTATTCTAGGAAGACCATTCCTAGCTACAGCCGGAGCTATTATAGACGTGAAGAAAGGAAGGCTAACATTCGAAGTAGGAGAAGAAAAGATAGAGTTCATTCTCACCAAGTTCTTACAAGCACCAGCCATAGACGATACCTGCTATTTAGTAGACGAAATTGACGAATGCATAAGAGAACTTGAAAATGAAGAGACCACGTATTCAGAAATAATAAAGATTCAAATACCCGATATTTCTGAAGACGATGATTGGCGTAAACCGTATAAAGACGACAACCTAAGCGAAAGCTTAGCACTGACCCTAAACCATATGCCAGGTCCGAAAAACCCATCTTTAGAACTTAAAGCACTACCCAAAAACCTTAGATATGAATTTCTAGACGATGAACTAAAAAGACCAGTGATAGTCAACGCCGACTTAGGACAACCAGAAACCGAAAAGCTATTAGAAGTCCTAAAGAAGTACCCCACCGCTTTAGGCTATAACATAAGCGATCTAAAAGGTATAAGCCCTTCAATCTGTATGCATCGAATTACAATAGAGGAAGACTCTAAAACCTCTAGAGAGCATCAGAGAAGACTGAACCCCATCCTAAGCACTGTAGTCAGAGATGAAGTAAATAAATTACTAGATGCAGGAATCATCTATCCAATCTCCGATAGTGAATGGGCTAGCCCAGTTCATGTCGTACCAAAGAAAGGAGGAGTCACAGTAGTCAAAAACGAAAAAGGCGAATCAATAACAAAAAGAGTCGTGACTGGAAGCAGGATGTGCATTGATTATAGGAAGCTTAACAAAGCCACACGAAAAGATCATTTCCTGTTACCCTTCATAGACCAAATGTTGGAAAGATTAGCCAAACATTCATATTTCTGCTATCTAGATGGCTATTCAGGATTCTTCCAAATTCCCATTCATCCTGATGACCAAGAAAAGACTACATTCACCTGTCCTTATGGTACCTTTGCTTACCGCCGAATGTCGTTCGGACTCTGTAATGCTCCAGCAACCTTCCAAAGATGCATGATGGCAATCTTCGCAGATTTCATAGATGACATCATGGAAGTATTTATGGACGATTTCTCGGTATGTGGACAAAGTTTCGAAGGATGCCTACAAAACTTAGAAATGGTATTAGAACGTTGTGTAAAAGTGAACCTCGTCCTAAATTGGGAAAAATGCCATTTTATGGTCCGACAAGGAATAGTTCTAGGACATGTCATATAAGATAAAGGAATTGAGGTCGACAAAGCTAAAATAGAGATTATAAAAGATCTCCAACCTCCAAAATCTGTACGAGAAATACGGAGTTTTCTAGGACATGTCGGTTTCTACAGAAGATTTATAAAAGATTTTTCAAAAATCACAAAACCTTTGACCGACCTGTTGATGAAAGATGCTGAGTTCGTCTTCAACGACGACTGTCTAAAAGCATTCGAAACATTAAAATCAGCCCTTATCACCGCACCGATTATGCAACCACCCGATTGACGACTACCGTTCGAAATCATGTGCGATGCGAGTGATTATGCCGTAGGCGCAGTTCTAGGACAAAGGAAGGACAAGAAACTCCATGCCATCTACTATGCCAGTAGAACCTTAGATCCTGCCCAAATGAACTACGCTACCACAGAAAAGGAACTTCTAGCAGTTATATTTGCGCTTGACAAATTCCGTTCTTACTTAGTAGGAGCAAAAATTATCATATACACGGACCACGCTGCCATAAGGTACCTAATAAGCAAAAAGGATGCCAAACCAAGACTATTGAGATGGATCCTGTTATTACAAGAGTTTGACTTAGAAATCAAAGATAAGAAAGGAACCGAGAACGTTGTTGCAGATCACTTATCCCGAATAGAAGGCATCAAACATGAACCAGTACCAATAAACGACGATTTCCCGTACGAACGTCTGATAGCCAAATTAGAAAGTGACATACCCAACTCAATCTCGGAAGATCCAGAATTCGAAAAAGCTGTAGAAGCCGTCTATGCCCAAGTCACATTACCTTGGTATGCTGACATCGTTAATTACTTCGCTGCAGGCGTGCTTCCACCGGATCTCACTTATCAGCAAAAGAAGAAATTCTTCCACGATCTGAAACACTATTATTGGGACGAACCTCTACTCTCCAAGAGAGGGGCCGACAACATATACCGTTGTTGTGTCCCAGAGGAAGAAATAGAAAATATCATTTCCCAATGCCATTCAGCACCGTATGGTGGTCATGCTAGTACATCCAAGACGTGCGCTAAGATTCTCCAAGCCGGCTTATTCTGGCCTAACCTCTGGAAAGACGTTCACATCGCTGTGCTAAAATGTGATCGATGCCAACGAACTGGCAACATCTCACGACGCGATGAAATGCCTCAGAAAGGAATCTTAGAGGTAGAAATCTTTGACGTATGAGGAATAGATTTCATGGGACCATTCCCACCTTCTTTTGGTAATAACTACATACTTGTCGCTGTAGACTATGTGTCTAAATGGATAGAAGCCATTGCTGTTCCAACAAACGATGCACGAGTAGTAATCAAACTCTTCAAAAACACAATCTTTCCTAGATTCGGTGTACCCAGACTAGTCATTAGTGACGGCGGATCTCACTTCATATCGCGAATATTTGATAAACTTCTCTCTAAATATGGAGTCCGACACCGAGTAGCTACACCTTATCATCTGCAAACTAGCGGACAAGTAGAGGTCTCGAACAGGGAAATAAAACAGATATTGGAAAAGACTGTCGCTACCTCAAGGAAAGATTGGTCATCAAAGCTACATGAAGCTTTATGGGCTTATAGGACCGCCTTTAAGACACTAATAGGTACTATACCCTACAAATTAGTTTACGGTAAATCCTGCCATCTCCCTGTAGAATTAGAGCATAAGGCCTTCTGGGCCATTAAGACACTCAATTTCAACTACTCCGAGGCAGGAGAAAAGCGAATCTTGAACTTGCACGAATTGGAAGAACTTCGATTAGACGCTTACGAAAATGCCCGTATCTGCAAAGAACGAACTAAAAGGTGGCATGATAAACGTTCAGTCAAGAAACAATTTAGTGTGGGAGACATCGTATTGCTATTTAATTCAAGATTAAAACTCTACCCAGGTAAACTAAAATCTAGGTGGTCCGGACCTTATGAAGTGACTAAAATACTTCAGAGTGGAGCTGTTGAAATTACCAATAAGACGAATGCACCGTTTATCGTAAACGGGCAACGTCTAAAACATTATAATAAGAACGACAACAGCCCTCAAGTCTGCAGTATAGCATTGCTTGAGCTTCCAGCCAACCACTCGAATAGCTTGTCACCAAGCTATCGTCAGGCTTTAGACGTTAAAAACAGCGCTTACTGGGAGGCAGCCCAACTTTTCCCGCATTTTTCCTCGTCACTGTATTTCATTTTTATTTAAAATTTTACTTTGAAAATTTAACAAAAATTCTAAACTTATAATTACTACTACTTTCTACTTTCGTTTGTTTTCATATTTCTATTTTTATTTTTCTCTTTTTGTCTTTTGTTTTTATCGCTTTTTGTTTTTAAAAATCCTGACTTCAAACTTCTGTTTTAAACTTTTCAGGATTTTAAAAGTCTTCAAAACATTCCTTCTGTTTTCTCCGACTTACCTGCGAGTATGGCCGAGTACGACTTCACAAAGGTTCATTTTCGAGGACTAGCTCAAAAGGCAAGATTTGCAGCACTAACTGAAAGAGAAATAGCCTTAACGTTGTATTATGATAAGTCTACCATGGATAAACTAGGAATCACGGATAGCATTCAATACCTGTTCAATCAACTGGGTTGGGAGAACACTGCTTTGAAAACTCGTTTTGCTACCTATAAGGACCTCACCTACGAATTCCTTAGTTCCTTCAGGTATCTACCCAACTATGGTTTTGGATCCAACACAGAGCTGATTACCTTTCGAATATTTGGAATGGACCAAACCCATAGCCGGATGTCACTAGCTAACCTCCTAGGATTTCCTAGCGGACCGCATGTGTTCATCAGTGCAGAAGATGACGATATTAATTTTGAACTCGACCAATTCTGGGGTAGAATCACAGGCGACTATCACCCCGAACCAGACAGAATGTATAATGATGATATTCACAACCCAGCTTTCAGATACTTCTACAAGATATTAGCTCACACCCTTTTCGGGAAAGAAGAAAATATTACTACAGTATCTAAAGAGGAGTTATTCATCATGTTATGTGCTTCTCAAGGACATACAGTAAATGCAGTGCCTTTCATGATGAGATCTTTCAGACGCCTCACTCAGGACCCACAGTCACCTATTCTTATAGGAGGCCTCGTGACAATGATTGCCCACGAGCTCGGCCTTAGATTCCACTTAAATGTAAGCACTCGTTTTGGCACCATCCGACCCATGAATATACAGTTCTGCTTTAACAGGCGCATTTTAGGAACTACGGGACCAGGACCTTACGAGTACCTCATAAATGAAAAACATGTCCAGCTATTCACACTGCCTAATCATCAGATGACAAGTATTCATAACAAGGACAACTGGCTTTATGAATTGGATGAGCCTATGGGACCTCTTTCACCTCAATCAACACCACAGAACTATATGTACGACAGTGACCACATCTCTGAGGCACACGACTATATGTACTATGAGGATGCTGTATCAAAAGCTGAAGTAGACCCTACGACCCCTCCGCATTACAACACATATCCTGAGCCCATCCCTGAGGAGACCACCGACAAAATGGATACTGTTCTACTCCGATTGGACAACGTTGATGCAGCTCTGACTACTGTAAAAGATGACATCGCAGGCATACACAGCGAACTGGTAGTCTTCATGGATTTAGTCTGCGACCAGCTCGACTACTATGCACGGAAGTTCGATGAGTTGAAGGCACGAAAAGACTAGATACTAGTTTTAGTTTAGTTTGGTTTAGTTTAGTTTCGTTTAATCATTTGGATTTCCGCATTGTTAATTTCTTCATGTATTACATTACAATCATTCTAATTTCTTTATTTCCATTATAGTCTTTATCTATTTATTCTGTTTTTACGTTGTTTCTTTGTTTATTGGCCACTATAATGCATTGTCATATCAATAATAGGCCTAAAAGTCACTGCAAGAACACCCTCAGAGCAAAATTTTGCATTCTGCAGATTTTGCTGTTGTGACGACCGTCATAGGATCCTGACGAGCGTCACGCGGGTGACGACCGTCACATATACGTGACGATCGTCACAAACCCAAAACTATTATCTGATATAACAGGGGTTGCGTTTTCTCTCCCACTCACCTCCTTTCAACTTCCAATCATCAGAACTCCCACCCCACTCCAATTTTTCGTTTTCCCCACATTGCACCATATATTTCAACTCCCATCTCAACTTCCTACCACACTTCTGTCATTTTTTTCCCACTTCGTAGAACCACCCCAATCCTCAGAACCACCTCAATCTTCCAATAATGGCGAGAAATACTGAAACCCCAGACATCAGAAACATTGTGTTCAGCGACGGTGACTCGGGCGAGAGACAGTGGGCCAACTACATCGCATTCCATCAACGGTCGCTCCAGCCGACTCACTATCCACATATTCCATCACTCACGGAGCTCGGACTCCTTGAAGGCGTCACTTGGATGCTTCAACGGACCAGCATCTGGAACCTATGCACCAATCCACTGCCGACGTACGAACAACTCACTCTCGAGTTCCTGAGTTCGTTTACCTACGTCACTTCCAGCAGCGACCTCAACCAACACTCCGGTGCCGCATGCTTCCGGATGTTCGGCACAAACTATCAGGTGAACCAGAACCAGATTGCCGCCATCTTACAACTCCCTCGAGGCGACAAAGCTCACCTGCCGCTGCTCCAACTCAGGACCACACCCAAGGTTCTGACGACGAAATCCAAGCTGAGTTGGACAGGCCGGAGCAACCGGAGGCATCGCAACCTCTTCCTTCCGAAGGTACATCCTCCCGCCGCCGCCGCCATCGTCCAATGTCTGATTACTCAGAAGAGGACCTCCGCCGCTCTCTCGACCAGCAGGCCCAGATACTCACTATGATGCAGCAACAGAATGAGCGAGCAGAGCAGTTCGAAGCTTGGCATCGGACCCAAATGCAACAACTACACACCAGCCAAGAAACCATTACTGCGAACCTGGCGAATCTGACCTTGCAGGTCGAAGGACTCCGTGACTATGTCTACCACACTGGAGCTATGAGTTTTGAGGACCGAGTCGCCCAAGTCAGAGCAAGAGGACGCGAGCACGGACGTGACCGAGGCAGAGGACGTGATTAGTTATCATTTTCCTTATTTGTTTACTATATTTGCAGTTTCTATGTACTTTCATTTCCGTTGTATCTCCATCTCGCATTCTTTCAAATCAGTGGGGACACTGATTGAGATAGTGTGGGAGCGGAGCGTTTATTTCCCATTCCACTGTACTTTGAATTTCGTAATTTTTATTCAAACATTTTCTCTTTTTAGCAAATAAAGCTCGTTTATATATCCCTTTTCCGTTACGCAAACATCCCCACATTATTCGACGTAAACAACAAACTTTTTCGTTCGTTCCTCAAAAGCAAAAGCATCACGGGAATGCACCCGAGTTCAAACCAAGTTTCGAAACTCCGAGGAGATGACAATTCTAACAAAACCAGTACCATCCTGACACCCTAGATCTCCGGTTTATGCGAGTCGGTTTCACTACCTACGTGTACCAAAGTCTCAAGTGTCTACGCAAACTCAGCCCCAAGTAGTTTATATTAGCAGTCAACACCATCCTAAAACACTTCTAAGCGAGCGACCAATGCAAATAAGTGTATGATCTCCAAAAAGATGAAAAATCATGAAAAGAAAGTTAGATAGCCAAAAATATAAGACACGTTTCCTTCTAAGTTAGGTGCTCCTCACCCGAGCATTTAGCCCAACGACACGAAAACTCATTGAAAAATCAATGATATAAGCTTATGATCAATGAAGAAGATCAAAACAGAAATGAGATCATATTCACTAACAGGTCGACTTGCCATGAAAGTGTATGGACAACGGGCTTAATGTGATTGCGCTAGAACAAACAGGATGAACTTGCCGCGAGGACCTCGACACCAAGCTATAGTAGCATGACTGAGACCGATTTGCATAAGAAGGAGACCTCAGAAGACTTGTAGTCCAGTGTCGTCATGGCACTCGTTTTGTTTTTACTAAGAATCCCAGTTTTTCCCAACTTTGCGAACGAAGAAGCTGCCTCGTGCTTGCCGACTTTTTCCTGTTTTACTTGAGGACAAGCAAAGATTCAAGCTTAGGGGAGTTTGATAACACGAAATCGTATATATATTTTGATGCATAATTCAACTAAAGTTTAACTGTTTTCGACCCGATTTCGGGTTATTTCCGTGTTATTCGTCTGATGTTTTTCAGGTATTTGATGATCATGTCTAAACAAGGCAATATGAAGAAAAGAAGCAATCTCAGATGAAATATGGACAGAAACCGGGTGAAAACATCATGAAAAGCGCAGAATGCTGATTTTGCTGTTGTGACGACCGTCACAGCTCCATGACGACCGTCACACGGGTGACGACCGTCACACATTGTGACGGCCGTCATGCAGGCAAAAACGCCCCACTTCAAATGCACGTAAAAGAAGCAGTTCCAAGTCCCAAATAGTGGACCACTACTCCCTGATAATTCTGCCTCAAAGTCCACCTTCTTCAAGTTATAACCGTTAGAATTCCATTTCTATAAAAGGGGAAGAAGGGGAGCAGAGAGGGGGAGCCGCATTCAGACAACGAAGTGCTGCCAATTTATTTTCAGAGCAACCTTTCCAGTTTTTCTATTCTTATTTGTTTCTCTTTTCTTTTTCTGCATTCCTTTGATATTCTGTAATTCTCATTTACCGTGCACGATCAATTGGCACAAAGACCAGAATCCTGCCAACATTTGTGGAGGATCTGCCCAAAGGTCAATTGGAATATTTACAGGTTTCTCATTTCAATCGTAATTCCAGTTTTTATTATGATGCATGCCATTATTTATTGTTTTTATTTATGTTTTACATTTCCCAAATCCATGTCTAGCTAAATCAAAGTAATCGATATGTAATAATAATTCGAAAGGGATTTGATAATAACTAGTTGAAAATTGTCTTTTCAAAAGTCGTTTATGGTCTGAGTGTTTAAAATAAATTTACTAAATAAACTTCGTCGCGAAAGCGAGAACTTATTTAAAAGTAGTTTTGCCACGAAAGTGGGAAATTAATTAAGGTACGAACCAACAAGCGAAAGCTGCGGCAAGACCAGATAGTAAACACTAGTCATTCATTTTAATAACAGCGAAAGCACTTTAAAATGAATTAGAATTTAGAGATTTCAAAAAATAATTTTAACCCCGAATGGGACACGAAAGCGTACGTTTGGCCCTTAGAATTATGATTAGCGTCAATAACCATCGTGAGGCGAGAATCTTCAGATCACCATTTTCTGCTTAAATAAACTCTGAAAAATATTTCGTATACCGGTAACTTGTCAAATCCCCTAAGAACATAATTACTGCATATCGATTCAATTAATTATACTTTAATTAACATTATTAGTTCCCTTTAGTGACAATCTTATTCCCTCAAACATTATCTACCTAGCTAAACATAGTAACTCCCGAGAACACTAGTTTGATTACGAGTTCCTGTGGGATCGATATCTATTATTACTACGCGATAGACTGTGCACTTGCAGTTAGGTTGTATTAGACATAGAAAGTCGCGATCATGTATCACAATGTAGATCGGAAAAGGAGATTTGGGACAACTTGGTGGAAACGCATTAAGGAACTGCAGAAGTAAAAATATCAAGGCTCAACATGTTAAGCCAAGAATATGAGATGTTTCGTATGCAGCCCGGTGAATCTATTGTTGCCTTACAAAAGAGATTCGTTCATCTAACAAATCACTTGATTGCTCTCGGGAAGACCTTCACCAATGATGATCTGAACCTGAAAAGAAGAGTCTCTCAATGATGACATCTGCATCCTTATTTGGCAAACTTCAAGAGCACGAATTGGAACTTGGAAGGCTCGAGAAGCACAAAAGTCAAGAAAAGAAGTCCAAAGGAATCGCCTTGAAGATTGACATAAAGGATGACAAAGACGACGAGACTTCCGAAGATGAAAATTTCATGCTTCTTGTAAAGAAGCTTGGTGAGTTTTGTAATAATAATAAAAATTCCTCTTTTCCTAAAAAGAATAGACATTTCAGGAAAAAGGATGTATCCACATCGAATCAAGAAGTCACATGTTACGAATGTGGGAAGTAAGGTCACATAAAGCCGGATTGCCCGAAACTTGCAAAGAAAGGAGGATTCAAAGGCAAGAAGAATTTCAAAAATAAAAAGGCTTATGTTGCTTGGGACGATAATGAGATAAGTTCATCATCGGAATCAGAAAGTGATGAATGTGCAAATGTGGCTCTTATGGCATCACATCACTCTGATGAAGAAATTGATGAGGTTAGTAACGATTTTTCTATTTATGATAATGATGCACAATAAGTCATAGATGAACTTCTAAAAGAATGCAAGACTTTGTATAAAAGCATCTCATCCCAAAAGAAAAGAATTTCATTTTTAGAAGAATAAAATACTGCTTTTATAAAAAATATTGAAAATAAAAAACAAAAATTGGTGGATGAAAAACAAAGTCTTGTATGCAAAAATTGGGAATCCTTATCTTTTCAAATTGTTCAACTTAAAAGAGTTTTAGAAAGATACGAAAAAAGTCAAATTGGCTTGGAGGAAATTCTTAGGCACCAAAGATATTCTAATGATAAAAGTGGATTAGGATATTCTAAGTTTTCCAAACCAAGCACAAATGAAACCATTTTTGTGAAAGCAAGTGAACAAGTTGTTAAAGAAAAGGAAAACAATGCTAAAACTATGCATCAAAGTCATAAAAAGAAAATAATTGTGAAGAAAAAGAATTATGTTCCTAGATATAGAAGTCATTTTCACATACTTGTTTTTATTGTGGAATCAAAGGCCATACACCTAATGTTTGCTATGTACGCAACATTGGTGTTGCTAAAGGGCATTATGTGTGGGTTGAAAAGGGTACTAACTATCAAGGACCCAAAGCAATTTGGGTACCTAAAAATACTTGATTTTGTGTTGTAGGTATGCTTAAAGACAACTTCTAATCAATGGTATCTTGATAGAGGTTGTTCTAAGCATATGACGGGAGATATAAACAATTTTTTAAGTCTATCATTAAAGGCCAAAGGATACGTTACTTACGGTGATGATAATAAAGGAAAAATTCTTGGAGTTGGAACCATTGGTGCACTTCCATGTACAATCATCGAAGATGTTCTTTATGTGGAAGGCCTTAAACACAACCTACTTAGCATAAGTCAATTGTTTGACAAAGGGTTCCAAATCAACTTCACAAAGGATGAATGTTTGATAGAACATGAAGTCACCCATGACATCTTGCTAAAAGGTAAAAGATTTAATAATATTTTTATGATCTCTTTTGATGACTCATCCTTGAAGGTAAAATGTCTTATGGCGAACAACAACAAGGCGTGGCTATGGCATAAAAGATTTGCTCACATTCACATGGAGCATTTAAACAAGTTGATAAAGCATGATCTAGTTGTTGGTCTTCCGAAGATAAAATTCATCAAGGATAAGTTATGCGACGCATGTCAAAAGGGGAAACAGACCAAGACAACTTTCAAATCCAAGCAAGTGGTTTCTACATCAAGACCACTTCAATTGTTGCATATGGATCTTTTTGGTCCATCGAGAACGAAAAGCTTCGGAGGTAACTTTTATGCTTTAGTTATTGTTGATGATTTCTCTCGATACACATGGACATTGTTTTTAGTGCAAAAAAATGATGCTTTCAAAGCATTCAAGAAGTATGCGAAGCAAATTCAAAACGATAAGTCACTCACCATAGCCTCCATAAGAAGCAACCATGGTGGAGAATTCCAAAATTCAGATTTTGAAGATTTTTGCGAAGAGCATGGAATTTCTCACAACTTTTTCGCACCAAGGACTCCTCAACAAAACGGTGTCGTAGAACGGAAGAATAGGTCACTGGTGGAGCTTACAAGGACAATGCTTAGCGACTAAAATCTTCCTAAGTATTTTTGGGCGGAGGCGGTTAGCACGGCATGCTTCGTAAGCAACCGTGTCAATATTCGACCAATTCTCAAGAAGACTCCGTATGAGTTGTTCAAGGGTAGGAAACCAAACATAGCATTTTTCCACATATTCGGATGCAAATGTTTTGTTCTCAACAACAATAAGGACAATCTCGGTAAGTTTGATGAGAAGTCCGACGAAGGTATATTTCTTGGTTACTCTCTTTCTAGTAGAGCTTTTAGAATTTTTAATAAAAGAACTCTTACTATTGAAGAATCCATTCATATTTCTTTTGATGAGACTAACCCCTCGAAAGAGGATAATATTATTGTGGATGATGATGATGATATAGTAGGTTATTCACAAAAACAAGAAGAGACTTCAAAGGATCAAGCAATACCACAAGAAGATGTCACTCAAATCATTGAAGAACATCAAGATCTTCCGAAGGAATGGAGAATGCATAGAGATCACCCAATAGATAAAGTTATTGGTGATATTAGCCAAGGTGTTGCAACTCGACTAAATCTTAAGGATGCTTGTCTCAACATGGATTTTGTGTCTCAAATTGAACCAACCAAGATTGATGAAGCCTTAGGCGACGACCAATGGATTGTAGCGATGCAAGAAGAACTCAACCAATTCAAAAGGAATCAAGTTTAGAGTCTCGTACCGAGACCGGACAACAAGCACATCATAGGAACGAGATGGGTGTTTAGGAACAAACTTGACAAGAATGGGATCATAGTTCGCAACAAAGCAAGATTGGTCGCACAAGGCTACAACCAGGAGGAAGGCATTGATTTTGATGAAACGTTCGCTCCGGTAGCAAGGTTAGAAGCAATTAGATTATTACTTGCTTATGCTTGTTCTATGAACTTTCAGTTGTTCCAGATGGATGTCAAAAGCGCTTTCCTGAATGGATACATCAATGAAGAAGTCTATGTCAAACAACCTCTGAGTTTTGAAGACTTCAAGAATCTCTCGCATGTTTACAAACTGAAAAAGACACTCTACGGACTGAAACAAGCACCAAGAGCAGAGTATGACCGCCTTAGCAATTTCTTATGTGAAAAGGGATTTACAAAAGGAAAGGTTGACAAGACACTGTTCATAAAGAAAATCAAGGGTAACACCTTATTGGTTCAAGTCTATGTCGACGACATCATCTTCGGATCAACAAACAAAGAGCTTTGCGAAGAATTTTCACTTATGATGCAAGGAGAATTCGAGATGTCCATGATGGAAAAATTGAACTATTTTCTTGGACTACAAATCAAGCAAACAAAGGATGGCATCTTCCTCAACCAATCCAAGTATTGCAAGGAATTGTTGAAGAAATTCGATATGGATAGTTGCAAGGTGATGTCCACTCCTATGGGATCCGGAACGTACGTTGATCAAGATAAATCTGGTACTCCAATTGATATTACAAAATATCGAGGTATGATCAGTTCATTATTATATTTGACGGCAAGTCGTCCTGATATTATGTTTAGTGTTTGTTTGTGTGCACGCTTTCAAGCAAGTCCAAAGGAATCACATCTCACCGCCATGAAGAGAATTATAAAGTATCTCAAAGGGACAATGAACGTCGGATTATGGTATCCAAAAGGTAGTTCTTGTTCTTTAATTAGTTATTCTGATGCTGATTATGCAGGATGTAAGACCGATAGAAAAAGCACAAGTGGTACATGTCACATTCTCGGGAATGCACTAGTGTCGTGGGCATGCAAGAAGCAAGTGTGTGTGGCACTCAGTACAACCGAAGTGGAATATATTGCAGCAGGAAGTTGCTGTGCACAAATTATGTGGCTTAAGCAACAACTCCTCGATTATGGTGTAGATCTCGGTTGTATTCCTCTTCGATGTGATAACACAAGTGCCATCAACATTACTAAGAACCCGGTCATGCATTCAAGGACAAAGCATATAGATATCCAGCATCACTTCCTTCGAGATCACGTACTTAATGGAGATGTAGATGTTACTTTTATGGATACACACAATCAACTCACCGACATCTTCACCAAACCATTGGCGAAAGAACCGTTCTTCAAAATTTGACGAGAACTTAGGATTCTCGATGAAGGTGATATCTGATCTTTTCTCTGGTTTATGTATGCATAATTATGCCTTGCTTGATTACTTGTTACTTGATTACTTATTACTTGATTGAATGCTTTCATATATGCCGATATCTCTTATTATGATTTGAAAGCTCCTTCCTTTTTGCTAATGACAAAGGGGGAGAAGAGCTTGGTTTCTCTAATATCTCTTTGTGCAAATTTTTTGCCTCTGTTTAGATAGGGGGAGTTGCTGGACATAGGGGGAGAAGCAAACCAAGATCGGAACGAAACATCGTCAAAGATATCGCACAGACTCATTTGATTGTCATCATCAAAAAGGGGGAGAATGTAGAAGCACACTTCAATCTCAAGGTTTTGATGATGTCAACAAGGCTTAAGCTCATTCCATGATTGCAAAAATTCAAGCTTTCAAAATTGATCAAGATCAAGACTATGGAATGTTGTCATGCAAATCAAGCTTCATGTGCAAATGATCATACAACTTTTAAGATTTGGACTCAAAGCTTTGGTATATCAATATTCACTCCTTTAATTGATATACAAGTGTTCAAATAATTTATCATATCAACATTTTGCATATGCATGGTTTTAAAATCATTTGGAAATGGTATAACACTTTTAACTCAAGTGTTTTTCTGAGTTTTAACAGTGTTAACCGATTAACCATATAGGTTAATCGGTTAACGACCTCAAATTTTAAATTCTCAGGGCTAACATTCAAGTGTTAATCGATTAACCTATATGGTTAACCGATTAACACTGAACGAATTTTGAAAAATTGTTTCTTTTAAAATTCAAATCTTGTTTGATTGTTATACCTTTTCATTATTTGATTCATACTCAATTATACCTTTTTGAAATGGTGTTTTGACTCATATAAATTCTGAAAATTTCAAATTGAAAAACACCTCCAGTAATTTTCAATGTAATCACTCAATCAAATTCACTAAATTTTAAATACTTTCAATATTTCAAAAAAGTGTTCATACTGTTCATACCATTTCATATCCAGAATTTTTGAACACTTGTATTGATATTGAAAAGTGAATTTTGATCAAAAGGAGAAGATCAATCTTTGTATTGATATTGTTATTATATCACTCTCAAATCAAAAAATACAGAATTATTTCTATTGTGACTTGTGACCCAGGATTGTTAGACACAAGGGTTAGTGCTTGCAAGAGGATTGTTCTTGCACACTAAGTTGTTGAATAGTTGTTAGATAGTAGGCCTCACCGGTTGATGGTGTGATAGGTTGTACATTCTAAAACTATAGTGAAAACTATCTTTCATGTGGAAAGGGGAGTGGAGTATCTTCGGATTATGAAAGGAACCACTATAAATCTCTGTGTCCATTTTTTCTTTCTGCTATTACTGCTTTCATCATCAAGAATATAACCAAGTAAAATTCAAGAATCTCGAAAAACCAGAAAAAGTATCTAAAGCCTAATTCACCCCCCCTCTTAGGCATACTCTGAACTTACACAAACTTGTAGTTCATGATGTCCTCTTTAATTTGACTACAAGTTTGCCTCGTTTGGATCAAGGATGAGAAAATTATGAATGTCATAAGATGGCTAGAAATTAGGATTTTCCATACTTAGAAAAATTTCACTAAAACCCTAATTTACCAATTCTCCTGATTTTATGATTCTCCTTGATTCTTCTTGATCCAACCTCAACATAACACTTGAGATGACATGGAATGCCCATGGTTGACCTTAAAACCCAAGAGTTTGACTTTGTGAAGCCACAGTTGACTTTCTTGATCAGATGAAACCATAATCCTCTTTCCATTGATTGAGGCTTATACAATGACTTTTGAAGAGACATGATACGTGTATGAACCCCTTAGGATGCATATTGATCCATAGAACCAAGATTTTCTCCAATAACCAACCATAAGAAGCTTTTGATCAAAACCCCAACTCAGGCACAAAAGATAGGAGAGTGTGATCAATGCTTGAAAATCCTAATCCAGATGATTATGTGTGGTTGTTGAGAATGCCTTGATGATGGAGGGACTTTGAAGCTTGAGAATACCACAATATTGAATGCCTCGTCTTGCTTTTTTCTTTAAGAATCCACTCCTCCTCTTGAGGACCAACAAAGATACCATGATCCCATGTTCAAAACCAATGCTATGCACAAATGAAGATGCAAATAAAATGAAGCACAAACCAAAAGGCTAAAGAAAAAGGAGAGAAAATTTTGGGGTCTTACAAGGTAGCCAGGGCATGGCTATTTTGGTAATTTTAGTGTGAATTTTGAGCGTGTTATGATGCACACGTGGGTGACTTGTATGGGAGTATATTATGGGAATCTCTGTTATTGCGAATTCTGTTACTTTTCTTAAAAAGGATCCATGAGCCTTTTTAGGAAAGTTCACATTTTCTTCTATTTTTATGCAGGTTGATTTGCAGTCAGTTTATACTGATTGCTGCTATGTGTGCGCCTCATAAAACCTAAGTCAACTAGGTCTGAAGGCTATTTAAAGAAGACATAAACCTAATGTATTTACGGCTTTCACTTTTGTAAAAACTAGAGGAAGTTTTTAGAAATTTAGGTTTTGAAGTCTCTTGTTTGTGACCTTGTAAGTCACCCTCTGTATCGTTTGATACATTATGGTAGACGTATTGTTTTTTGTATGTTGTTTTCACTCCAAAGCTTTTAAGCAAAGGAGTTTAGTATTGTTCTTGGTTGAAGCTTTGAAACAAACCTAAGTATTGTTCTTGGTCAAGGTTCTTGACCTAGTATTGTAGTAGAAAGAAGGTACATCTTTCTTTTTTGGTTTCTCGTGGCATGGTCATTGGGATTATGATTGCTTGTTAGGAAGTGTGAGGGGGATCTCATATCTAGATGGAGATTTCTAGGCAGAAGTAGCACAAGGTAGTGATTAGGTGAGAAGTTATAAACGGACGAGTTTAGCTTTGAACTAATGCTATCACAGTGGATTTCCTTCCTAGCTTGGATGCCCTCAGATGTAGGTGATGTTGCACCGAACTGGGTTACCAATTAAATGTATTATTTATCATTTTGCAATTTACAGTTTCTGCATAATTAAATATTGATAATAATGTTTTTGTCAGACTTAATATGTCACAACATCAGTCATGACATTATACTCTGATGGTTTCTACTCCACCACTTTCTATTCCAATCTCAAATGTTCTTAGTTCAATCTTCCACCATTGTTGGTGAAAAGGTTGAGTACTGGTGTTGCACCCTAAATTTTGACCCCTTAGATTCTTATTATCATTTTAGGAGCATACTCATGAACTGTCTAACCTTAATCCAGTGCAAGTCTGTCTTTGTCAAATTGCAGATGAATTAGGGTTTCGTGCAGTCAAAATCAAAACTTCAGGGTTTGTGATTAGTCAATGTTTTGGGCTCATTCAAATAAAAAACAAGGTCAAGGATATTACATAAGGTCAAATGAGAATCCAATTTGAAGGAATCATTTCAGAATCAAGAACAGTGCAGTCCGGAGGCCCCGATTAGGGTTTTTAACTAGTAAAAGTCAACTGTGGTTTGACTTTGATGTTGGAATGTGTTGTAATGATGGGATTGAGGTCCATGAAGTTAATGTAGCTTATTAAAGTTCATCCAAGAAGTTTCAAAGTCTCAGGAGGTCCAGAATGTCAACAGGCGACTCGGTAATCACCGATCGGTCGTACGGTTGGCCGAAAAGTCAACTCTCCAAATTTTATGAATTGGACTTCAAGTTGTGAAACAAATTTGTTCATTATGTCATATTGTACTTGCATATTAATTTTCATGACCATTGGATCAAGGATGAAGGAGTAATCGAGAAATCAGGAAATTAGGGTTTTGAAAAGGGCTAAACCATAACTCCTTAACCACACATCCAATTGAGTTGGTTCAAAGCTCATTTGGAAGCTCTTGACAAGTCCTACAAAAGTCCCTAAGTGGTCCATGATCAGAAAATGCATAGATTTTGAGTTATGGTCAAATTCATTTCAAAAAGGGAAAAAGACTTAGGAAAATTTCACTTTTTAAGCTCATTTTTAGCAACTTTGGAGGGCTTTTTGGCCAAGTTACTTTGAGAAATTGAAACTCATGAAAACATGAATGTTTTAGAGCTATGTGAGGGCTTTCTAAATTGTACTAGAACATCTCAAGAGGAGTTATGAGCAGAAAGTTACATAGGTGAAAAGTTGAGGGTTTCACACTTTAGTCCCACATTGGCCAATTTTCAAGAATGACTTATTTCACTAATTTTGCCAAATTTTCTTGATCCAATTTGTTTTATGTGATATATCAGATATGTGTAGCATGAAACAAGAGAAAATTGTGGAGGAATAGCCCAAAATCAAAGCTTGGACTTCATTGCCATACAAGTGGGCAAGTTGCACTTCCAAGCATGAGGTGTAAAGTGAAAGGTTGTACCAGCCCCTTCCCTATAGTTTCTAGGCTGAAAATCACCTCAGAAATTCAGTAGAAATGTTGACAAATTGATCCTTGCAGTAGAGCAAGTGGAAAACCCTACAAGGGAGGTTTGCTTCAAAAATATCCAATGCTTGCTTCATGGTGAAGGAAACTCTCTAGCAAGCACCTCAATCTCTTTTCCTATAAAAGGAGGTCTCATTCACTTCATTTTCACACACAAGACATCTGATAGAAACCATAGAGAATCTCTGTTATCACAATTCCTTCATCTTGCACCAAATCTTCAAAATCACAAAATCCATAAAAACACCAAAAATGGTCATGAAGTGAAATCTGCCCAAATTCATTTCTACCCTTTCCAATACCTCAACCACCCTCCACACAACTTCTAAATAACATATAGAAGGGGTGTAATCCACCAAACCACCAAGAAACCTCAAAAATCAAAAAGTCAAACTTCTACCTATCATACTTTGACCAAAGCTACAAAAATCACCAAAACTAGTCCTAGGCACATTCTTGGCATTCTAACCACTCCAACACCTCACAAATGACATTTCTCAATTGTTCAAGCTGTTAGAAACCATTGGAAACCCCTATCTCTTCATTTGGCATCATAAGTGCATTGTTGCTTAAAGTTGAAGAAAAGTTCAAAGGCAAGAAAGGGAAGTAGAGATCTTTGGTTTTCTTAGCTATTTTAGCTTGATTAAAAAGGTCATCAAGAGGTATGTAACTTGTTTCCATTAACTTTTGCATCATTCCCATAAAATGGTATTTTTGAGCATTTTAGTTAAATTTTGAATTATGAACATTGTGTGCCTTTCATGATATTTTGCTTTTCTTTATTGAATGTTGAGATGGTCATCATGTGTGTGGGAATTGTATTGCTTTGTTTTTGTGTAGTGACTTTGTTAACCTACTGTAAAAACAGTTTTGAGATGAATGAGCATCATTTACCTTGCCATGCTAAATAAGGTTGTTGAAATTTGACTCTTTGCAATGTTTAGCCTAGATTGACCTTACTCATACCAAGACATTCTAGGTAGAACCTACTGTCAAGAAACAGTGGATTTAGTTTTTATTTATGCTTCTGTTGAGGAAACTTCAGTCAATATTGTGATTGCAAGACAATAGTAGTTTATGGTAGATACTCCAAGTTTGAAACTGAGCCTGCTAGCTGGAAGCTCACTGCCAGGTTTGCTTTCACCTTAATCCATTTGGTAAGGGCATGCCAGTTAGGTTTTGTAGAGGGGAAGATTTCATTGGATGCCTAAAACTGTTTTTGAACCTGAACCTGCTAAACTCATGCCAATCCAAGGGAGTAGTACTTGGTTGCAGCCTAAAATTTATTTAACATCTGTGCTGGTTTGCATTATGTTTCATCTTTCTACCAATTGCCCTTGGAGTTGATAATTATTTGAGCTTTAAGGCACTGCTGTTTAGACTGTTGCATTATAAGATTGTGAGTGGCATTTTGGATTTAAGACTTGCTGTGGGATTTGTTTTGGTGGGCACTGGCCACTGTTAGATTAAGAAAGGAGTTTTTGGAGACTGTTCAGGATTGAGTAGAAGTTGTGTACACAGCCAGCTTGGTTTGAAGATCCTCAGCTTATTGCACTTAGATTGTGGAGCAAAAGTTTTCTATGGTTAAAACATTATTCTGCTGTGAGGACAGTAGGATCAGCTTGATAACCATCTTAGAAATTCTGGAGCATGAAGACCATATCTTGAGTGTGAGCTGCAGCTGACTCATTTAGGAACCTTTTAGTAGGAGCCATCATCATGATAGGATCCCTTTGCATGATAACCACAGATGCTCTTGGGGCTTGATATTGATAGTTCACCACACTTGGTCTTTTGACAGGTTTAGAAAGCTTTGAGGTTATCTTGGTTAAGGTGGGGAGCAAGCTGACAGAGGCTATGTTGTTGTGTTGTTTAAGTCACAATGAAGTATTGAGAGCATGCTAAAAATTGGCTCTGTCAGGATTGGTTCTTGACCAAGTTCATGGATCTAGTTCACCCAGCCTGATTTGTGAAACTTTGGTATAGGTTGGTAAACAAGAATCAGTCTTTACCCTACTTTCCACTGCCAGTAGCATACGATGGTTATAAGTTGATGCTGAGAAGAGTTGGAGGGTCCTTTTTTGTTTATGACAGTTTTGATTCACTAACTGTTTTACTGTCATAGTTGATATTTTTGCTTTGATTAGATGCTTTTGGCCAAAATGTGAAAGTAAACAATTTCTGTTAAAAGCTTGTGGATAGTAGACCAAGCCTCTTTTGTTTTTGTTGTGATTAAACGTTTGAAGGGTTGGATATCATGCTGTTTAATCACCACTCATGTTGGTTAATCTTTTTTGCATAGGCATTTGAAAAATCATCTTTCATCCCTTAAACATGTGTAAATATGCATTTGGATTTTGTGTGTATGTTTGTTTTCAACTATTGGTGCATAAAGTGTGAAACTCATGTTCATATCAAAATCAAAAAAGCCACTCATATTACCATTTTCTGCATAAACTGATTTTTCACTAAAGGCAACATTTCAAACATTTCATGACCATCATTTTGAACTGTTAGCATCATTTTGAGACCAAAAAACACTTTGCTATGAGAATCACACTTCAAAATGCACATAAGCACACAATAAGCACTTTGAACACCCAAACTCTACACAGTCAATACAGCCCCCTAATTTTCAATTAAACTCACTCATTGGCTTGTATTATAGGTGTATGGAGGGTTGTTGTGATCAATTTTGCTCTGAAACTGAAAGTGCCTCATTTTATGCATGATCTTTATGGCATTCTTGCATTTTGCATATGACTTTTTGCCACAGTTCAAATTCAACCCCAAAATTGAACTAGATCCACTCATTACCATTTACCTGTGGTGTATGCATAGTTATTATGGATTAAACATGATTATGTGAGGCTGCATACATCAAAATGCATTTTAAACTCAAAACTACATGTGCTATCGGGTTTTGCAGTAGGAAGAGAATTTTCAAAAACTGAGACCACCATCATCTTCCTTGTTTGATTCTACCCCAGATACATATAAATTTTGTTTCGTTTCGATAAGCGGTTAGGAAGATACGATACAAAACGTAAATGCCCGGTTATGTGTGTTCTTGCCCAGCCATAGAACCAACTTACCCTTATAATTAATTAGGGGTGGCTTCATCAATGGATGTATAGCCACTCCAGTGGTATGACCATGCGCCTTTCACCCTTTGTTCCTAAGTTCGACCCCTGAGGAGGGCAACTCTTTTATCCATTTTTGTGATTTTTAGTGTAAACTTCGAAAATTCGTATCTCACTCGTTTTTCATCGTTTTTCGTCCATTCTTTTTCCGCTGTGCTTGTATTAATGTGTACTTTCATGTCATGTTTTTATTTTTCATGTTTGCATATTTCATCACTAAGTTTGTTTATGTATAAGTGTGCGCGTTTTCGCGATCGTTCATGTAATTGCAGATGAATGTTTATGTGGTTCCTTTCAATATTTTTCTTGACACTTGTTTGAATCCATGCCTATACATGTTAGTTAACATACTAGAATTTATTTCTTGGTTGTTACCATTTTTATCTGTTGATTTTCATTAAATGCGAACTGTTGTCACAGTGTCGATTATTTTATCTGTTAACTGTTACCTTCATGTTTCATTTTTACCATTTCTCATTGTTTACTTGGTTGTCACCATGAATATGATTTATCTTGATTTTTATCTTGTTTAGCATTTATTTACTTTTCTCCCCAAATGATGAAGCTCGTTAGCTTTCACCTGATTATTTCCCCAGTCTCCTCCAAAGGAAGGTCTGTCCATTTGACCCTCGATGTCATGGATAACTTATTCAATCACACCCTTGACTTTGTTAAGTAATTTTCAACCTTAGAATAGAAACCCTAGACTTCACTTAAAGTCTAAAAGACCTACCTGTACTAGGAGTGTTCTTCAACTAGAACCCTAGGAAAGAGTTTGTCAACTCTGTATAAGAATCATCGTCATGATCTCTTACTTTCCCCTTTTACAACTTAGAATAGGGAGTTTTGTCAAACTCCACACAAACATTGTCATGTTCGTTCCCCCCTTGAACCTTGATCATCATCAAGTGTTCTTTTCCCTTGTGAGGTGAACTATGATTGCTCTGATTCTATCCTAGTTAGGATACGTAGGCAGAAGATGCGACGTCTTTGCGAGCAAACTTAGTGTATATAATTTTAGGTTTCAACTCATATCTTTTCCCAATCCAAAGTACATATTTCACACTTAGCAAGCAATCGAACAAAAGGTTCCTGTAGAGTACTACAGATATTTAGGGTGCTAATACCTTCCCTAGATATAATTAACCCCCGATCCCCGAATCTCTTAGCGTTGTTTTACATCGTGAAAAAGGGTTTTCTTTCTTTAGACCTTTCCTTTGGATAAATTAAAGATCGGTTGTAAAAGAAATAAGGTTCAAGTTAATCAATAGCTTGATATCCAATTTTCACCGCAACAACTGGAAAGTTGAACTACAAAGTTCATCCTAGACGGTGATACTGATCTTTGTAATATGATAGTTAATAACTACATATCTCCATCAAGTGAAGCTGATAAAAGGCTGAAAGCAAATCTAAATGATCAGTTGGAAAAGGATTACAAGAATCATCAGAAAGCAAGTTTCTTGTTTGCTGAAAATCAATTCTTACTGAGTTTGAGATATTTTCAAACTAAGACTTCTTATTCTACATTTGAATTTCTCAATAACTCATTAAGAACTCTTTTAATTCAAGAAAACAAATGCTTGTGTTTTGATTCAGAATCATGGAGACCAAAATGAAGGATGTTGAAAGACTTAGAGTTCTGAACATAAGTTCTCTCTTCGTCAGATCTTTTGAAAAAGACTATCAAAAGCTTGCCATTCGGATAAAAGCTTATCGTAACTGCTTCCCAGTTACAGAAGATCTGATCAAGGTTCTCCAGAAGAACTGGTGAGTTTGTTTTGATAAATCATGAAGATTAAGTTATAATAGTTTAATTCAGATAAGAGGAAATATGTTATGCTTACATCTATCAGAAGATCAAAAGAAGACCAGAAGTTCATCAACTAAAGAGATCGAGGATTCTGAATAAGATGAAGATAGAGTGTTACTCTGTCCAGAATGACTATCCGTCTCTTGAAGAAGAACCATTGCAACTTACTTCTGAACAAAAAGCTATCATATGTATACTGATCTCAATGTTGAAGAAATAAGTAATTATGAAGTTTACCACCCTGAGAAGCAAACCAAGATGACATATAAGAGGATTCAACATCTTAATTCTGATTTAACACATATGGACTTTATGATACTCAAGCAAGAAGTTGTCGTTGAAGGGAAGGATGATGGTCAGGGTGGAGGTCCTCCCAACATTAAACATCCATCAGTGGTTCAAAAGAATAAGCTAAAAGAGAATAATGATTATGGCTTAATTATTCCTATTAGAATTACCTCTCAAGTATATGGATTTGTGGTTAGCCAAAAGTGTGATATTATGCTTGGTGAAGATGGGAATGTTGTTACTCTTACTGTATTGAAGTCTAATTGCAATCAGTTTGTTAAAAAATATGTACCAAATATTTCTCTCCATAATATTCTACATGTTGAAAGTCTGATCTAGCTCACTCATTTACATGTCTGTGTGTGAAGAAACCCAAGAAACTAATATGGGAAATCAAGTTGTTGATAAAAATGTGCCAGACATCATGCCAAGCATGTTCACAAAGTCTCAAATGTACAAGGAGAATGATGATCATCAAGATGTTGAGGTTTATACTGTTATATCAAATGGTGGAGGGGCTTTTAATCATGATTATTCAGTAGAAGATGTGGAAATAATGTGGGAAGGTGTTATAAGCTTTGGTTTGTGCTTCTAATAACAAGGTCCATGTAATATTTACCAAAGGCACGCAATCTGTAGATGGTATGATTTCTCATAACGATGAAGATTTTGATCCCATTGGTCTTGATATGGAGCAAGTTATTACTGTTTTTTTAGGAAACATTATGCTATCTATTGAAGAAGATGGAAGTCTTTGTGATTCTGAAATTTTTGACCATCTCGGGACCATCAGATTGATACCAAAAATGTCATGTATCATGAAGTTCAAACTTTATCAAATGGATGTGGAAAGTGACTATATAAATAGAAACTTGAATGTGAAAGTTGAAAATTTTCATTTTTCCAACATAATGAAGAGAATCATGGAGATTTTGACTAAGTCTCTTGACAAGGATACTCAAGAAAAGGATCTTGTGGAGAATAATGGGAATGAAAACATTGATGATGTTGTTAATGATTGTTCTAGTATTAGTGAAGATTTTATCCCTAAGAAAAATGAAGTTCATGATGGATTTAAACCAGTCAATGAAGATGGTACTAAGGCCACTGACCTGTGTAAAACGTCTCTCCATTATGAGGATATCGTGCTGAAGTATTTATGCCAAATAAGGATAGACATTACAAGGATGCTTCCAAGAGAATATTTGACATTTGAATAGTATGTTCAGCTGCTGAAGAAGGTTATTGGAAAAGACAATGAGAACCTTGAGAGATCTTTCATGTATGTTGATGACATGTTAGACAATATAGTGGAGCATGCTGTTTAGCAAATGTTGTCTGATGATGATTTGAGCATGGTAGGAGAGGTTACCTACCTTTTCGGTTCTTAAAAGAAGCAAATGAAGGACTACTCTTTAGATTTCCAAGGTTTTAATGGTGGAAATAGTCACATTAATATATTCTGGTGAACCCAAATGCTCAAAGGGGTAACTAAATATGGTAGTGGGGATGGCAACCTAGACGAGACTAACAACATATATGACATGTTGGTGACTGAGTTATCAACTCAGTGGAAGAATAAGTAGGGCACCCTTGTTAATTCTGAAGTGAATAATAAACTTGTTCAAACAAGTGAATTTAAGACAAATGCTATAAAAAATGTCCAAGACATTGTGTCCACCTTAAGGAGAAAGATTGAAGGTAAGATAATTCTTGTGTATGTCTTCTCTTTTCACATGGCTAAAGTGACATTATATCCTGAAAGACATGGTCCAACATGGAAGTATGTTCTTCAAAGAAGGATTACAGCTGAAAGAGAGCTAGGTGAAGAAGCTCTTAATTGCAAAGAAAGCATGAAACTTGTTGGGAAAATGAATATTGTTACTGATGATAGTCCTAGCTATGAAAAGATGGTTAAAGAGCTTAGAAAAGTGTATGATGGAGGAAATTATGTGAAGCTTTCAAATTCAACTTTAAATTGATTGGGAATAATCAAGGTTCCCTCTATTGATATGATTATGATCTAGGAAAATGGAATTGAGGAAGAAGAAGATATTGCATATAAGGATGTAGAATATCTTTTGTTAAAGCACTATTGTATAATGTCTTATGGATCTTCATAATGATGATCAGATATTAAAGACAATGTTGAATTCTTAAGCTTGTTATCTTGGGCTGATGAAGGAGATTGAGGTTAAGGATGATGGTTTTTCTCATGGGTTGCTGAAAATCTATTGCAAGTTGAAATGTTGGAAAGATGTTTCATGACCAACATCTTTGTACCAGTTGATATGGTTTTTGATGAAGAATTATTGAAACTGGTTTACCTCAACCTTTTGTTTCTAGCCTTCACTCTTTTATTGCATAAGATAGTATGACTTGTCTATTAATTGTATATCGTGGAGCCGATTTCTGCTTCTAAATCTCGTGTGAATGGTTCTACCTAATGTATTAGGTACTAGCTATTCTGATTTTATGCGTGCACACATGCTAAAGCATCAGGTCAGGCATTTGAACCTCAACTGTGTATTCTGATCTTTGTGTTAGTAGTTTCTGTTGCTGATTCTGACACAACTGCTAACATTGTTTTCATGTATGACTGACATTATGAGTGCATGACTGATTACTGTTGAGCATTGATGATTGTGTGTATAAACCTGTGTCTTTTGACTTTATGCTACTAATTTTTGTTGTGGCCACTCTGAATGCTGATTTGGGTTGGTTGTTGTTTTGAACTCTGAAACATGATGTTATTTCCATGCCTTTGCCAAATTGTGGCAAAATGGGGGAGTAATCATATGATTTGATATGGAGTTGATCTATTGATGTCTAAAAATCATCTATATTATGTGCTACATCTACTGCTTCTATTTGCTCAGTTGATTTTATTGGATGATGTGATGTGCTACTTGTTCTACTTCATGAAGAACATATCTTGTAGTTGTGTTAGCCAAATCATTTCCAAAGGAAGAGATTGTTGTTCCTTTTGGATTGAATGCATTAGGTGAAATAACATATGAACAAGATGTATTTTAGGCAACATGTGGAATAGGAGGTGCCATCATGTGTTCCAGTATCTGAGTTAGTTTTTAAGAAAAGATGTTCAACTTAAGTGCTTGACAAAACTAGTTAAGCAATAGGCTTAACGTTTGGGTTATGACTATCTTCAAATGTCCTTTAGAAGAGTTATGGTCTTGACTTCTTCAGCTGATCTAGAGGCTTTATTTTGGGAAGAAGTTTGTGTCAATAATCCAAAATTAACTTGAATATATTTGGATTTGTTTTAGTCAAAGAATATCTGACTGGATGTAACTTTAAGGAAGATTCGTCCAAGAATTACTCTACAAAGAAGTCTTATATGAAGAAGAGTCATTTTGGATGCTCAGGTGTAACATGTAGAACACAATGTTCCAGCATGTGTGTTACACCATCTAGTATCCATCAATAAGACAAATGTTATTATATGTTGCAACATCTAACAGCTATTGCAATTATGGTTCAGTATTTCTCTATCCAAGATTCACTTTTCAACAAAAGATCTACAAGTTATGGAGAAGAGTTAATTTGGATGCACTGTTGCATGATGTGGAACACGATGTTCCAACATGTATAGTTTAACATTTGGACTTGTTCGGCAGGCCATGATGGATGTCGTTTTGGAGCGAAACTCTAGTTAAGATTTAATCATATTTGTTGCTGCATTATAGCAATGTGTTTTTTTGATTTGTTTGACCACTGTAAAAAATCAAATCAATTCAAATGGAGAGTTAAATTTAAATTTGAATTAATAACAAATCATATCTTTTGTTAGAGATCTTTATGGAGTAAATCAAATACAACAAGATGCTGCTATTATTTTGGACGAAATTAAATATGAAATCCAAAGGAGAAAATCCCATAAGACATTGCTATTTAAGAAGACTCAAACCTCACTTTTGAGGTGTACAAGTTTGGAAGATAACTAGTGTTAGGATTTATATTTTGAGTCTTTGTTTATGCACCACTCTAGCACATCCTTTCATATCTTAAGGCATATAGTTTGGTCTATTAAATTAGTTGTAAACCTTGTTCCAACATGTTAAGTCTATAACCTTGAGAGTATAATGTTTATGGTATTCCACGCTAATGGCATAACTGGATTGGGGTCGAATCTATGTATACACTAATCTATGTTTCAATAACTTGGTATAGTTATTGGTTTGTTTTAGTTGAGTTGTAAATTTAATAATCATTATTTTAATTGTTAAATTTATCACTTGGGATTAGTAATTGAGAGAAAGTGAGATGGGTTCTCATATTTAGAGGGAAACCTAAATAGAAAGTCACTAGGATTTGGGAGTGGCATATAATGTCATAGGGGTTGAAGGTTCTTATAAGACTAATTGTTATAATTTGAAGTAGTGAATTTCCTTTCTTGGGTAGAGTGCCACCCAAAAGTAGGTGTGGATTCACTGAACTAGGTCACCAATATCTTGTGTTCTTTATTGTTTTTCTGCTTCATTGTCTTGTATAAGTTAATATGTCATATCTTTCTTACAAACTGGTTTTTTGTTTGTTGTTTATTGTGTCCCAAGACATTTGTCCCTAGAAGTTGTAATCCTTGTATAATAACTAGTAGTTCCAGTATATGAGTTAGTTGCTAAGAAGAGTTGTTCAGCTTAAGTGCTTGACATAACTAGTTAAGCAATATGCTTAACGTTTGGGTTATGACTATCTTCAAATGTCCTTTAGAAGAGTTATGGTTGACTTCTTCAAATTTTATGCTGCAACATCTGACAACTATTGCAATTATGGTTCAGTATTTCTCTATCCAAGATTCACTTTTCAACAAAAGATGTACAAGTTATGGAGAAGAGTTAATTTTGGATGCAGTGTTGCATCATGTGGAACACGATGTTCCAACATGTGTAATTCAACATTTGGACTTGTTCAGCATGCCATGATGGGTGTCGTTTTGGAGCAAAATTCTAGTTACGAGTTAATCATATTTGTTGCTACATTATAGCAATGTGTTTATTTGATTTGTTTGACCGCTGTTAAAAATCAAATCAATTCAAATCGAGAGTTAAATTTGAATTTGAATTAATAATAAATCATATATTTTGTTAGAGATCTTTATGGAGCAAATTAAATACAACAACATGCTGCTATTATTTTGGACGAAATTGAATCTGAAACCCAAAGGAGAAAATCACATAAGACATTACTATTTAAGGAGACTCAAACCTCACTTTTGAGGTGTGCATGTTTAGAAGATAACTAGTGTTATGGTTTATCTTTTGAGTCTTTGTTGATGCATCACTCTAGCACATCATTTCATATCTTAAGGCATATAGTTTGCTCTAGTAAATTAGTTGTAAACCTTTTTCTAAGATGTTAAGTCTATAACCTTGAGAACATAATATTTATGGTATTCCACACTAATGCCATAACTGGATTAGGATCAAATCTTTGTGTACACTAATCTATGTTTCAATAACTTGGCATAGTTCTTGGTTTGTTTTAGTTGAGTTGTAAATTTAACAATCATTATTTTAATTGTTAAATTGATCACTTAGGATTAGTAATTGAGAGAAAGTGAGATGGGTTCTCATATTTAGGGAAAAACCTAAATAGAAAGTCACTAGGATTTGGGAGAGGCATATAATGTCATAGGGGTTGAAGGTTCTTATAAGACTAATTGTTCTAATTTGAAGTAAGGAATTTCCTTTTTTGGGTAGAGTGCCCCCTAAAAGTAGGTGTGGCTTCACTGAACCGGGTCCCCAATATCTTGTGTTCTTTATTGCTTTTTTGCTTTATCAACTTGTATAAGTTAATCTGTCATATCTTTCTTGCAAACTAGTTTTTTGTTTGTGGTTTACAGTGTCCCAGATATTTGTCCCCATAAGCTGTAATATGTCATTAACCATTAGTACTTGTTGTCTGAGGCATCTGGTCCATTATCTCTCCCCTGGCAAACATAATTTTCATATGGTTTAAGGGAATGTGTTTCATTATCTTTCTTAACTGCATCACACTCTTATTATCATATAAACTCAACATTTATTCAAACAAGACACAATGTAGTTGAAATAACCCTTCAATTTGGTGGTGTTACAATTCATTGGGATGAGTTCCTCATAATGGGTTTTAAGAGTGTAAGCTTCATTTCCTGTATTGACTCAGACTTGGTATAACCCTTCCCAATTAGTAACGATTTTACTTCGCTAGAATTCCTCCCTCTTACATCAACATTGCGGAGCACAAGGTCACTATGATGTAAGCTTCAAGACTTGACCTTCTTGTTATATTTGACAGTTGTAGTTTGCTCTACGTTGACACTTGTGAGGGGGTGAAGCATCATGTTATTTCTAGAAGATCTTATTTCTCCATGATGTTTTGTGCATTTTCTTTTTCTTGCAAAAGATGGTCTGTCCACCAACATAAAGTGATGTTTGACCTTCAGATCTTCGAAAAGCTTCCTCATATTCCTGTATGTGAATACGGTCGCTTTGTCGGTGATAACAAATTTGGAAATTTCTTACCTTACGAGGAAACTTCGTTTAAAGAATTTTTGAATGCGATGATTTTTTCTAAGGCTTCTAATTTAATCCACTTTGTGAAATAGCCTACTGTGAAGATCATAAGCTTTATCTACCTGGGAGATAATGTGAAAGGGACAAAGATATCCATGCCCCATTAAGAAAAAGTACACATTCCTATTAGTAAGTTGAGCTCTGTCGTAGGGGCAATATGAATGTATCCATGCCTCTAACACTACTCACACTTATCCACATAGGTTTGGAGTCTTGAACCATGGACGTCCAATAGTCTCAAGCTATGAGAACCTTCCCGATGAGGGTTCTCGCTCCTAGGTATTCAGTGAAAAAATTGTTGTGTACTTTGGAGAGAACACACATGGCTTCTTCTCCTTCAAGGAATTTTAATAGGATGTAGACAAACCTTTTATGAACAGTGTCCCCCCTAAGATTGGCTATGAACTTGCCATTCTCTTTACAAGGCTAGCTTTAAAGGGGTCAGTTTTCAAAACTCCTAGCGCGATATATACAATGACATTTGAAATCCTGAAAAGTTAGGGAGAGGGGTGATTGTCGCCTCCGCCTCTGGATCACGAGGGGGAGATTGGTGAGCCCGAGAAAAATGACATTTTGGTGACTCTGGGATTCTCGGGTGCTGTAAGTCGATGTCACCGAGAGCTACTTGACGCTTGATTATGAGTTTACTTCATGATGTTACCTCTCATTGTAAACGACCTTGAGGTAGAGTCACTTGTTGATTCTTTTCTACTCATAAGAGTCTCTTATCTATGAGGTGTGCATTATGATGTTGTACCAAATTGTAAATGCCGATGACCAGTTTATTTTCTCATTGCATTCCTAGAGTAGCCTGGAGTCGGTGGAGGATCTAAGACATCTATGGTGCAGGAACTTATGCCCCATATTGAGGTTGTTTAAAGGTATGGTCTTGAAGCCATTATTGAGAAGGCTGGAAAGTTGAAAAGTTATAAAAAGTTCCTCAATGGGTAGATGATAGGACTCAAGACCAAGGAGATGAGACAATTGGAGAAGTTTCAAGGACTGATTCGACTTCTCTTACGGTAAGAGGTGGAATTTCTTTCGCAAGAGTAAGGACTAGTGCAACAACTTTAACTGTGGTGTTGTCATTATGATGTGCGACTATCCGAATTGAGTTGGGTGCTACCTTTATTGGTGAAGAGTTAACGCGAGATTAGAATGGGAGATGATGGATGGTTGCGGCGACACAACAAGTAGGATTTGGTGGATTGTTGTTAAATTTGCAAGAATCGGAAATCGATTTTCACATAAAACGCCACTATTTTGGTGTGGAACAGGAGATCAATGAGGTAATAGTAGTAATTATTCCGATGCGGTGATATGAGTCTCTAATTCGGTGGAGCGTCGATGAACACGCAATGTTAACAGTCTAACACCCAAGTCAGTGAGCTCAGAGAGATGCAACTTTACAAAAGTGAATGAATAATGCATGTTATGACGCGTGACTGAGATTATATATAATAGACAATTAAAATCACTTTTGTTTAGTCCGACGAGAGATGCATGAGATCGTCTAATTTGATCTGACGGTTGGTGATGAGCAAGTATCCGATGTGCAACCTTTTTATAATAGTCTCCTTGTTCGTATTTCATCTAAAAGATGTTTTGATTGGATAGCTCGAATTGAGACAATCTTATTGGGTCGAACTGAAATGCTTTTGAATCTTACTTATTTTATATAATAAATTCAAAAATTAGACCATACATCAAACCGAAAAACTTTCAAACCATCTTTCAAACGGATTTTTTAAGTTGCCGGACTCAAAATTTAAGTCCAGTTTCAAATTTGACCGATTGAAACTGCAAGTCCATTCCAATTTTTATAACATTAAATAAAACTAGATAAATATTCACATTGAAATAGGATATTTAAAACAATAATTTTAGGCTTATTTTATTTAGTCTTCGACCCAATATATAGTGGAAAACATAATAATTCGTTTGACATATTGGTTTGGAAGCTGTAAGCCAGCAAAGTCATCATATAGATCTATGTATAATTTTTCAAACTTATTAAATGAAGACAACCATGTATATACTGTAAATGATCGATGATATATAAGATTTTCTATTTTAAGAATGAAAAACCAAGAAACATGTGAGAACAAAACTATTGAAAACGTGCCTCCAACTATTAACTCTGTCAGATTATGCCAACAAATCAAAGGAATCTTAATAATTACTTACTTTTAGAACTCATTTATGAAAATAGTAAAAATATGTAAAAATTTGTAAAAACAATTACAGTCGAAGATCATTAATGCAGATTACAATTACCAATAAAATTTAAAACTAAATATTTATTTTATTTCAAATTACATATTTATTAATAAATTTTTAATAATAATATTAAAAAGTAACAAACACCTAGACCAAAAAGAGAAGATTTATATATAAATTAATAAGAAAAGATTTATTAAAAAAAATGGAACAAAGAGAGAAGAAATAAGATATATAGGCCCGCGTTTTAGTAGCTCACCAACCGAACACCATAACTACATGCATACATAAACACATATAAGATCACCATCACTCCTTTTTTCATATATAAAAGTAGATTATTTTCTGTAATAGATTTATATATAGAAAAGATAAAAAGTGATTTTTTTAATAAAATTTTTAAAAACAATATATATTGTTTAAAATAATAGAAATTATTTTGGACTTTGTGCGAGACCCATAACAAAAGGTCTAATAACAACATCAATGAAATGGATGATCATTAAACGAAAAAGCAAACGATTTTGCTCTTTAGACGCGTCAATCAGAGTCGTTTCAAAATTTTGAAAGACTTTGTAAGAAATTGAAGTAACCATGAATTAACCGTGAAATATGTGCACACGAGCCCTTTTTTCCATAACTTAATCATAAAAAAGTGTGAGACTTTGAGCTGTAAGCCGCCTCACACACCCTTAAAGGTGACCATGGTGTTAATCACCGTATGATTAGATCCAACGATCACTCACATAATGCGTCTCATCTCACTTCTCATCAAGCGCATTATTCCAAATATTCAAAATCCAATCGCACTCTTACATTACTCTTTACTCTCATATTGACTTGTATGTTGAAGTGATAACCTTGCAAGTTAGATCCCTCTCTGCGACATTGCAAACAAAAAACCACTAAAGCAAAATATTGTTTCATCAAATCATATACCATCTCTAATTCTGAGCTGAAGTATGGTGTTGTATGTGGGAAACGAGTTTTAATTCCTACAAATTCCTCAAAGAACAATTGTTTCTTCGTTGCAGATCTAGATCTTTGATTCTTTTCTCGTAAAACACTTCAAGAATAAGTTCTTTCTGGTTACCCCATCAATGAGGAAGCCCGTGTTAAAATATGCTCAATAGATCTCAAGTTGCCTTATTAATGCTCAGATATATTTTCAATGTTTTGTCGGCAAAGCCACTTCTTATCAGACTTTGAGTCTTATATTTATAGGATATACAATTTGTCTCAAGAAGACATTTTTTCAATCTGCAGCTGGTATCCTTCTTTGAGGATCTGAGTTATGTCAGAGGCATTTTCCTCCCAATGCAATGTCGAAGAAACAACTGAAGCGATATGACGACCTTGATGCAATTATTCCATTTTTTCAAAGTTCAATGTAGCTCATAAACTTCGAGAAAGTGACAAGGCTTGATATATTTGTGGCAGTGCACTAGGATGTTCAATGTTTATTCTGATAGTGTGAAGTATTTCAAGAATTAGATTGTTTTGGGTCGATTTACGTGGCCCATAGCGGAAGACTCAAGAGCGGCATCAAGAGGAAGAATGCATGAAGTAGGTGATTCCTCATTCTACGAAGAGTAGTCGATTTCTCCCTCAGGACACGTCAATTACCATCTCGTTAGATCAAATAGCTACCCTCAAAATGTGCATCATCCCATGCGGAAGATTTTAACCGTTCACACTATATAAGGAGAAAAAACACAATATTCCAAATATTCAAAATCTGTTTCCACTCTCATATTACTCTTTACTTTTACACTAACTTAAATGTTAGAGTACTAACCTTGCATGTCAGCTCTCACTCTGCCGCACAAATAACTCAAATCCACCACCACATGATATTACTACATCAAATCATCAATCATCTTTGCACCAAACAAAAACTATTTTAAATTTATTTTTTATAAACTATTCTTTTATGAAATTAAATAACTTAAAAATAAATTTAAAATTAAAAAGTTATTTAAGATAAAAAAAATTGTAATAAATTAATAAAATAATCACAAAAAATTTATTTACAAAAATTTATATTATAGAGGTTTAGTATCACACGCATCTCAAATATAATTTAGAAAAATACCAAACCAAAATTGACTTAAAATAATTTAATTCAAACTCAATAAAATACATAAATGGACAACTCTTCTCACAACCCTTAAGTTCAATATATTATTAATTAATATCACACTTGTCATTCTAAAATCTTTCTCTCTCTTTTCTCATCCTTATTCATATTTTGTCGAATGTCTTATAATCTCCTCCTTAATTAGAAACAAACCCTTCTCTTAATTCTTTCATTCATTTTAGATTTTCCATTTCAAACTCAATTTCTCATTTAATTTTGATTTTCCCTATATACAAAATTAGGAAATTAATTAAACAAAGGTTTTTGCATGTGTGATCAATATCATTCCCTCTTAAAAAAAGTTTCATTTCATATAATCTTATCAAATGGTTTCAAAAACAATGGCTTCTAGATTTGAAGGAAAACCCATCTTCCTCATTTCAATGTTCTTATAGCTTCTTCAACATCTTAATCCTCTTCAAGGTATACCCTCTAATCATCTTTGTATTCTATCATTCATTCATAGACTAATTATTCATTTTTTTATGATGAAACTTTAATCATATTCTTATTGTAACAGGCAACAAAAGCATTAATTTGTACCTCAAAAATCCAGTTTTTGCTTCCACATTTTTTCATCCTTTAAATTTAGAAGCCATTTTGAGGTTGTGTTTGTGTTTCCAACATGACAATTAAAGGGATCTACAACAAAGGTTGCAAGTACATTAATAATATTTTTGGTAATTTATCTATCCTTACTCTCCCAATCTCTTAATTTTCCAATTTTTTTATTTTTTGTTAATTTTTTTTATCATATTTAACTTAAAATTTTGTTTTTAAAAAAATCAGTTTATCGAACAGATTTATGATTTAGATAAATTGATTATAATATTTTAAAAAGATAAAATCAAAATTTTCTTTTTTTCCTTTTGATTCAAGCCTAAAATTTTTAATTAAGAAATTAGAAGAAAAATAATCTTTTTTCTCTAATTAAATTCATAAATATTATTATATTTATTATTATTATTTTTGTTTTTTTAGTTGTGAAGGAGAGGGAGATTGAAATTGGGTGTCCAACAGATGTTAAGCATGTGGCACACATTGGATGGGATGGTCCCACTGGAGGTGGGCCCAGTTGGGTATGAATCATTCATGTTTATTATTTTTCTTTTAATATCTTAATTTTGCAATTATTGATTTTTTTTGGATTAAATGTTTAATAATATATATTTTGTTATTGTTGTTGGGTTTGCAGATGAATGAATTTAAAACAGCACCTGATTTTTCAACATCAATTGGTAGCTTGAATGAAAGAAAAGACCCTAATCTAAAGGCTGAATCTACATCAGATTCCAATCAAGGTATGCTTTGATTTTAGCTTCCAAATTTGTGCCCTCTTTTATTTCTATATCAATTTTATTATTTTTAAGTTATTACAAATATAAATTTCATGTCCACTAGGAAATTGAATTTAATTGGTATCATTTTGTTCATTGTTTGATTAAATGTAGTATTATTTCTTAACAACATCTAAAACATTTGAACAGATGTTAAAGATCCCACAATAAATAAACCAACACCAATCATGTCCAAAGGTGACATTCCATCTGATGATAGTGCTACTCATCATGTTCCTAAAAAACCAAAAAGAAAAAAGACAAAACCAACTTCCTCTCCTAGATCAAGACAAACAAGAGCACCAAGAGCACCAAGGCCAAAGGGTGTGTATAGTGAAAGAGATTGTGAAAGAGAAGAAAAACCAATTGCTCAAACATTTGAAGACTCAAATTGGCAATGTTAATAGCAAGAACCATATGAATGTCCTTAATATAGGGACACTAGGGTTTCAAATAAGTTTAATTGACCAAGCTATTAAGATTTCAATGTTTTGTATTTCATAGTTGAGTTGAAGAATGTCTAAGGTGGAGGAAAATGTGGTTACTTTAGGGTGTTTGGATTGTGTGCTAGTGTTTGGTTTTATGTGATATATTTTGACCTTAAATATATAATTTTCATTGTAAATTTTTTAGATTAAATGAAGATATGGAGGGAAAATATAGTAAAAGTTATTCATTTGTACAAGATCAACATCAATATGCAATAATTGATTGTTATTGTAGTAGAATACTCTTTGTGATAGATTTTCAAAATGTATAATAGAATCAAAGAAAGAATCCCAAAAAATGTGTTTCTTACAATAATAACAAATCACTTGTGATAGAATGGTTTTGTTAAAGGTATTTAACCAAGTTCATTTTAACTAGGTAGATAATTCACATCTTAAAAACAATCTTTTTATTTATGTTATTAATATATAAGTGCTTATAAACTATGGCTTCTATTATTTATTTTATTAGAATTATTTAGTTGAATTGGAGTTTAACTAGATGAACCATGATCTAGAGTTTTTGTCAATTTGACATTCAACTAGATTTGTTTGGGAATTTTTAGTTGATATATTTATTGGTTCAAGTTGTGACTTTATATTTAAAACAATTTGTTGACCCTAAATGACTTTTAACAAATGAATTTAATGATTACAATGAAATTTGAGTTACATCATTTTCGAATCATAATTGATAGGTTTTTTATTTAAGTTTTAATTATTATTTGAATAACTTATATTGTTCAAACTTCATGGTATAAAAGAACGAAGAAATGATAGTAAAATACAATAAAGAAAGAAAAAAAAGTAAATACTGAGTTATATATTGTACTGGTATATTTGCAAAGGATCCACAAGTGGTGGAATATGGGTTTTCTAAAGACAAGTGACACAATATGTCGTCTCATCAAGCTTCTTAATTGCCTGTGTTTTTTTTGGAACATGCATCCATTTCCTAATCATCTCGCTCATTGCTTAGATTACTCGCTCATTTATGAAAATATGGGGAGTGGTGTAATTGTATGGGAGAGGAAGTCAAAAAGGAGAAGGATGAAACCACATTCTTCAGAATGACGGGTGACGTAATTGCCCATTCCCACATTCCTGAGGGAAAGAAATGTTGTTACTCCTTCCCTGGATCCAAAGATTCAGGCCCAAGAGATTCCTCTAAATACCCCAACCCTAAGGCTGAGTATGATGTTCAATTCTCTCTAAAAACACCATATACAGAACTTATCACCATCCCTGTCTGAGCTTGTTCTAACAACACAACAACCCTAAAATCCTCTGTCAGCCTTACATAACAAGAGATTGTCACCTTTTGTACTTTTAGCATCGACACTCACTGTAGGCCCCTGGTAAAACTAACCTAAGCCCCTATCACATCAACCGATTAGATTGTTATCCTTGTGTCCAACTCCTTTATCTAACATGGTAAGAAATAATGTAGTAACTCCAGCTAAGAATGAGTTTTACAACGATGAGGATGCCATGTCAAAAATGCATACTGCCATGGGTGACTTACATTTCCATAATCAAACTTCAAAGGATATTGTTCTTCACATCCAACAACGCGAGCAGGAGGCTGGCCCTCTTGAGGAGACTGAAATCACATACTCATAACCTCTTATGATGAGATATGGGGGCACCGGTACCATAGATCTTAAAGCCTCCCTCATTGGTCAAGTTTGAAGGTAGCAACTTGTAACGCCCAGACTGCTTTCAAGATTACCGATTGACCCCACAAACCAACACATGTCTTTTCATCATGCTTTGCCCTGACTTACACGCTTTCTAGGAAACTTCCCAAAAGGTCACCCATCCAAATACTACTCCAAGACAAACACACTTAACTATTGAGTTCTTATTTGTTAGGCTACCTAAAAAGAAGATAAACTTTGTTGGTATAGGTAGTACACATCAATCCTTATAAGCATTCCTTCAACAATGCATTCTCATACATTCACAACCTCATGATCCCTCTCATTCTGATGTGAACTCAACTTGAGATGAAGCACACAAAATGGTTGAAAAAAGGTAGCTAGATTCGAATAAAAAATATGATTTAATCAAATGAGAAAAAATGAGGTAAAACTAAAGAAATACTCAAATTTTGAAAGATATGTCAGTTGATCCGAATCAGAGAATACATGATTCAAATCACAAGCTTTGTGATTCAAATCAAGAACAAAATGTGATTCAAATCAAATGGCTCAGAACTGACAGGAATTTTAGGCAAAATAGTTTGATTCAGATCATGTTGAAAGTTTCATTTGAATCAAATCAAACAGAATCAACCATTATTTGTGGGAAATGAAATTGATTTGAATCATGTGAAAATTATGATTAGAATCAAATCAGATAAAATCTGTTCCCAAGAAAATGATCAGGATAATGTGAAAAATATGATCAGGATCAAATTGATATGTTGAGCTACCGTCCAATTTGATAAGAATCACAAATTCAATGTAAAATTGTCTGATTCAAATCAATCTTGTAAATTCTCAAAATTTCAAGTTTTCAAAAGCTTTTTGAGATTTTACCTTGAATGAAATTTTGTCCAAAAACACAAGGTGATTTCCTTTCATTATCATATGTTATTGATTAAAGAGCATTTAGATCAAGATCAAATATAACCAAGGTTTTATGCTTGCTAAACATGAGAAATGCAATCATGAAGGAGACTCAAGGAATCGAAATAAAAGTACAGATTAAAGTGATAAGACAAGCAACAAAATAACCGGATAGTAGAGACATGCAAATACAATCTCCCCCTTTTTTATGCTTGGCAAGATTTCACTTCGAATTGAGTTGACCTTTGAGAACATGTGTAACTCTCCCTGAAACATTGCACTCAAACAACTCACAACCTAAAAAATACAATAAACAATTCTAGATTCATTACAACTTTTCTCCCTTTGACAACATCAAAAACATATAGTTTAAAATGCGTCTAAAAACCAAGGAAACAACCACAAACCTATAATTCCAAAGAACATATGAGCTAAATAGCTAAGACGTATATACAACAATCACGATCACATATTCAACAAAGATAAATATGTCACAAGCAATATAACACAAATAGACATGCAACAAAACCGTTCAACAACTAACAATTGAGTGATCAAACTTATAAATCAAGGTATGCATTAACAATCATAAATAATGCATGAACAAGTAATCAAACGTTCTTATTCATATAACTAGCAATACACATTTAAAACACTTAAATGCAACTAAGAAAAATCAAAGACATAAGCTGGATATGAATTAGTAAAGTATGGAGAAAATAAGCAAACCAATGCATAGCTCTATCTCAAAACACGTAGAAGCTATAATTTTAGGTTGGTAGAAGCTACAATTTTAGGTTGGTAGAAGCTAAAATTTTCTATAAGAAAGTGTTAGTGCAATAAAAAAATATAGCAAAAGAAACTAAAAATCAAAACATCATTCTACTAAAGGCAAGATGAGTCTAAGACTCCTAAGTCCCTACATATTTTGTGGAAGGATTTCGAAGACAGTAATTTTGTAAAAATGTCAGCAAACTGACTTTTTGTGTCAACATACTAAAAAATAAAGTCTCCTTTCTCCACGTGATCTCTCAGAAAATGGTGTCGGATCTCAATGTGTTTAGTCCGTGAGTGTAGTACTGGATTCTTAGTAAGACTTATAGCACTGGTGCCATCACACTTAATTGAAACACAATTGTTAGATTCCAAATTTCACTTATTTGATCTATCAAATGTTGGCATCTTTCACTCATTTTTGTCAAGAAAGTGTTGAAAACCACTCTTGCTTTGTTTGGTTTGCAATATATTGTGAAAATCTCTTGGTACCTTTGATTTGTGTGCTATTGTGCAGGAATTAGGCACAAAACAAGTGGAAATTAAGACACAAGAAATGGGCAAGGAAACCAAGACAACATGAAAACAACAGAAAGTTTGCTAGGCGAACTTGCTAGCGAAGCTCCCTCCAAAACTTCATGAAGTTCGCTAGGCGAACTATGTAGCGAAAGGCTCGCTAGGCGAAGTGGTAGCGAATCTCTAGCGTACACTCCCAGACTTGACGCAGGGGCGAAAGGAGCATAAATTCGCTAGGCAAATCTCGTAGCGAAGGATTTGCTAGGCGAAGGAATTGCTCGCCTAGCGAGTATCTGGAAATGTCTCAGGGGCGGTTTGACTGTTCAGTGGCACCTCACGTGCATAACTTATTGTTCGCTAGGCGAACATGACAGATCCTGAATGTTCTATTTAAGTATTTTTCTTGCTTTTTAGGTTATTTTTTCCATATTGTAACATTAGATACATCAGAGCTTATCTCTCTTCATTTATTTTAGAGAGAGGAACACAAAACCGCAAGAGGGAGGAGGTAAGATCTTTGATCTCTTGTTGGGGTTTGGATGTAATCTTTTGATACCTTATGTATTTCATCTAATTTATGTTTGTGAACTAGTTTGGATTCTCTATTGATTGATTATCTTTGATTATGTATTTGTGGGTCTTGACAAAACCTTTTCACATCTTTGATCTCAGATTTTCTTCTATCAATGAACAAACTTTTGACATGGTTTTGAAGTTGATATTCATTGTATCTTCTATGGTGTTATGTTGATTAAGTAGCATGGGTAGCATGGGTAGGATCAATATGATATTGTGTGGGTATATGATAATAGTGATGAAGAATGATGTTCATAACCATTTGGCAGATTAGGTGAATTCATGTAAAAAGGGTTAAGCGTGTGTACGTATTCTGATCATTGTGTTTTATGTGAAACAATCGTTTATCTGATATGGGTGTCGTCTTTTCTTACCTGTTTATCTTTGATTTGAACCGTAATAGAGATATACTCTTCAGATCTGGATCTAGGATGATTACCTGTTAGGTCCTAAATGCTAGAGATAGGTTTAGGCTTAGCATTTGCGTGAGTATCAACTCTTAAAGCTTTGTGTTGTGTTTTTGTTGGATGAGAGATCACCAATGAGACAACATGGTTATTCTCTCGATGTCGCGTTAGAGATAAGCTTTGTCGTGGGTGATACGTAAGGGTATAAGACGAATGATTGTGTTGTGTTTAACTTGATCAGAAGAATGCATATGTTATCAATTGATGAAATCCAATCCCAACAAGGCTCAGTTTATATTTCAGTCTTTATTTTATAATTTCTGTTTTTATTTATGGTTCCTCGAACTTTTAAACCAAAACTTTTGAACAATAAGCTTAGAAATGTAGAGGCCTTTGAACGGCGTTCATATCGCACTAATCCATGTGGAGACGATAAAACTGGGTACTTAATATTTTTTGCTTGCTGCTTTACCGCATCAACAACAACCAAGTTTTAAATCATAGTCCAATAGTTTCTACTTAAGCCATAAGACTTGTGCTCAACAACTACCACTGACTACACATTTATCCTCGGCGGTAGAAAGAGAAACATTGTTGTTTCTTACTATGCCAAGAAACTAAACAGCTTCCAAACAAGTGGCAAGTACCACTAATACTCTTTCTATCCGCCTTGCTCCCCACGAAATTGGAATCATAATATCCTACTAAGCTACAAGACTTTTCTTTGGATATCAAAGACCGTGATTAGAGGTTCCCTTTCAGGACACAGTTTTCCTGAAAACCGAGTTTTTTGACTAGGTCGGACGCAGAACGAACATCCGGACGGGAATCGGCCAAAACAACAAAATGAATGGTTTAAAATGCAACAATAGACACTTATGACTCAGTTAACGGTTAAAAATGACATGAATCCCCAGCAACGGCGCCAATTTGATCCGCTGTCACACGCGGGTCAAAATGAGTAATTTTAAAAATGGTAGTTTAGGGACAATGGCTCAAGTTGTATCACAAGGATTCTTGTATTGAACTAACCAACTAAAATAACATTCTATGGGGGGTTTATGTTTCGATTTAGAAAACAAGGGAAAAACGTGATTATCAAATAAGCTAAAATGACTAATCCTACTGATTCGGGTTTCGACTTATCATCAGCTATTATAACACCAATTCCAAAGCGATTTCGATCCTATTCGATTATGAGATCGATTAAACAAGCACTATCAATATCATATGAATTATGTTCCTATTTACCGCATTAAGCATGACGGTTTAAAGATTGGGCGAAGGCTTACGAAGAAGCTAAGTTAACACGCAATTAAAATTAGGAACATGCATACAATCGAATTTAATTAATTATATCATATGAACAACATTTGAGTTAAGCAAATGATAGAAATCAAATTAAGCAAATGACTTCATAGAAAAGATTTGAACAGAAATCGAAATTATATCGGTATTAGAATAACCTCAAAGCGATGGAACCGTACAGTAGAATTTACCCTTGGGAATTAGTTCTCCATAAGATTCGTAAAAAGTAAAAGTAAAATTGTAAATAGTGTGTAATTTCTACAGTACCGTGGATGACTTCTTATACAAAAATAAGGATTTCCCTTTCTAATTCTAATCGGGTCGAAAAACCTAAAAATTGGCCCAAAACTGGTTATTCTCTAAAGTCTGGAACTTCAACGAATTATTTGATACTACTTCACTCTGAATCAGCTTTTGACTTCAATACAAAATGTGTAGCCCTTTCTCTTATCTTTACAGTTCTTATTAAAATGCATCAATCTGATTCTCGTAGCTCAAGTTATGGTCTGCAGAGTGAACATGTATCAAATAACTGTTAATGCTGAAAATAAAATACAAAATTTAATTAAAGGAAAAAAATAAACTTAAATATAAAGACACAATAATATAGTAAAATTAATAAAAGAAACCATAGAAATGTCTAAGTAAAATATTAGAAGAATGTGCATCAAAATGCACTAATACAGTTTCCAACATAATTCCCAATATTTTTAAATTTTGAAAAATATCCAAGATAGATATCTTCATTTTCTTCGCCCCACGTATTCATTTTCTCTTATTCGATACTTGGAGAAACTCCATATATTATTTCAAGAGTATTCCACATTTACTTGGTGGTATTGCAGTGATGAACATAGAAAAATATGCTACCATATATAAACATTGTTATAAATCTCTTAGTTTTAAAATGTATCTCAAACTTTCTCTTTTCCTCTTCGGTTCAGAGGGACACAAGTTTATCAACTATTTCATCATTTACAAACAGACCATCGAGTCTTGTTTCCCACAATTCATGATTTATGTTTTTAAGAAAAATTATAAACCTACCTTTTCAAATATTAAATTTGTTATCATTGAAAAGAGGTTGTGTGTTTAGATAAGATCTCTTGTCAGAAGTTATCTTCCTCCTAAGAACATTAGTCCTTAAACAGGAGTTAGGATCTTATGCCACTTGTAGGACTTGAGAATTCACACACAAGAGGGGGAAGGGGGAGGTGAATTGTATGGTTTGGAAAATTCTGATTTTGAAAATATTTTGGAAATAAAATCAGTGTTAGAATTTTTTTTTGAAAACATAGCAGCGAAAAATGAAAAAGCAGAATATAAATTGAATAATTTAAAAGAGTTAAGGGAAGAGATGAATATCACGATGTATAGAGGTTCAATTAAATAAGAAAAATGACCTACTTCTTCCACCAAGAATTCATCATAAGAGTATCCAATAAATGTTGAGAGATTTTAGTATGACAGACTTAGAATCCCCTTATATAAGGAAATGATGGTTGACCTCCAACTAAATAATGTAAGACTTCGAAATATGGAAATTTGAGTCTTCTCTTCCAAACACTGAATCTAGGAGGTTAGTCCTTTTTCCAGTAACAAGGATTTTGGAGCGGTTAGTCTTCAAGTTCCTTAAACGTTACAAGCTTTTACACAGGCTAAGCTCATGAATCTTAAAGCTTAGTTTTACACTGGAAAACAAATAACCCGTGCAATTTTAATATCGAACCTATGAAACTTTTAATACCGATCTGAACTTCAACCTATTGTGGTTTTTGTAACACCCTTTTAAACCTCACGAAGTATATACAAATAATCAGAGCAACTATCATGCATCTCACATAAGGGTGTCACATATAATTCCAAAACATCATGTTGTACCCCAAAATTTGACCAACCTCTTTTCTTAATATTTGGCTTATGTTTCATTGCATCTTAGCATCTTGCATTTGCATAGCATAGTTCTTATAGGGGATCAAGTGTTTATTTGCGTACCATCTAAGAGGAAAGTCTTTATTGGTTTCAAGCTCAAGCAAAGGCACTGGTACAGACCATTAGAATGTTGTCAAGGGGTCCATAAGGTCTTATCATTGGTGTGAACATGAGGAAGAAGTTTTTTGAATACCTCAGAGGTCATGGAGGAGTGGAATGGTTACTCAGTTCATCTGCATAATGCCTAGGCCAAAAGGGTTGGAATTAGGGTTTTAATTTTAATCAGGATAAAACTTGTTTCTTGAAGAAAACTTGTTTCCATGGCCCTCCAAATGTCCTAATATGTTTGAGGATGAGAGATCGATCATAAATTTTAATCAGAAGAGCTCCAATTGATCAGTTGATTAAAAATCGGGAGATTTGAAGAAAAGTCAACTGTGCAATGAAAAAGTCAACTCCTGACTTTTTGAAGTAAATATCATGATCCTTAATTCCAATATTACCAATGGATGGAATTTGATCATGAAAAGTCAAGGAAATCATGACAAATCAAGAGGTTGTTGAAAGTTGCCATTTTTGGAATTAGGGTTTTAGAAACTTTCCATTTTTGGAAAGTTTTATGTTTGGAACAATCATCTTCAAGGCCATTTTTATTCATGATAAAGGTTTCAAATGAACTTTTAGCCAACATCAAAGTTGTTCCTTGTATCTCAATCTTTCTTTTGAGTACCAATTCATAGTCATATGATATTTGGAGCTCAAGTTATGATCAATCAAAGTTGGGGTTTTCAATGATTTCAAAACTGTTAAGTTTGAACAGATTTTTGCACCACTTTGCAAGCCAATTTTCATCACTTTATTGATGTCCAATGGAACTTTGTCCCAAATGAGAGGTGTAGATCATGTTACAAGCTTTCCAAAAAGTCCAAGAAGTCCTCCATTGGATTTGAGAAGCTCAAGTTATGGATGGGCAAAATTGAGAAAAAAATAAGATAAAATCCATAACTTAGAATTTTTCTAAGTTATTTGTGGACAGATTTCGTGGCATGATTTTCAACCTCAAATTGTATGGTCTTCCAATGATCCAATGGAACTTTCATCAATATGAAAGTTGTTCTACTCCATGCCCTATTTACCAATAACTCAAGTTTAGGGCAATTGGATTTTTGAGTGCCAAGATATCATTGATCAAAGTTAGGGGTTTGAGCATATTTTCAAAGCATGTATTTTGATTCATTTTGGCAGGTATTGTAAGTATTCATGCAGAATCATAGCCTTGCTCCAAAGTCATGCGCATAGACTGATATTTTTCCCAACAAACTTTGCCTAAATAAGAGAAACCAAGTTTGTACCACTCATGTGTGCATTTTGAATCTTTAGCCGAAACAAGAAAGGATAAGTTGCCCTCTGTACTGGTGCTTGCAGCCTATTTCTGTTTTGTTTTCCTGCTCCAATAGAGCTACCTCCAAGACAAGCATGCCTTTGTCCTTGCTCATCACTAACCATTGATGAAGGGAATTTTGAATTGGTGCAAGTCTGTCCATTGATCTTTCACCTCAGTAAAATTCCTCAAAACCCCTTTTTCACATCCTATATAAGCTGAAGAACAGTTGAACCAAACTCTAGCCTCCATTTTGAAGAAATCCAAAATCTGCATTTTGCTCTTCTCTAAGAAAATTCCCACGAAAATCACTCATTTCCTCACCATTTCTTAAACCTTTCATCACAAATTTATCACTCCAATACTACTTGAAAGTTATTTGCAAAGGGAGAAGTTGGTGGTTTTGTTCTCTCTCAAGCTGTTCTGAAACCAGTTGTTTGTTTGCAAAGGCTAGGAGCTTCAAAACTGTGAGTTTTGCTGCTAGCTTATTTTGGAGGCTGCAAGAGGTAAGCATCAGAAAACCATGATTTATTGCATCAGTATCATTAAAACATGTGCTAAGTTCTGTTTTGGTGTTGGTTAACTGTTTTGAGTATGAATATGCCTTTAACATATGTTATCCATGTATTGTGAATCATGAGTGAGGTTCTGTTTTGAGTTGGTTGGTTTTGTCACAAATGTGTTGATTCATGTTTTGGCTAGGTCATGTATGGAAATATACAGTTGTTGTATGATTTGTGTTGTGACTGCTTCTAGAGCCTTGTTTAAGGTTGATGCTAGAATTTGTTTGTAAATCTGCCAACACTTATGTTACGAGCCTTTTGATTCTTCGTTTGATGGCTTTGTTCCTGATTTGGTTTTGGGTTAGAGTTCAATTTTAGCATCATAGGTTGTAGCTTAAGCTTTGAGCTTTGGCTAGTTAGGGTTTGGTTTTTTTGGCAATGGTTGGCTTGTGACCGGTTTTGCTATCATGAAGGATAAGTGAGTTTCCTCAGCTTTGTGCAGTTTTCCCAAGTTGGTTCTGTTTTGGATTTTGTTTAGCTGTGGTGTTGAACTCCTGTTGCGGCTAATCATTAGTAGCCCTTTTTTTGCTTTAAGAAGGTTTTGTTTGAGTTGGGGTTGTTAAGGTTCAATGCTTGATAGTGAGGTTCTGTTGGTTGAGGCTGTTATTGATTTGGTTGGTATGAGCTAATGTTGGCTAGTCTTGAGAGGCAGGCTTTGAGCAGTTTGAGAGAGTTTTAGTTTATGTGCTTTATTATTGAGCTTTGTTGTGTTTAACTTGAATCATTGGTTGGAGTGTAAATTTGCTTTTGCCTAGCATTTTGTGGTGTGCAGAGAACTGTTGTATAAGTTTGCACAACATTGTTTTTGAACTTTGGGTACTGCTTGGTTCATGAGGTCAGAACATTGCTGCAGAATTTTGACACATAGAGGCCTGCTCTGGTCTCTTCCAATCTCACTACTATCAGGTTTATGCCTTACATTAGGACCTGTTTAAGGACAACTGTCAATCATGATTGGATTTAGTTTTGGTTAGGTTGTTACCTTTTAAGAGAACTAGGTTGTTGAGATGTATGGCTTTGAGGATTGTTGGTGTTGTATTGAAGTAGTGATGGGAGTTTGCCAGCTCTTAGTGCATTGCTGATTTAAGATTGGTTTATCCCAAATTTTCATCATTGAGGTGACTGACTTTAAGGTTATTTATTAAGATGGAGTTGAATAACCAATTGAGAGCTGTCATAAGAGTTTAAGGTTGTGTGCCTCAGTCTGTGTTAGTCCTTGGAGGAAGATTTGTCCTGGCTGGTTGTTAGTTATTTTTAGGTGCAGTCCAGTTTTGCTGTTAGGATATGTTGGTTGGTCTCTCATCAAGTTCACCTCTTTTCTGTTTAAAACCGTTTAATTTGACCTCAGATTTTGCTATAGGATGTTGGAAATTGCTATGTTAGCATGATGAGCTTGAACACCTCATTGAGAGCTGTGCGTTTGCATTGGTAACCATCATTTAAGGCTAGACTTTAGGCTTGTTGTCTGGATAGTTGAGGGTTGCTATTTGTCTTTGTCATGTTAGGTTTGTTGAGTATGCTGTCAGTTTATGTGAAAGCCTACACCTTGTTTGCTATGCTGTTGAAATTAGTTTGCTGCCATAATCCATCAGTGGATGTTGATGTTGTACAAAGCCTGCTGCTGCTGTTGACTTAGTAACCAGTAGTCTAGGATTGGTGGATCTTGTCAAGTAAGGACATTTGTATGGACTGTCAAGACAGACCAGGTTAACTTGAATTGGTGTTTGTGATTGGTATGGTAATAACCAAACAGCTACATATCTTGAGTTTATAAGTTACCATTTGAGTGAAGTTTTGGAATAGTTGTTGGTTGATTTAAGCATGGGCCTGAGGAGTGATGTTTGATTCATAAATGCTTTGCTTGCTGTCCAGTTCTTTTGGAGGTTTGTGAACCTTTATGCTTATCATGTTTTCAGTTGTTTGTCATGGCTGTTATCTAGTTGAAATGGTTTGAATTATGAGGTTTAGTTGTTTTCTTTGGCTTTGTCTAGGAGCTGTTACCACTTGGAGCTCTTGACAGGTTGGATTTTGAAACCTTGTTGACATGATAAGCCTGATACCATTAGTTTCTGTTGGGGGAGGGTTTATCAATTGGGATTCAGACTTGTAACTCATTTAGAGATGACTCAGGTCTAGGCTGGGATATTTTGGTTGAAGAGCTTTTGTTTTTTTTGCCTTGAGGGCTGTAAGACCATTTTGAGTAGGTTGTTTGTTTGATCTGCTGTCAGCTCTTTTTTTTTAAGGATTGGTTCAGTCATCCTACTGCATGAAAGGTGTTCGGTTTATGCTATGATTGCCCTGTGAGGAGTTGTTGTTTGGAACAGTGGTTATAAATCAAGTTTGTGGTCTTCGGATGTATGGACTGATTAGTGCAGTTGGTATGCTGCAAGTAAGGAGGTTTTGTGAATGCCTCAAACTGGTTGAGCTGTGCCGATAGGTTATCATTAGGGGCCTGTTGGTATTCTAGGTGTTATGTTTGAGTTTGGATTGTTAGGACTCAATTTGTAGTCCCTACTGTTGTGCTAGCCCTGTTGGAATTCATTGCATACAATTTAAGTTTTTGGTCTGAGAAGTATTCTACATAGGTACATACCTTGTTGTCAAGCTTGTGGAGAGGGCTGGCTATGTCAATATCTCTGGTTAAGGTTAGTTTCAGCAGTTGGTAACTGTCATCAGGACAGTTGGAGGTTATTGCTTGAATCACTGCTGCCAGAATTTGGTCCTTGTGCAGAAGTTAGTTTATTGCTGTCACAATTTGAACTTAGGCCAGATTTTCTTGTCAAGCATTGGTGACATGATGTGGGTTTTATTTTCTTGCTTTACTGACTGTGCATGCCCTGCTGAGAGGATTGCCATTTGAGGTTCATTTCAAGCCACATGTCATTAGCCTATTTTGGAAGTTAGAATTTGAACCTTAACTAGGATTTGGTAGTTGTTAAAATCCAATCTCCATCTGACAGTTAGATCAAAGGGTGTTTAGGATTTGGATTTAGAGGTGTGTATGAAGCCTTTTGACATGTTTAAGTTTGCCTAGGCTTGATGCTTTGATTGTCATGTTTCATTTATGTCAAATCTTGCAACTCACATACCAACTTTGTGCTCTAGCTATTTTTAAACAAGCCTTCTTGTTAGAAATCATCCCTTACTACATTTGGAACTTCCTCAGATCCTTGCCCATCCTTAACTGCACCTGTTTCAACCCATGGAATTCAAAATGCTTTTCAAAGTTCCTTTTTGCATCTTCCTTCGAATTCCATTTTGTGCACACCTTTTGAAGAAATGTGCAGTACCTTCGTGTTCCTTGGAAAAAACTGAGCGAGTTAGACCTAAATTTTGCTGATTTTGGTGGAGACTTGAAGAAGTTATGATGAAAACGCATGTTGATGTTTTGCCTTGTATTGTTGCCCAGAATTCATGTGTGTTGAAGCTTATTTATTTAAGGGGTGGCATAAATACACGGATGTATCGCCATCCCAGTGGTTAAACCCTTTCCCTTAAGTCACCTTGCATTACCCTGAACCTCTGTTCGATCCCCAGCAGAGGCCCTTTTTATGTTTTTTTTTCTCATTTATTTTCATGGTTTGATATTTTCACTCTCCTTCCCATCAATGTTCACACGCATGGAGCTGGCTGGGATGGTTAAATTTTGAACCTGCAACCATGAGGTCCAAGGATCAAATCTTGGTGGAGCCCCTTCCTTTATTTTTTAGCACTTGTTTTCTTTTTTTTTTAATTATTTCTTGTTTTATTTATTTTTAAAGGATAGTTTTAAATATCAAAAATTCCAAAAAAATAATTTTCTTTTATTTTGATGTGTTATTTTATTCTCCATCCTTTTTTTATTTTATTTTATTTTCCATTTTTATTTTATCATTTTATTTTGAATTCATCAATTCTATTTTCTTCTTTTTATTTCACTTGTAAGTGAGTTATCTAGTGTTTACTTGGCCTTGTGCCATGATCCCCCTAGGATTCCTAATCCCTCCGTGTAGGATGGGAGTAGGAGAGACATTAGGTGTTCAATCCTATGCATGATAACATTAGGTTAGTTTCATTCCCTTTCATCCCGACTTTAGGAGCATTGTGCATGATAACTTTAGGGTCCAGTTTCCCCTTAGTTTGAGTCTTTCTCTTCTCATCTCCTAAACATTTCAAAACACCTAATAAAGAAAGATTTGTGTCGTACGCTACGAGCCTTAAGTACTCGAGGAATGATGGTTGGGGGGCCTCCTCTCAATTATCTAGAGTGTTTAGCATATGCCCTTTGGGCGATATGCGACGCATTCGCTCTTGAGTCATAGTCTTTAGTGCGACATGAGTTTCAAACTATAACTCAATCCACTTCTTGTCTTAAAAAACACAAAACAAAAACATCAAATCTTTTTTATCCTTCGGGATTTTAATTGGAAAACCATTTTCAGAAAGAGTTTTGTTACGCTTTGATTCTACCGCAAACAGGCATCGTCTCTAACTGCTAGAATCATTGTTTAACCCTACTCGGTTTAAAATGCTTGAACCAATCTGTGGTCATGTTAGCCCGAACTATGTTTGCTATGATTTCTCGTACCAGACGAGGATACGTAGGCACAAGACGCGATGTCTTGGCGAGCAACCTTTCCCCACCTTTCACCCGTAGTTTTCCAAACTACGTTGACTCTGACTTTCCCATTGCACGAGGGAATACGTAGGCATAGAGCGGCGATGCTCTATCGAGTCTCTTTCCTTTTATTTCGTCCCCGAGACCTTTAGCATAGATAGATTTACACCTTTTTAGACTAGACAACAAGCGTGGATCCCGTCGAGTACGACGGACGTGAGGGATGCTAATACCTTCCCCTTGCGTAACCGACTCCCGAACTCGAGATTTGGTTGCGATGACCTGTCTTATTCCCTTTCCGTAGGTTTTCTCTGATAGTTTCCTTTCCCTCTCTTTGGGATAAATAATGAACAGTGGCGACTCTTCTGTCATTGCCGGCCTCTCTTCGCAGCGATGCGACAGCTGGCGACTCTGCTGGGGACTTTTCCCATCCCCTATGCGAGTCAATCCTAGCGCTTGTGTGTTTTGTCTTTGGGGTGTGTATATATTTGTACATGTGTTGCATTTGTATTTTTTTATTATTATTGCATTTTACTTTCAGCATTGTTATATATATATATCATGTTGTTGTGTTGTGGTTGGGGATGTTCCAATGAGAGATAATCAAAAACCCAGGCTTGAGCATAACCTTAGCATTAAAAGTGGAAAGTAGTGATGGACCTGTATGGCAGCATGCACTAGTCCTCACAAAATTCACGTTCAGACGAGGTTTTCTTTGAAGACGTCTCATCCTGCTGGTCAGGACGGAGATGTTGGATCTGAAAGCTGTCGACTCTGGATACCGTTTATTTGGGAGTCAGCTAAGTGAGGCCGCTTCATGAGGCAATGATGCTAAACCAGAAATGGTGAATGTATCATTGTTTCTCGAAAGTCTGTGACGCTGACAACCGCATAGGATGCCAGACCTTGTTGGAAATAAGTTCATACCTGTGAGTGGGAGGGTTTGCAGGAAACCTTGACCTTCATCCTACCCGTTTGTCTTGTCAGTGTGAAGAGTTACAATGGGTTGCTTGTACCAGTACTATTTCTCTCTCCAAAGCAAAGTGCTGGTTCATCACCGTCAACAACACAACAACTTGATCCTCTGTTGCATTTGCATTTTCTTGCATTAACATGTATCTGTGTTTCAGGTGTGTACTTTCTCCTTGATTCTAGTCATCCCAATCCACTACCAACATGGAAGCTTGCTTGAAGAAAATAGTCGTGTACAAGTTCCCGGCTCTAGAGATAGGATCCCTGCTTAAGTTAATCTCCATGGCTGATCACAGAGTGATGGGAGACTTCAAGGAGGAATATGGAAGACTTTTGAGCTATGTCTGCAAAGCTTCAGTGTTTGAAGTAGAGGGTCTTCATACTTTGCTTTAATTCTATGATCCTCAACTGAGATGTTTCACCTTCCCTGGGTATGTGTTGATGCCTACTTTGGAAGAATTTTCCATGCTACTAGGGATCTCGGTCTTGGACGAGATGCCTTTCTACCACTCTGAGACAGAGCCTGATCTGAAGGAGCTTGCAAAATTTGCAAAATCTCTTCATTTGGAAGCCTCAGAGTTGAAAGGGAAAATGATTTGGAGGAATGGAATGCCCGGTTTCACATTGCCTTTCTTAGTGGAAAAAGCCCAACACTTTGCGAAAGAAGGATGCTGGTTTATTTTCAATGCCATCTTAGCTCTTTGTATCTATGGCATAATATTGTTCCCAAATATTCCCGATTTCGTTGACTTGGATGCTTTCCATATCTTCGTCTCCAAGAACCCCGTGCCAACGCTCCTAGGAGATGTTTATCATTCTATTCACTATAAGAATGAGAACAGGAGAGGAAAAAGTGTTCTCTGTTATGCACCTCTCTTATACAGGTGGTTTGTTACGCACCTACCTAAGTCAGGTCCTTTTGTTAGCACCTCAGCCACTGCTGATTGGTCAGAAAGGTTGATGGGTTTAACCTCTGAGAACATTGTGTGGTTTGATAGAGATCTCTTGGGCGTGAATTTTATTTACAGTTGTGGTAACTTCCCCAATGTTCCTTTGATTGGGAGAAAAGGAGGCATTAACTACAACCCTGCTCTCGCCGTCAGGCAGTTTGGGTACGCTCTTAAAGAACCTCCAGCGAAGAAAGAAATACAGGAATCCTTGTACTTCAATGGTGTAATCGACAGTGAGACTCTGGTCAGAGTAAAAAAGGCTTGGAGTAAAGTCCGTCGTGAAGGAAAAACCTCCTTGGGCAAGAGCAATTCTAGGGCCTACGAACCTTATGTGGAATGGATTCAAGAGAGAGTCGAGAGACTGTTGCTCCCCTTTCCAGTAAGAGAACCGTTGTATCCCACAGTAACTGTAGAGCCTACGACAGTCGAGATGCAGAAATACAATCGACTATGGGATGAGAAAGAAGAGCTACGTAGGGCTAATGAAGAGCTAGAAAAGGAAATTATTAAGCTTAGGAGCGAGAAGATTGAAGCCACTTACATGTCTAGAAAGCAAATGGAGTTGGTAAACAAGATGGGCACATAATTGACGAAAGAGGTTAGCAACCGAGAGCGAATAGGTAAAGCTTTGAAAAGCGTCAGTGATGTCCTCTCAAGAAAAAAGAAGGAATTGGAGAAAGCTCATCTGAGCATATCCAAGTTTGAAGCCCAATGGAATGCTCTTTTAACCAACAACAAAGAAAGAGAAGACAAACTCCGTCAACAGGTTGATAGTCTGAGAGCTCGGCTTCGAGACAACATTGCAAAATCTTCGGGTGAATACATGAGTCAACTAGAAAGTAAACGAAAACTCCACGAAGCTCTTGCAACGTTGGAGGAATACAAATTGAGGATCGACCTGAAGAAGCCCAGATTAGAGGATGCTTTTGGAGAGGATGCTTGGGAAGGCCTTGTTCAGAGTCTGCAAGATACTATCAAGGAGAGGGACTTGCTTATTCAGGGATTAATTGATAGGCCCAATCATCCAGACACAAAAGAGCTGCTAGAAGAGTTCTGGACTCGACACCGCTTCTGACATTTTTTTCTTATTTGTTGTTATTTGTATTTTAACCATCACCAGGGTTGTTGGATGAGGTCATGATAACTTTCTTTTTGTATTCCTTTGATGATATATGATGATGACTCATTTTATTTATGAGAAGTTTTCCTTGGCTATCTCTATGGTTTTCATTCTCTCACCATGCTCGTGGAACTAGAATCAAGGGAAGAGTGTCCCTGAAATGTATTTACATGTCTGCATTCTGCATTTTTGCATCATTCTTCATTTGCATTGCAGGTGTTTCTGTTAACCTTACCTCTTCTTGTGGTTCTCCGGAGTTTGTTTCAGGATTAAAGGACAGCCAATTCACCAGTATTCCATATGAGGAAATCAACAAAGAATTATGGATCAAGTTCAGCTCGAGCTTCAGGAATTTCGCGAAAGGATGGTGCAATTCATGGACATGATGCAGGGCGTAGCCAATGGTCAAGGACAGTTGAGGACATTGGTACAACCTTTGGTGTCAAGAGTTGATGGTAATGGGGTTCTACATGGTGGAACCGCTGTTGTACCTCCTCCAGTAGAAAACAGTACGCCACAGGTAGATGCTATCCCAATAATGGTTATCCCTCCGGGCAGAGGAAACCAGACTGGAATTCCTATCCCAGTCCCGATAGGCGCTGCGCAAGGTAACAACGGTCCCCAATGGGAACACGACGAACAAGACGATGTCTTCTCCATGGGAGACCTTGGAGCAGGATTGCAATCTGACGCTGATAGAAGGTTCAAGGCAATAGAGGAAAAGATGAGAAGCCTTGAAAACCAGAATGCTATGGGTCTGGATATGTCGAACCTAGGATTGATTCCGGGACTAAGGATTCCCCCGAAATTCAAAGTTCCAGATTTCGATAAATACAAAGGAACAACATGTCCAAGGGTGCATCTTCGCTCCTATTTCTGAAAGATGTCTGCATACTCCGATGATGGGAAGTTGCTGATGCACTTCTTTCAAGATAGTCTGTCGGGACCATCCCTCGAATGGTATATGGGCTTAGAGCCAGTTAATGTTAGAAGCTGGAGGGATTTGGCAAAGGCTTTCGTTAAGCACTACCAGTACAACAACGACTTGGCGCCGAACCGAGTGCAGCTTCAGAATTTATCATAGAGGAGTAACGAATGTTTTAAGGAATACGTACAGAGATGGCGAGAGCTTGCCTCTAGAGTTCAACCTCCCATGGTGGAGAGAGAACTAACTGATCTGTTTGTGGCCACATTACCAGGAATTTACTATGAGAAGTTAGTGGGTAGTATGTTTGGGAGTTATTCGGATTTGATTATTACCGGCGAGAGGGTCGAAAACTGTATTAAGATGGGAAAGATACAAGCAGGGGAAGGGACCTCATCTGGAGGTGGAAGGAAGAACTTTGGTGCGAAGAAGAGGGATAATGAGACAAATGCAGTGTCCAGCTTCAACAATCAAAATAGAAATCCGAATCAACGTCAACAACGACCGTATTATCAGCAACCACCACAAGTAGCTAGTATTGCCATCCCGGCGATACAGCCTCAGCAACAACAACCACGTCAGCAACAACAACAACGACCTCAACAACAGAATTATGCACTGAGACAGTTCCAAGATCGGAGAAGGATGATGGGTAGGCACTTTGACACACCACCGATGCCCTACAGTCAGTTATTACAACACTTAATTCAACTGCAGTTGGTCCAAAAAAGGACAATGGCACCTCTAACTGGCCCACCACCTCCCGGGTATGACGCCAACGCTAGGTGTGACTTCCACTCTGGCGCCCCCAGCCACCACATCGACAACTGCAAAGCCTTCAAACACAAGGTACAAGACCTTGTTGACAGTAAGGCTATCAACTTCAATAATGATGCGTCTAACGTGGATCAAAATCCCATGCCTAACCATGGTAGGGGTGGTGGTGTGAATGCTATTGTCAGTGAGGAAGGCCTGAACTTGGTGTCCAATGTGGAGGATGTGAAGACGCCGTTAAGCTTTGTGAGGAGCAAGTTATTAGAAGGTGGGGTGTTCCTTGGCTGCGGGAAAGATTGTGAAGATTGTGTGATTTGTCCCGAAGGATGTCGGAATCTGAAGAACCATGTACAACGCATGATGGATGACGGTTTATTGCAATTTGATAGAATCTGTGAGAAGAATGTTGAAGAGGTAGTCATTGAAGATAAGTACGAGGTGGCCACCATCTCCATCCCGTACAAAACGATTACAATTTCTGCGCCTCCAGCGAGGCCAAATATTATATTCACAAAGACATGACCTATACCCTATGAGATCTCTAAGGCGATCCCTTGGAACTATGGGGCCGAGGTCTATTGCAACGGGCATAAGCAGGAATTAAAGAATTCTCCCTTGGACTCGATTGACAATTTGGTAGGAACTGGAGGAATGACTCGAAGTGGGAGAGTGTTTGCACCTCCCAAAGTAAATGCAGAAAGGACCGACAAAGGTAAAGGGAAGGTGGTAGCTGAAGAGAGTTCTCAGACTAGAGAAAAGGAAGCTTTGCTGAAGGACGCAGAGGAATTTATGCGTTTGATCAGAAAGAGTGACTATAAAATTGCGGATCACTTACAACAGACTCCTTCAAAGATTTCCATCTTGTCGTTGCTGTTGTGTTCTGAAGCTCACAGGAATGCTTTGCTCAAGGTTTTAAATAATGCTTACGTACCTCAGGAGATATCTGCAAATCAGTTGGAAGGGGTGGTGGCCCACGTCAATGTAGGAAACGGGTTGGGATTCACTGATCGTGATTTGACACCGAAAGGAAGGAATCATAATCTGGCTTTGCATATCTCTATGGAATGTAGAGGTGTTGTTCTGTCACATGTACTCGTAGATACTGGGTCGTCACTAAATGTGCTACCCAAGAAGGCCCTCATGAAGCTAGACACACGAGGGGTCCGTTTTTGGGGAGTTGACTTTACCAATTCAGGTTGGTCCTGAGATTTTTGATACGGTGTTCTATATAATGGATATCCAGCCGGCATATAACTGCCTTTTAGGTTGGCCTTGGATACACTCAGCGGGACCTGTGACATCAACCTTGCACCAAAAATTGAAGTACATGGTGGATGGAAATATTGTGACTGTTTGTGGAGAGGAAGACATCATGGTAAGCCATCTGTCTTCATTCAAATATGTGGAGGTCGATGGTGAAATTCATGAAACACTGTGTCAGGCCTTTGAGACTGTCCAAATCAAGGAAAAGGCGTCGGTCGAGGTCAAAGCTCCAGAGGTTGCCATGTCGTCATACAAGGAAGCACAAGCCGTAGTGGAATTCGGATCAGCACAAGGATGGGGGCAAGTGGTAAACGTCCCCAACAAACAAGATAAGTTTGGATTGGGATACAGCCCATATGCGTCTCCTTTACAAAATGCTCCATGTTACAAAGGACCTGTTCAGTTCACCGGTGGTGGGGTGATATTCTAGAGAATCAATGTTGTATTTGACGAGGAAGATGACAACGACTGCGACATGGATACGTGGATCAAGCCATGTATCCCTGGCCAGGGCTTGAAGAATTGGACTATGGAAGAAGTTATCATTGTGACTTATGAAGAGTAATTGCTTTGTTTTGATTAATGTATTGCCCTATGCTCTGCCCGGGGCATAGTGGTATTTATTTGTAGGGCCCTATCTATTATGTGTGTGAACAATCTTTTATCATTATCAATCAAAAAGGCGTCTTTTCATTCAAAATTTTGTGATCCTTGTTTTTCTTGTTTTTATTTTCTAACAATAAAATGGCAATGTGGTTTGTGTTTGTTTGTTTGCATATCATTTAAGCATAAATCATCATCATTGCAGGTTACACATTTCAGATACCACCGACTCAGACCCGTCTATGACTTGGTGTGACTTTGACAATCTGATCTTCTAAGCGGAAGAAGAGATAGACGAAAACGAAGACCTGCCCGAAGAGCTTGCAAGATTGTTAAGACAAGAAGAGAAGGTCATCCTGCCACATCAGGAGGAAGTTGAAGTCGTCAACCTGGGATCAGAGGAGGATAAGAAGGAAGTCAGAATAGGGGCCGCGCTGCAAAGTGATGTCAAGCAAAGATTGGTTGAATTGCTCCAAGAGTATAAAGATGTCTTTGCTTGGTCATACGAACACATGCCTGGACTCGACACAGATATTGTAGTTCATCGCCTGCCTCTTCGAGAAGAATGTCCTCCCGTCAAACAGAAGCTTAGAAGAACCAGGCCAGATATGGCAGTAAATATCAAAGAAGAAGTCCAGAAGCAATTGGACGCTGGATTTCTTGCTGCGACAAACTACCCTCCGTGGGTCGCAAACACCGTGCCCATGCCCAAGAAGGATGGAAAGGTCAGGATGTGTGTTGACTATAGGGACCTGAATAGAGCGAGCCCAAAGGATGATTTCCCACTACCCCATATTGACGTGCTTGTTGATAACACTGCACAATACTCAGTGTTTTCTTTTATGGACGGTTTTTCGGGCTACAGTCAGATCAAGATGGCACCAGAGGATATGGAGAAAACGACTTTTATTACACCTTGGGGGACGTTCTTCTATAAAGTGATTCCTTTTGGTTTGAAGAACGCAGGGGCAACTTATCAGCGGGCTATGGTGGCCCTTTTTCACGACATGATGCATCATGAGAGTGAGGTTTATGTCGATGATATGATCGCAAAGTCCCAAATGGAGGAGGGGCATTTAGTGAATCTTCTAAAGCTGTTTGAAAGATTAAGGAAGTTCAAACTAAGGATGAATCCAAACAAGTGTACTTTCGGTGTCCGGTCAGGAAAGTTGTTGGGTTTCATTGTCAGCGAGAAAGGTATTGAGGTTGATCCTGCAAAGATCATGGCGATTCAAGAAATGCTAGTGCCAAAGACTGAGAAAGAGGTTTGTGGCTTCCTGGGTAGATTGAACTACATTGCGAGGTTCATATCTCACCTCACAGCCACGTGTGAACCAATGTTTAAACTGTTGAAGAAGGATCAGGCGATCGTCTGGAACGAAAATTGCCAGAGGGCGTTTAAGAAGATAAACGAGTATCTGCAGGAACCTCCAATACTAATGCCCCCAGTGGCTGGAAGACCGTTGATAATGTACTTAACGGTTCTTGAGAATTCCATGGGTTGTGTTCTCGGTCAACATGACGAGACTGGAAGAAAATAGTATGCAATTTATTACTTGAGTAAAAAGTTCACAGACTGTGAGTCCAGATACTCAATGTTGGAGAAAACTTGTTGTGCACTGGCTTGGGCCGCCAAACGCCTAAGGAAGTATATGCTAAACCATACAACCATGTTAATTTCAAAGATGGATCCGATTAAGTACATATTTGAACAGCAAGCATTGTCAGGAAGGATTGCTAGATGGAAGATGGTTCTGACAGAATACGACATTCAGTATGTGTCTCAGAAAGCTATTAAAGGGAGTGTTCTGTCAGAGTATCTCGCAGAGCAACCAATTGACGACTATCAGCCAATGGAGTTTGATTTTCTCGACGAAGACATTATGTACTTGAAGATGAAAGATTGTGATGTGTCGTTGCCGGACGAAGGTCCTGAGTTGGGTTCCCAGTGGAAAATGATCTTTGACGGTGCTGTTAACTCCTACAGCAGTGGAATTGGGGCGATCATTACAACCCCCCATGGGACGCATATACCCTTCACTGCGAGGTTGACATTTCCCTGTACAAACAACGAGGCCGAATATGAAGCGTGTATCATGGGTATCGAAGAAGCAATCGATTTGAGAATCAAGAACCTTGATGTCTACGGTGATTTAGCTTTAGTGGTCAACCAGATCAAAGGAGAGTGGGAGACGCGCCAACCCAATCTGATCCCTTATATGAACTACGCAAGAAGATTGCTACCTTTCTTCGATCGTGAAGAGTTTCACCATGTGAGAAGAAAATCAGATGGCAGATGTCTTGGCTACTTTATCTTCAATATACAAAGTAAACTTTTAGAACGATGCACCAAGAATCGTTATCTCACGCCTTGATAGGCCGACATTTGTTTTTGCAATAGAAGAAGCTTCTGATGGCAAGCCATGGTATTACGACATCCAGAACTTTCTCAAGAATCAAGAGTATCCGCCTGGGGTGTCGGCCCGGGATAAGAAGACCTTGAGGAGGTTATCTGGTAACTTCTATCTGAATCCAGACGATGTACTCTATCGAAGGAACTTTAACTTAGTGCTGCTAAGATGTGTGGATGAAAAATAAGCGAATCTGCTTATGGAAGAGGTCCACGAAGGAGCTTTTGGAACACATGCAGGGGGACATGCCATGTCTCGAAAGCTGTTGAGAGCAGGGTATTATTGGTTAACTATGGAGTCCGATTGCTTCAAGTACGCCAAGAAATGCCACAAATGTCAGATCTATGCCGATAAGATTCATGTGTTGTCATGTCCTTTGAATGTCATGTCATCCCCGTGGCCTTTCTCCATGTGGGGAATTGATATAATTGGAAAGATTGAGCCAACTGCATCCAATGGCCATCGTTTCATCTTAGTAGTTATTGACTATTTCACCAAATGGGTCGAAGCAACCTCTTATGCTAATGTCACCAAGCAAGTTGTGGCCAAGTTCATCAAAAGGGACATCATCTGCCGATATGGAATACCCTAAAGGATCATTACTGATAATGGTTCCAATCTAAATAAAAATATGATGAAGGAGTTGTGCCAGAGCTTCAAGATTGAGCATCACAATTCGTCTCCCTATCGTCCGAAGATGAATGGCGCTGTGGAAGCGGCCAACAAAAACATAAAGAAGATAGTACAGAAGATGGTTGTGACTTACAAGGATTGGCATGAGATGTTGCCCTTTGCTTTACATGGATACCGCACCTCGGTGTGTACTTCAACTGGGGAAACTCCTTTCTCATTGGTATATGGCATGGAAGCTGTCCTGCCATTGGAGGTCGAGATCCCATCTTTGAGAGTTCTGGATGATGTCAAACTAGATGAGGCAGAATGGGTGAAGAACAGGTTAAATAAACTCAGTTTGATGGATGAGAAGAGGTTGGTGTCTCTTGCGTATGGACATCTGTACCAAAGCAGGATGAAGAAAGCCTATGATAAGAAGATGCGTCCTCGAAGTTTTCAGGCAAGTGATTTGGTGTTAAAGTGAATTCTCCCACCACAAAACAATCACAGGGGCAAATGGACTCCCAATTATGAAGGTCCGTATGTTGTAAGGAAAGTCTTCTCTGGAGGAGCCTTGCTACTTTCAACCATGGATGGTGAAGATTTTACGTCCCCCGTGAACGCGGATGCAGTCAAAAGATACTTTGCTTAGAATAGACCCGCTGGAAAGAAAAGGAAAATCCAGGCAAGAATGGGGCATCCCGGCGAACCATAAAAGGATAGGTTCGGGGAAAAATTAGGGATAAAAATAAAAAATGTAAACCCGCAAAGTTGAAAACCCGAAAGGGCGACTTTGGCAAAAATGGGTATCCCGGTGAATCGAAAACCCGCAAGCGATTCAGGTAAAAGTTAGGGATTTGAAAAGCAAACGACTGCGGTCCGCACGTAGATCTTAAAAGCATAGTGGATTATGGGAAAACTCGAGAGTCATCCATCCAAATCAATCTCTTCAGAAGAAGAAGCATCGAAAAGGCGTCGAAGTCATGCGAATCATAGTTGAGTCATTCTATGGTGGTTGTCTGTGCCACATTGCCGACATTTTTGTATATTCTTGTGCATTTCTGTATTTTGCTTACGCAACTTTCTCATTTCAGGAGTTGCGTCCTTTGTAAATTTGCCTATTTACAGGCTATTTATCAACAAAACATACTATTCAGAAAACTTTTGTTTTTGATTCAGCTTTTACTGTTTTGTTTGCAAAAGACGCCTAATGTTTTTGATAAAACTTTGCATACATAATTTTGTGGGCTCTGCCAACCATAATCGAACAATGGTTTTGCTTGAATAATGTCATATGTGATAAGTAAGATGACGTTTGTTGCACAAAACATATCTGCTTGTTTGTTATTTGCAGGACACCCATCCTCGAAACTTTTCCAGAAGTCCCTCATCTAAAGGAAGTGTGCAGTTAAGTGTGTTCTCATCCCCAGCAGTTTGAAACTTTATACAGTTAAGGTTATCCTTAGCAGGTCGAGATTGATGTCTCCAGCAGAGTAGGATCATTTCCAGCAGGTAGATGTGGATTTATCTCCAGCAGTGGAATGAATGCAGAAATTCGTTTTGCCCACAGAGTCTGGACGACTGACTCCTTTCCCCTTAAAAGTCTAGGTTATTGACTCATTCCCCAAGCGGAAGTTGTTATTGTTGAGTTTATTTCTCATTTTCCCCCAAGCAGAGGTCGATATTGATTCCCTCCTTATCTAATCTCCAGCTAAGTCAGTGGGGTAGCTTTCTTCCCTGAGATTGTTTATTCTCCATCCTCAGCAGAGAGAGAGCTTGGGATGATCTCCAGTAGATCTTATTCATAATCCCTAACAGATAACAGATTAAATCTTCAGCAGAGCAGAATCTCTGACAGAATAAAGGCATCCTTCAGCAATCCGCCTTGGTTCCCAGCAGAGTTGTCTGTTCCCCGGAATGTTATATTCTGGCAAGCCATTCAGGGATGATTTCCCCGGTAGATTAGAGTCGTTGTCTCTAGCCGAGTTGTTTGTTTCCCAGAAGAGTTATATTCTGGTAGGCCATCCAGGGCACTTTCCTCAACAGAGTTTGATTTTGATTCCCAGCGGAGTAGATTTGTGCTTAGCAGAGCAGCTTCACCCGAAAGTTATCTCGGAGGCCATCCAAGGCTTGTATTCCCCAGCATGAGTCTGTTGGCACTAGGCGTGCCTAGTCTTCCCCCAGCAGGGTTGTTTTCCTCTCTTCAACATTTATTTTGCTGAAGTGGTTCCTTTGCATTTGCATCGTGCATAGCATCTTCCCAAACGCGTAGCATTTCCATTTCGAATGGAGCATTACGCCATAGTCAAACATGTGTATGTGAAACATAAGCCAGGTTGTTACCTCTTAATTTTCAGGTGTATCTCCAGCAATTATCAGTATATTTCTCAAGTCTGTGTGGTATCCAGGCCTCCAGCAAGATCATTGACAGATGTGTTCATCTTATCATTCTCTGCAACATAGTCTATTTATTCAAGTTCACATTTCCCCAATGGATTTCTTCACCTTGACGGCGATGTCAGATGCTTTTACAGATGATTATTTAGAGTTGACGACAAAGTCAGATTATTTTGAGAGCTGACGGCGAAGTCAGATTATTATTGAGAATTGACGGCGAAGTCAAATTATGTAGAGAATTGATGGCAAAGTCAGAAGATGATTTTGAGAAACTGACGGCGAAGTCAGAAGATTGTTTTGAGAACTAACGGCGAAGTCAGATGATTTTTGAGAAATGACGGCGAAGTCAGACGATGTTGAGAATTGACGGCGAAGTCAGATTATGTAGAGAATTGATGGAGAAGTCAGAAGATGATTTTGAGAAACTGACTGCGAAGTCAGAAGATTGTTTTAAGAATTGACGGTGAAGTCAGATGATTTTGAGAAATTGACAGCGAAGTCAAACGATGTTGAAAATTGACAGCGAAGTCAGATTATGTAGAGAATTGACGGCGAAGTCAGAAGATTGTTTTGAGAACTGACGGCGAAGTCAGGTAATTTTAGGAACTGACGGCGAAATCAGGTGATTTTAAGAACTGACGGCTAAGTCAGATGATTTTGAGGACTGACAGTGAAGTAAGATTATTTTGGGAAATGACAGCGAAGTCAGATGATTGATGACTGACGGCGAAGTCAGATGATTTGATGACTGACGGCGAGGTCAGATGTTTACTTGATTAATGACTGACGGCGAGGTCAGATGTTTACTAACACCGATGGCTGTAGTCAATCTCTTCTTCAATTCGACAAAGCTCTCTTCACAAGCGGCATCCTGTCACGCCCTAATTTTTTACCTTAAGATCTCACATCCTTGTGTTTATTCTTGCTTTTTTTTACTTTACTTTTCGTATGTATGTTTATTACGGCTAACCAATTTATGCAGATGCGGTAAATTCTAAGTGGAGATAGCTCACATTCTCACAAATTTAAATACTTCAAGATGCGATTAATTAAGTCCGATTCAGCAAGCTGGATTCAGGCCAAAGAGTCATTCAAGATAGTATTTTGGACCGAAGTATTTCAAGCCTGGGGGCAACGTGGCACCGTCCCGAAAACATTACCCCTTGATGAAATTTGACTACTATTAAGAGTTTTGGTTCCAAGATTATCGAGATGGTGAATCAACAGAATTCGTCATGTTACGATCACCATCGAAGCATCCAATTCAAAGGATTGAGTTGTCATATTAGTTTTGTGAAGTTCATTGTTCCAAGTTTTGACTTCCAAAAGTACCATGGCAAGCGGATTTTGGAATTATGTTTCTTTTAAATCAAGTTTAGAATTCGGGTTCTCATTGCTCAAGATTTTGTTTAAGGATAATCTTGGACCATTCCTCAAAGTGGCCTCTTCATTAATGTCATGATGATTGTTGGGTTTTTCCTCAGGCCAAGTCATGAAGTCGAGAATTTGTTCCTAAGTTACTAAAAGTGATCCTTAACCAAATAAGCCAAGAGTGAAATTCAAATAAAGGCGATGTCCTTTTCCTTTCAATGGATTCACACTAGTTTCATCATATTTTCTTCAAAGTTACAAGTTCAAGACAATATTATTCTTCCATTTCCAAAGTCAAAGTAATTTCATATTATTCAAAATTCATTCAAAAGCTACAAATTTAAGGCATAAATAATTGAAGTTACAAGGCTCCAAGATTCATGTTACATCCCACATCTCAGCCATAACGTCCAATGTTTGCCTCCATAGTTTCCAGGAGCTTGTTTGTGATGCTATTATAGGAGGCAACTTTGTCGACTTTGTGATTATCACATCGATTGGTGTTGTCGGTATACTAATATCTGGTTGAGTCATCATCTTGGGCACCACCCAAATTTTTTTATACAGTGGACTTTGTGCCATCAAAATCAGGTGATTACGTAGCTGCTGAACAAGGATTTGTCACGACGGATCCTGTTCACACGGTGCAATCGCTAAACCAAGACAAAGACATTTTGTTGTATAACCTCGCATTTGGGAAGGAATTATGGATGATACTTATTCCCTGGAATCCTTCCGATCCATGTTCCCCGGCTACTGCTGTGATGCTGCGTGTAATTTATTTAACAATCTTTACTAAAGTCAGAACACGTGTGCATTCAATCATTGTCAGGAAAGTGGATCAAGAAAGTTATAATCTTCAAAACCCATAAGACACTAAGCAATAACCTCATGCTAATACGAGAAATTAAATAAGTATGGCAAAATTACATATCATTTCCTACACAAGCTAATTCAAATAGACATCACTAATTAATGGTTAACAAATTTTGAAGCACACAAGTAAACAAGGCGTTGGTTTAAATTCCAACGATTTACGTGCAGCATCAAGAGGTTAGAGCTTACAGTGCTTTTTTAAAATCAACACGGTAATGGATAGGACATGAGAAACAGTCAGGACATGAGCAACAGTCAGAATTGGAAGGATACTTAGCTTGGCTGTAGAGGGTGATATGCAAGTGCCTCTGCTATGTCACTTGATCTTGGTATCCCAATGGCCATCGCGATGATTCTACAGATTACACTCATCCCTGCAAAAAGGAATCCGCAGTGTTGGTCAATCCAATGGCATAATGTATGACCTTGTGAACCAGACCATAGCAAGTCACTTAAGGATAAAATAGAGAAGAACCCCATGCGAAGCAAAAAAACCAGAGTAAGGATGATTGGTGATGACCTTGCGATTTTGTCGAAGATGCATAACGGAGTTTCAGAATAATTCCCACAGAAACCTGCAGAGATGTATTTAAAGATTAACTGGAAGACAGGATAAGAAAGAAACCGGTAAGAAAGGAAGTACGAAAGATTAGTGAATTCCCTGCTACAAACAAGAGCAGTCAAATCCTCTCAATATCCATGTGCTTCCAGCCTCGGTAAAAGATTCACGGCAGGAGTTTGTTCAATATTATCAAACCAGCCTCTCCTTAAGCTAAGAAGTAGTCGATGTCTCTATTAGCCTGCCATGAGAGTATTGTCAGCAGTAACCCAATTAAGATGAGTACACGAATTGATGTTCTAAACCATGGTTTGAGGAGCTTACCTGGAAGCCTGAAGACCTTTGAGGCGGAACTTCGGAAGGTTTCACGCATTGGGAGTTTTGTGAGCCTGCCGAAATAAATCAAGTGGATAAGAGAATTGAGAGGAGAATATACAACGTCGTGAAAATCACGTGTTCACAGTTTAACATTCTCGTTCCAATTAATTCACGAACATTTCAGCCTAATTGGAAGGAACGTCGAAATCACCTGTCCAGATGTTTCCAAAAGCAGTGTTGAATCGAAAAGAGAAAGGATATCGTGAACCTGTCTGAACATACTCAAACATCCATTAAGTTCCAGCGCCAAATCCAACGATTCTGAAATAAAGGGGGGCATATTCGAAACACATTTGCACCTGTCAAATTGAGAAAGGAAAGAATCAGCCAAAGTATCAGACATAACCAAACATGACAAGCTGAAGAGGGGGAACTCATAAACCACAGCCTTACCGCGAGTAATGACTGCATGATTCCTCTCAAAAACCAAAATCAAACACCTTTATCAAGTTTCCAAAATGATCCCAACACGACCTGTCGGATATGGAAACCTCATTACTATTCTTCAATTCACATTGTCCCTCGCAACTATATATTAGACACCATCAGAAAGGAAAAGGGGACGAAAGAAACCACAAATTCGCAGAGAAAAAAAAACAATACAAAATCCATAATAAAGGAAAACCTAAGCGAAAATCGTGAAATGAATTATCTCGGGAGAAACCACAACCACCAGTCGCGAGTCGCTTTTTCATCCGCCTCCGACCACCACACCAGCGAGGAAGCTATCGATTTGTTGAAAGGTTGTTTTCTCTAACATTAATCTTTTTTCGTTGTTTGATCGATGCAGGGATTCGCGATGAAGAGAGAAGAATGATACGGAGATCGTGATTGGAGAGAAAGGCATCGAAAATGGCGAGAAAGAAAAGGGAAGAATAGAGATCGCAGCGAGAGAACGGCGCAGGGGAGGGATTGTTTTGGGAATTAGGGTTTTCGGCATTTTTAATTTTCTGTTGTAACCCTTAATCACATACACCCACACTCACCACAACTACGATGCACCCTCTCACGCAGCCCTCTGATCTCCAACGGATCAGATCGGACAGCCCACGTCGCGTTTCCATCATAAACCCGCTACCCTGCACCACACTTTATTCACGCCTCCTAATCTCATTATCCATTAAACCCTCCGTTAATCCCTCATTATCCAATTAATCAACCTTTAATCTGTTTTAATTAACCTAATCCCCACCTATTTAATTTAATTAATTAATTAACCCCAATATCAACTTAATTAATCTAGGTATAACCTTAATCAACTTTTTATAATTAAACCAATAAAACCTACTAATCAACCTTTTATTTCTTTTAATAACAAAACTCTTTCTTCATAATTTAAAAATAGTCTATTTTATTTTGTTATTTAAAAAAAAAACTTTTAATAGAAAACTATTTTATAATCTAAAAATAACTTGCACTTTTAATAATAACACCCTTTTTATTCAAATTAACTTTTATCCTTTAAAACTAAAACCAACTCTATTTAATAAAATTTTCCTCTCAAAGTTTATACGTAATTAAAATCTTTTATATTTAAAAAAATCTAATTATTATTCTAAAATAAAAATAAAACTCAAACTAAAAAAAATCTAATTCAACTCTTTTTTCAAATCAATCAACTAAAATGAATGAATCCTCTTAAAATCAATCCAACCATTTTCTCATAAATCAACCCCAGTTAAAATTAACCAACGTCGCTTAAAATCAATCATCCATCGTGCACGTATTCACTTCCACTCACGTATGCACCATTCACACACTTTAGCGTTTTCATGCGTTTATGTATGGATTTACTTTACTGTTTTTACCTTCCGCGATTTATCATTACCGCAATTTATATTATCGCATTGCATAGCGTCCAAAGGAAGAACTTGCGCATAACTTAAACAATCGTGTGTATGCATCTCATTTGCATCATATTCCCCATATGATCCTTGATCCCATTCAAGTCGATCTTTTAAGATGGATCCTACCCTATAGGAAGAACCTTTTCTTTACAACTTAGACAAACACAATCAAATCAACTCAATTCAAAATATTCAAACACATTAGAGATAAGATGTTAATCATCTTAAGCGAGATAAAACTTCTACCCCATAATAATACAATCAATTTTTCTACAAAGTTGTGGTGGTTAAATCAAGTAATCTCCCTTAAAATGACAACTCATCTTTTCTCCTAAAATCAATCAATCAACTATCCTTTATCCCGTAGGAACTTTGACCACAGTCAAAGACTTCCTCAAACCCTTAAGGGGAACTACAGATACTCTGATTCCATTCCCGTAAGGATATGTAGGCATAAGATGCTATATCTTATCGAGTATACTTAGAAATAAACCCATAGGTCTTTTATCCCTTAAGCAGATAACCCTTAGCAATAAACAACATAAAACAAGAGGTTCCTGTAGAGTACTACAGAAACTTAGGATGCTAGCACCTCCCCTAAGTTTAACCAACCCCCGAACCTATAACTCTCTAGCTATTGCATTTGCATTGCATTGTGGGTATTTCGATCTTTTTCCCTTCCTTTAGACAAATCAAAGTTCGGTTGCAAATGAATTAAGATTAAAGCTCATCAATAGCTTGGTATCCAAATTTCACCGCGACAGAAATGACGACTTCACTGGGGACTCTCAGTGGGTTTCCCTAACTTGTTTGTTTATATTTGCTTATATTTGCCTAATTGTTTACTTGTATACTTGTTTGTTTATTGCCTTTGGGTTGATACTCTTGAGTGGTGAGACAAAGTCCTACACCCGGACTTGAGTGAACTTAAGATTGGATAGTGATATATTCGACGAGGCTTATAGGGGGTGGAATCCCGACCAAGCTGACTTAAAAATCACGCTCAATTGAGGCCCTCTCGAAAGCTGTACTATTGAACGAGTTTTAATCGTGAAAACATACACTATTTTCAATGTTGGAGCCTATGATATTGAGGACCGTAGTTACCTTAACCCCACTTTAGCCTTTATTAGGATGTAGTGCGAGAACTATTCTCGAAATAGTTGCTACGCGATGCTACACTCGAAAGAGGTTCTCTTGAGAATATTATTAACCACCAAGTAATTGGGAAGTTGATAATATCCGAAAGATGGGCCAATGACTTTGGGAACCTTCTTAGAACCTTGTTCCGCAGGTACAATCAACATTTAGTTCATGTCCTTTGGGAATGGGTATACCCTTTGGCTCCATGCTCGTTGCAAACCTAGGGTCCTCTTTGTTTGTTTATCTTTGTGCATCTATGTGCTTACTTGTGTTTGTTGCATTCATAAAGCATCATACCGCATTGGACTTCATGGGATTCATCTTTGTTTATAAACATTGTAGGGCACTATGGATTCCAACAGAAGGTACACTTTGAAATATACTTTTAAGAGTCCTAAATTGGGTGACCTAAGGAAGTTGATAGCCTTGATTGAAGACCAAGAAAAGTTCAAGAGCAAATATGGGAAGCTAATATCTTTATTAAGTCGCCAAGTGGATGAAGGACTTCTTTCCACTTTATTGCAGTTCTATGATCCGCTTTATCACTGTTTTACATTCCCAGACTTTCAACTATTGCCTACATTGGAAGAGTACTCCTTTTTGGTTGGTCTACCTATCCTGGAAGAATATCCCTTCCCTTTCTTGGAGAGTGACCCTGAAGAAAGAGATATTGCTAAGGCTCTTTATCTAAAGGTATCTGACGTCAAGGGAAATTTAATTAGTAAAGGTGGTATTTTTGGTTTGACTACGAATTTCTTAATCAGTAAAGCTATGTTTTACGCCGATTATACGAACAAGATTCCATTCAAGGCAATCTTCACCCGACTTATTTATGGAGTGTTTCTATTCCCAAGTTTTGAAGGGTTCGTCGACCTTAATGCGATTAAGATCTTTATGAAGAACAACCCAGTGCCAACTCTTTTGGGTAATACTTATCATTATGTGCATCTCCGAAACTTCTATGGTGGAGGGATGATCACCTGTTGTGTGCCCTTACTCTACAAATGGTTTATTTCGCACTTGCCTAAGTCTAGTTCTTTTTCGAATCTCGATAGAGGGCTTTGGTGTTCGAGAGTTATGACGTTGACCCACTCGAACATTGATTGGTACAACCGAGCATATGATGGAACGTTAATTATCGATGGTTGTGGGGATTTTGCTAATGTGTCATTACTTAGTGTTAATGGAGGGATCAGTTACAATCCGGTTTTAGCTCGTCGACAGTTGGGATATCCGTTGAAGGAGCCACTTAATAGTGTTCAAGTGGAGAGCATTTTCTTTAGGGATAACAAGGAACTTCAAGACAAAATTTTGGCTGCATGGGAACATTTTCATAAGAAAGGGAAGAAAAGCCTGGGGAAACTTATTTGTGTGTCCTTGGAACCGTACCTTCAGTGGGTCAGAGAGAGAGCAATCAAGTTAAGGATGCCATATTCTCGTCAGGATCCTATACCTCCGAGAAGAGAACCCACCTATGTCTTTATGTCTGAAGCTGAGAAGTTAGATGTCGCATTGAGAAAGGCGCAACATGAGTTAGAGTCATGGAAGAACAAGTATCAAGTAGTTGTTGCAGAGAATGATGAACTTCAGAAACAGAAGGATGAACTTCAGAAGCAGCTACAGTTGAAGGATGAAGAATTACTTCCCCACAAGAAGAGGAAAGTTCTAGAGGATTTATTTTCCTCTGACCCTCAATGCACTCTTTGGAAGATGATTGTGGACAACCTTATCCGTGAGAAGACCCAGTTGGAAGAGGAGCTCAAGCGGAGGAATTCAGAACTTCCTTAGGGCTTTCATTAGCTTTTATTTAGCTATTTATTTGGGACTTTTAAAAGCAATTATTTGTAATCCGTTTCAAAATTAATAAAACGTTTTCTTTTATTGCAATGTTTACAAATAATTGGGATCCCATAAAGTCCTACTCATCTTGCATTGCATTCTTTTTCTTTATTCACTTCAAGAAACTCAATTTCGTTTCACAGGTATTATGAACTTCAAAAGAGAAGCATTGAAGTACACTTTTCAGAGTCCTAACATTGAAAGCTTAAGAGAGCTAGCATATCTTATCGAGAACCGTCACGCTTTTGCAACAGAATATGGAGGAGCCTTCTACTTTCTCGAGCTCAAAATGAAAGAGGGACTGTTGGAGACCCTTGTTCAATTCTATGATCCGTTGTATCATTGTTTCACCTTTCCAGATTACCAACTAATGCCGATCCTGGAGGAGTATTCTAAATTTTTGAGGATACCTGTGACTACTCGACCCATGTTCACTGGATTGGAGGATGCGCCCAGTGACCAAGAGATTACAAATGCTACTCGTCTTAGCCTAGCTGACATTCAAGCCCACTTAACCACCAAGGAAGGAGTCCTTGGATTTCTGGCCAATTTCCTGATCGAGAAAGTTCGTTATCACGCCGAAAGGAAGGAGGTCCCGATAATGGAAGCTACCTTTGCCTTGTTGGTCTATGGGATTTTATGGTTCCCAAAGATTGATGATTTCGTCGACATGGATACAATTAAACTGTTCATCCTCAAGAACCCAACTCCTACTCTGTTAGCTGACACGTACCATTCGATCCATTTGAGGAATGCTGAAGGAGGAGGACATATTGTTTGTTGTATCGCTTTGTTGTATTCATGGTTTATTGCTCGCCTAGCTCGACATCCATCTTTTTGGGAGCAGATAGAGGCACCCCGTTGGTCTGAATTAGTCATGGACCTTACTCACTCTGATATTGTGTGGTATGACCCTACTTATGGAGGTGTTGAGATGATTCATAGTTGTGGAGGATTCCCCAATGTTCCTCTTATTGGGAGGGAAGGATGCATCAGTTACAACCCCGCTTTGGCCCGACGACAATTGGGGCACCCGATGAACGAAGTACCTAACCCAACTTTGATGGGGGGATCTTTTTCAAGGAAGGAGAGGATCCAGACTTGAAGGCCACCATAATATATGCATAGAAGTACGTCAACGTGGAAGGAAAGACTGCTTTAGGGTTCCCTAATTGTGCTGCCTCTGAAGGCTATCTGCGTTGGGTGTGTGAGAGGGCTCTCGACCTCAAGATGCCTTTCCCTTTTCACGAACCCATGGTGTTGACTTTTCACGATCCCAATTGGTTTGATGTGAGTAAGGTAGATTAATTGAAGGTCGCCTTGGACGAGGCTCGGAAGCTGAAGGCCGCTTGGAGGAACAAGTTTTTCACCCTTAAGGTAGAGAAAGAGAAGTCTCAGAAGCTGCCAGAGATAGAATCTGCAAGGAAAAGGAAGGCGCGAGAGGATTTATTTTCCTCTCATACCTCTTCAAGAACTGTCACCAGGGATGATCTTCCCCTAGCTACTATGGCTTGGAAAGAATGTGTAGATTGACTCATCAGTGAGAAGGCCGAATTGTAGGAGCGCGTCAATCAGCTGGTAGAGGAGCTTCGCATGCAGAAAGAGCATAAGGAGTAGATCTCTAAGTTTTCTTTTGCTTTTGTTTCAATAAGCTCTTAAAAGAGTACTTTTCTTTGTAATGTTTCTCGAATGTCAAAAAAATAAAATAAAATTTTCCCAACGTTATAATACTGAAAAAAAACACTTTGAGTTTCTTGAAGTTTCATCCTGCATTCTGCTTACACTTTAGCATGTGCATGCGTCTCTTCTCCACTGCGTCCTAATCCGTCTTTCTGTCTTTGTCTCGCCAGCCGACGTCTCAACCATTTAACCAAGCTCGAAGTACGTGCTAAAGGATAGTAAACAAAACAAAGATATGGATCGCATGACTGGTTTCAGAGTAGGGACTAATCCGGTATTTTCCTCCGACAACAATGTTCAACGAGTGGATGTTCCTACGCGACCTCAGCCTTTGCAAGACAACCTGTTTGTTGATCTTCAGAATACTCATGCTGAGAAGAAAGTGGACGATTCTGTACTTGCAGCAATTGAGAAAAGATTTCGTGATCTCAAAGAACAAGTGAAGATGATGAAAAGAGTTAATGCATCTGGTCTTGATGCTCATGACTTATGTCTAGTTCCAGGAGTAGTTATTCCCCCAAAGTTCAAGATGCATGCCTTTGAGGTATACAAGGGTATTGGTTGTCCAAAATGCCATTTGACGATGTTTTGTCGAAAGATGACTGCTGTTGCACCCCAAAATTTGCCCTCACAATACAAGACTTTGTGTTCTAAGAAGGTTCACAAGGTTCACAAGTCCCACAGTGCTTTCAATACCTTTCATGAGGTTCATGAAGTCCATAGGTTGCTTCTTGGAGGTTCACGAGGTTCACAAGCTTCACAATACCTCCCATGAGTATCACAAGATATCTTATGAAGATTCACAAGGTTCACAAAGTTCACAATTGGTCAGAAGAGTTGACAATTCCCTCAGACAATGCACCTCCTAAGCAGTGCATCCAAAACTAGGGTTTCGACTTTAATCAGGCTAAATGGACTTCCAAGACTTCAAGTGAGCTTCATAACATCTTATATGTGTATAAGAACCCCCATGTCAAGTTTCAAGACTTTTCTCAAAAGTTTGCTCAGTCAGATGATCAGATAAGTCAAAAGCAGTCAATGCAGTTAAAAAGTCAAACTGAGGTCAACTGTGGTCAAACCAAAGTCAAACTTCATGATTTTTTGCAAACATCAAGTATATGAAGTAAAATTCATCATTTTATCAAGGGTTGATCATGATTCATCAAGGAGATTCCAGATCATTAATAATCAGGAGTTTCTAAATTAGGGTTTCCTCAGTAAAAGTCAACTGAACTTTGACCAGGCATAACTTTCACATACTTCATCACCAAGTCTCCATCCAAAGCTCATTTTGAAGGAAATTGAATTCTCTACAACTTTGATGTTGAAGGTTAAGCCCAAAAATGCTTTATTTGAAAGATATGATCTAAGACATTATAGGTCATTTCAAAAGTCAACAAAAAGTCAACAACTTCAAAAGGGTATAACTTGAGATTGGTAAATGATATGGACCTGAAACCAATGGGGTTGTTTAGAGGACTCTTCAAGCTTTCCAAAAAGTCCAAGAACACCATCATACCTTTAAAATTGAGAGAAATGTGCCCTTGCAAAGTTGGGCAATTTTGTGATGGTTTATGTTGAAAATGGAGGCTTAGAAGTATTTCTTTCCAAATGGGCTGCCTAATTTATGACCCAATCCATCTCATAACATGGTGCACGACCCAATTGACCAAAATTCATCATTTTTATTATTTTTTATTTATTTATTATTGATTTAATTCATAAAAATCATTTTAAATAAATAAAAAATATAAAAATCTATTTTTGGGTGAAGATTTTGTTTCTAGAAATTCATAATCATTGATTGAATTAGAATGAGAAGGAAATCATGTGATCTCTCCCAAATTATTATTTTTTATTTATTTATTATTGATTTAATTCATAAAAATCATTTTAAATAAATAAAAAATATAAAAATCTATTTTTGGGTGAAGATTTTGTTTCTAGAAATTCATAATCATTGATTGAATTAGAATGAGAAGGAAATCATGTGATCTCTCCCAAATTATTATTTTTTATTTATTTATTATTGATTTAATTCATAAAAATCATTTTAAATAAATAAAAAATATAAAAATCTATTTTTGGGTGAAGATTTTGTTTCTAGAAATTCATAATCATTGATTGAATTAGAATGAGAAGGAAATCATGTGATCTCTCCCAAATTATTATTTTTTATTTATTTATTATTGATTTAATTCATAAAAATCATTTTAAATAAATAAAAAATATAAAAATCTATTTTTGGGTGAAGATTTTGTTTCTAGAAATTCATAATCATTGATTGAATTAGAATGAGAAGGAAATCATGTGATCTCTCCCAAAATAGCAAGCACTCATGATCAAATATTTGAAATTTATACAATGATCTTTTTGAATATTTTTTGGATCAAATATCCACACAACACATCAATGATTCTGACCTAAATCCATCACACATATATACTAAGCACAAACATAACCCTAGGGACGAATTTGCAGCAACCTAAAGGTAAGATCAAAAGCACAAAAATCTTTCAAAAAGCCATATTCGGGTTCTCAAATTCAGAGCATTGCAAGGTATTTGGAAGACATAGCAAGCTTCCTTGGACTCTTATGATCATAAATCATCATCCATATGCATCATATACACACCCAATTGCTCAACCCGAGTTCATCTTGACCTTGAATATTTTGTTTTCGAATCCATTGATTTATCATGTTTAAACTGTTTTTGATTGTTGTAGGATGTTTAGAATGAACTCTAGAACGATTCTGGGTGGTTCAATTGGATTTTCATTGCAGGAACAAGAATTCACCATGATTAGGGTTTTCGGCCCTCTTTAGGGTTTCACGATTTTCAAATGATAAATGGATTTGAAAAACATAGGACGATTGAAAAACTCAGTAGCAATACAATGGTGCAATCAATTTTGTGAAATTTTGCCGTTTGGATGAAGTTTGTGTTTCGCAGGGTGGAAGAACTCGTAACAATATTTGTAGGAGAAAACGTTGCAAAATCCGCAGCCTGATGGTTGTTGTGCTTCCTGGAAATCAAGCTGGCCTGGGTTCAAACCTCAGCCAGGTAAGTTTCCGCTTTTTTTTTTCTTTCCTTTTATTTGATTTAAATATTATAATATTAAAAATTAAACATATTATGTATATTTCTCAATAATAAATAAATAATAATAAAATATGTCTGTTTTCTTTAATTTTAAAAAATATGTTTTTTTTCACAAATTTTGTTTCTATATTTTATGTCTAAATTGTAATATGTATAAATTAGAAAATTTTTGTATATAACTAAATCCTATTTTTTTTTATATAAACCCTAAAAATTTATTTCTCATATAAACCCTAATTTCATAAAACTCTAAAAATATTTTTTAATACAAATCTAATCCTATTTTTTTTTAATGTTATTTTCTAATATAATTATTATGTATGTATGTTTACTATAATTCTTACAAATTTTTGTAAATATACTTATAAATATTTTTTACATAACTTTAGTTTATAAATAATTGTGCTTATAATAATTAGATTTTTTGTAGTAATTTCATGATTAAAATATAATTTAATAATTTGTAAATTAAAACAATTGTTTATTCATATTTGTTTTTTTTAGTTGATTATATTAAAAAATTGTTAATTTCTTATTATTATAATATTTGGATTAATTCTGTTTATTCTTATTTACTAACCCATTTATATTCTAATCATGCTTATTATTTTGTTAAATATTGCTTACTAACCCCCTTTATTATTTATTATTGCTTATTTATATTTTATTTATCTTTGCTATTTAATTATTTTGCTTATTATTTTGTAATTGTTTCTTGGATGTAAAGTTGTTTAATTATTTAATTATTATTATGGTTAGTAATTAGGGAGTGTAACAACATGTATGTAATATTAAAATAAATTTAGATCACTTTTAAATAAAGATAATTAAAATAAACACGTCACACACGTAAGTCGATTTTAATCGCCGTCTCACTTCCTAAGGATATCCCTCAAGTTGCCTACGAATAATGGTTAAGTGGGGTGTATAAAGCAAGTCCCTCAAATAGAAAAAATCATCAAAGTCCCTTATGGTTGCCTTTACGAATCGAGTCCCTTTCGAAAAATGATGATGGTCCCTTATATGTGCTTATTACATCCCACAATGGCCTTCAAAGTCAAATTGTCCCTCACATGTCCCTTAACATCCAAAGTAAGGACTACCTACTCCATTATAGTAGGGATAGTCTTACTAAAGGAAAGAATGAAGAATAAGAAAGACTTTTAAACATTAGGGTAGGTTACTCCTAGGTGCTTGCTCACTTCAAAACTGTTTCGCACTTAAACAAATTTTCAACAAGTTTTCAAACAAGTTCTTAACACATCCTTACATGGATTATTTATTAACTATTCTGAAAATTTTCTATTCACACACTACAATTTCAAAACAATTCAAAAGTGAGCTTAAGTACCTAAGAGCCCATGGATAACCATGGATGAAAAGGATGCTAATACCTTCCCTTTTCATAACCTACCCCCCGGACCCAAAGTATTCTCTAAGGTCTTTCCTGTTCTTTTATAACCTTTCCTTATGGATAAAATAAAAGTCGGTGGCGACTCTTGCTATCCGCAACATTGTTTAAAGTCAGTTCACCGGGTTACAGAACTGGCGACTCTGCTGGGGACCTATTTAAGAGGGGTACCCTTAGGAATTAAGATCACTTTAAATTGTTTGCCTTGTTTGCTTTATTATTATATTGTTGGGGTGCTCTCATGTGTGAAAGGTCCTAACCCAGATCTAGTGTACCTTAGGTAAATGGCAATAGACCAAGGAAACTGTACGACGTATATCGATACGGTTGATCTGGTGGCCATAGTTAGTGCGACTTCTTGGTTGGTGCTTATATTCCTTAAGTCAAGTTGAGGATAATATTGAGGCTGCCATATGTTGTCAATGCACTAACTGACTTTTAGAACCCTAGTTAACTCATCTTGGCCTTTAGAAAGTAGTGAGGTAACCGGCTTTGGTGCAGACTGAAGTTGGTTGACACTCGATACTACGCTCATTGAGATCTTAAACTTGGAGGGTTTTGGTTGGCAAGTAAGTTGCCTTCTGAACAACCACCCTTGTGAAGGATCAATGATATTGAGATCCCTTAGAACCTGGTTACTTTTGTAGGACAGGATGAACCATCTAACTTCAGGGGAGGGTACTTGCCTTTGAACCTCATGCAAGCCTTTAAACCCAGGGCTATGGTGTGACTTGTTTGTGTGTGCCACATGTTTGGGATTGAGCATGACATCATGACATCATCATGCATCATAAGCATATCATTTTCCCTAACCATTTCAAGGACCAAAGGATTTATCTTTGTTCTTTGTTGCAGGTCATGGCTTCTGCTCATAGAAACACCATCAGGATCAACTTTGTAGGGATACCTGCTAAGCTCAAGGAGTTGGTTTCCCTAGTGCCTGATCATTCCCAGTTCAACAAGAGACATGGTCACTTATTGGATCTAGTTACTTCAGGGTTCAGTGAAGACATGATGAGTGTGCTGTTTCAGTTCTTTGACCCTAAACACCATTGCTTTACATTTCCTGATTATCAGTTAGTTCCAACCATGGAGGAGTTCTCTAAACTTCTGGGTATCCCTGTTCTTGATCAGAAGCCATTCACAGGTTTGGAGAAGGAGTTTAAAACTGAAGTTATTGCTGCAGCTCTACATCTGAAGAAGTCTGACATTGTTCTAGAGACGAGAAGCGGAGTCAAGGGTATTCTTGCCAAGGTATTAATGGATAAAGCTCAAATGTTCTTGAAGGCCATGAGCTATGATGCTTTTGAGGAGATCTTAGCCTTGCTGATATATGGCTTAGTGTTGTTCCCCAATCCAGATCAGTTCATAGATGTTCATGCCATCAACATTTTCCTGAGTCACAATCCAGTGCCTACATTGCTTGGAGACATCCTACATTCTCTTCACACCCGTACTACAAGGGCAAGAGGAACTTTGATGTGCTGCATACCTTTACTTTCTAGGTGGTTTATTTCTCACCTTCCTCGCTCAGTAATGAAGAATGAGCAAGGGTTCAGATGGTCCAAGAGGATCATGTCACTTTCTCACTCAGACATCCATTGGTGCTCCAGATCTATGGAGAATGTCACCATCATTGACCGTTGTGGGGAGTTTCCTAATGTGCCACTTCTAGGCATAAGAGGAGGCATCACCTACAACCCATCTCTAGCTTTACGACAGTTTGGTTACGCCCGGAGCGATGGTCCGCATGACATGTTGATTCAGGGCATTGTGTTTGATTACGACAACGATCTTCAGGGTTACCGTCAGAGATTCATCCGAGCTTGGGGAAAGGTAAACAGGATTGACAGCAAGACACTGGAGCCTAAGTACACTATTCCTATGGAGGCTTATCTCAGATGGGTACGATCTCGTGCTCAGACACTCATGATGCCATATCCTGCCGTCCTACCAGTTACCATGGAACCTGTTGCTGAAGGAGACACAGCTTATACCATCCTTCACCCAGACATGCCTACTGATATGGAAGACTTGCAGAGATCATGGATCCAACTGAAAGAGCAAAGGGATACTTTCGAGGCTCATTACAAAGCAAGCCAAGCAAGGATCCTAGAGCTAACAAAGCTACTTCATGAGGAACGAAACCTCAACTCATACCTCAACACAAAGAGGAAACGTCCATGGGAGACTTAAAACCCCATCTTTTATACTTATTTCGTTTTCATTTTTTGTAAGCCTAAAAGGCAAAACAAGTTATTACTAATAAAAAGTTACTTTCTTGATTGTTTAAGCAAATTTAAATCCTGCGGTCCTTGAAAACATTGCATATGCATTCCCATATCATTGCATCACAGGTTTATAATTGTGCACAGGTTTCTCATCTTCTCGCTGTTTATTTCAGCAATGGCTCTTGAACAATCAGTTAAGGATCTTCAGGCACAGAATGCACAGTTCCAAGAGCTGATCTTGAACCTATCCAAGGGGCAAGATGAATTGAAGACACTGCTGGCCAAGAAGACTAAGAAGGCTAGAAGGTCTGCTGGGTTGCTCAACATGGGAAGAAGGTTCAAAGGTCCTGTCAAGACCAAGGAACATGTTGAAGACTATGAATCTGAAGAATCTGAGCAGGAGAGAGGCAGTCTCCACAACACTATGGGGGACTCTGATTCTGAGGCTAACTACTACCATGAGCCTAACGAAGACAAATTCAAGATGCTGGTGGATAGAATGGATGCTATGGAATTACAGAAATCATCTGGGCTGGATTTTTTGATATCTGGGGTGGTCATACCCATTGGGTTCAAAGTTCCTACGTTTGTTGTCTATGATGGGGTCTCTTGTCCCAAATTGCATCTGAGGTCTTATGTCAGAAGAATTCAACCCCACACTGCTGATAAAAAGTTGTGGATTCATTTCTTTCAAGAGAGTTTATCTGGAGCTCAGCTAGAGTGGTATTATCAGTTGGAGAGTGTCAACATCAGAGATTGGAATGACCTTGCTGAAGCTTTCTACAAGCAGTATCAATACAATGCTGACTTAGCCCCCACTCGCATGCAGCTTCAAAGCATGTCTATGGGTGCCAAAGAAAGCTTTAAGGAGTATGCTCAGAAGTGGAGAGACTTAGCTGGAAGAGTTCAACCCCCTTTGACTGATAGGGAGTTGGTTGATATGTTCATGTGTACGCTGAATGGTCCGTTTTACAGTCATCTCATTGGAAGCTCATCATCTGGCTTCACTGAGTTGATCATGACAGGAGAGCGAGTAGAGAATGGTATCAAGAGTGGTAAGATCCAAGTGGGCACTTCTTCATCAGGTGCTGCAAAGAAGCCTCCCACTGGGAAGAAAGAATCTAATGCTGTGTATGGTCAGCCTGATCGTAACAGAAGGCATCAGTCTGTTAGTGCAGTTCATATTTCAAATCCAACTCCTGCAACAACAGAGCAGCCTCAAGGCAACCAACAGAGGGCTAGAAGACAGTTCACGAAGATCAACATGTCAATGGCTCAGGCATTGCAACACTTGTTGAAAGCTGAACTTATTACCCTGAGGGAGGCCCCTCAGAATCCCAATGTTACCTCTCCCAAGTACAATCCCAATGCACGATGTGCATATCATTCAAACTGTCCAGGACATGATACTAATAACTGCTGGGTCTTGAAGAACAAAATTCAGGATATGATTGATGCTGGAGAAATTGAGTTTGATCCACCAGGTACTCCAAATGTGATTACAGCTCCAATGCCAAATCACGAGAAGACTGTCAACGCCATTGATGAAGATATTGATGAAGATCTGCATGTCTATTCAGTTATGGAGTTGAGCACACCATTGTCTGTTATCAAAAAGAGGTTAGTACAAGCTGGGATCTTTCCAGGTTGTCATGAAGATTGTTTGTATTGTACCTATAAGCCAGATAGTTGCTTCATTTTGAGAGATGGGATTCAACGTCTCATGGATAAATATACTATAGTGTTTGAAAGAAGACCAGCATCTGTAGAAAGTATGGTGGATCATCTGACTCAGGGTAAGAAGATTGAAGAGGTTGACATGGTTGACAAAGTACCACTAAGAATCACTTCAAAGGGTCCCATTAAAATCACTCATCAGGGCCCAATCAAGATTACTGCTGAAGGTCCTGTGAAAGTTGTCGCTGAAGCCAGAGTAGCTCCTCTGATCATTACCACTCCTGGTCCTATTTCTTATACATCTGACAAAGCTGTGCCTTGGCACTATGGGTCTGATGTTTACATCCATGGTGTCAAGCAGGAGCCTTTACCTGATATGCCGGTTGACATTGATAATATTGCTGGATCTAGCAAGATCACTCGTAGTGGAAGAGTCTTCTCTCCTCCAGTTGCTTCTAAGAGTGCAGTTACTCCTGCTGTTACTTCCACCACTGATGCTCGGGGCAAGGGTCCTGTTATTGAGCCTGTATCTACTGATGTGCCAGCTGCTGATGACCTCTCTAAGCAGATGGAAGAAGTATTGAAAATCATTCGCAAGAGTGATTATGATATTGTTGATCAGCTGGGGCATACTCCCTCAAAGATTTCTATGCTCTCCCTGTTATTATGTTCTGAGGCTCATGCCAAGTCATTGATCAAGTTTCTAAAGATGGCTCATGTACCCAGTGCAATTTCTGTGGACCAGTTTGAGAATTGTGTTGCGCACCTGACCTATGACAACGGGTTAGGATTTTCTGATGCTGACTTGACCCCTGCCAAGAGGGATCATAACAGGGCCTTGCATATTTCAATTGAATGCAGGGGCACTACCCTGTCTCATGTGCTGATAGACAATGGTTCCTCTCTGAATGTGTTGCCTAAGGAAGTCCTGAACAAGCTAAGTTCTGAAGATACGGTATTGAAGCCCAGTAATATTGTGGTAAAGGCTTTTGATGGTTCTAGAAGAGTAGTGCATGGGGAAATTGATCTTCCAATCAAGGTTGGCTCTCAGGTGTTCACTGCTACATTCTATGTGATGGATATTCGTCCTTCGTACTCATGTCTGCTTGGTCGTCCCTGGATCCATGGGGCAGGTGCTGTGACCTCCACATTACATCAAAAGTTGAGATATCCGGTGAATGGAAAAGTTGTTACTGTCTTTGGAGAGGAAGAATACTTTGTCAGCCATGTAAACACTTTCAAGTATCTGGAAGTAGAAGGTGAATACATTGAAACTCCATGTCAGTCATTTGAAGTGGTTCCCTGGGCTGTTAAGGATTGTGTGACTCCTCCTGCTGTGAAGAAGGTTCCTGTGGTCATCAGAAACCCTCCAACAATGGCAATGGCCTCCCTCAATGATGCAAAAGCTGTGGTGGAAGAAGGTGGTTGTACTATTTGGGGTCAGCTTCCTGATATTCCATACCAGTCTGACAAGTTTGGTTTGGGTTTCACTGCAGAGTCCCAGAAGGCTGTCCGTCGTGCCCGTGCTGTTCGTATCACCAATCAAGGGGTTATCAATGCTGTGGGAGATCAAGATGAAGACTACAACTTGGAGGCATGGATTTTTCCTACTGTGGGTGCTGGACTCAATAATTGGACAGCTGAAGATGTTATCCCTATCTCCTTTAGTCAGGAGTAAATACTATTACTGTGTTATGTTTTTAAATTTATAATTTCTGGAACAATTAAAACTTTCAAGCCATGTGCCTTACCCGGGGCACAATGGTGTGCTTGTTACGGGTCATCATTTTATTTGCATACTTCATTCAATAAAATCAGTGGACGTTTCGTTTTCGTAAATATTGTGTTCCTTGTCTTTCTTTTTCTTTTATCTTTTGCTTTATCAGCTATGTGTTCTTACACACACCCACGTCACTAAAATGCAGATCCTCATCCACTCTGGATCCAGTTGATAACAGTTCTACTATTGCCAATTACAATTTCGAGAATCCGATCTATCAAACTGAAGACGGAAACGAGGACGATTGTGAAATACCTGTAGAGCTTGCTAGGTTGTTACGACAAGAAGAGAAAGCTATACAGCCACATGAAGAGCCAGTCGAAGTTGTGAATCTGGGAACTGAAGAAAACAGAAAAGAGGTCAAGATAGGGGCTGATTTAGAGGACAGTGTCAAGAGCAGGTTGATTCAGATGCTACGTGACTATGTGGAGATCTTTGCTTGGTCTTATGAAGATATGCCAGGGTTGGATACAGACATTGTGGTTCACCGTTTGCCAGTGAAAGAAGATTGTCGTCCAAAGAAGCAGAAGGTTCGTCGTATGCGTCCTGAAATGTCAGAAAAGATCAAAGCAGAGGTAATGAAACAGTTCAATGCAGGGTTCTTGGCCGTAACTTCTTATCCTCAGTGGGTTGCAAATGTGGTACCAGTTCCTAAGAAAGATGGTAAGGTACGTATGTGTGTAGACTACAGAGATCTGAACAAGGCTAGCCCTAAAGACGACTTTCCACTTCCTCATATCGATATTCTGGTAGACAACACTGCTCAGCATAAGGTATTCTCTTTTATGGATGGTTTCTCTGGTTACAATCAAATCAAGATGGCACCTGAAGATATGGAGAAGACAACATTTGTGACACAGTGGGGCACCTTTTGCTATAAGGTAATGCCATTTGGTTTGAAGAATGCAGGGGCAACATATCAGCGTGCTACGGTGGCTTTGTTTCATGATATGATTCATCATGAGATAGAGGTATATGTGGATGATATGATAGCCAGATCTCAGAATGAAGAGCAACATCTTGATCATCTGCACAAGTTGTTTGAGAGGTTGAAGAAATACAAGTTGAGATTGAACCCAAACAAGTGTACTTTTGGAGTTAGATCTGGAAAACTCTTGGGTTTCATTGTCAGTGGAAAAGGTATTGAAGTGGATCCTGCAAAAGTGAAAGCTATACGAGAGATGCCAGCTCCCCGTACTGAGAAGGAGGTTAGAGGTTTCTTGGGACGATTGGACTACATTGCAAGATTTATTTCCCAATTAACTACCATCTGTGAGCCAATCTTCAAGTTGTTGAAGAAAGATCAGGTGATGGAATGGAATAATGAGTGCCAGACTGCCTTTGATGAAATCAAGAGATATTTGCTAGAACCTCCAATTTTAATGCCACCAGTTGATGGAAGACCCTTGATTATGTATTTAACAGTATTAGACAACTCAATGGGGTGTGTATTGGGGCAACATGACGAGTCTGGTCGAAAAGAGCAGGCAATATACTACCTTAGCAAAAAGTTTACCGACTGTGAAACAAGATACTCACTGCTCGAGAAAACTTGCTGCGCTTTGGCATGGGCTGCTCGCCGACTAAGACAGTATATGTTGACCCATACTACCCTGTTGATTTCGAAGATGGATCCAATCAAGTACATATTTGAGAAACCTGCTCTCTCCGGAAGAATTGCAAGATGGCAAATGATCTTGACGGAATATGATATACAGTATACTACTCAGAAGGCCATTAAGGGGAGTGTTGTTGCTGATCATTTGGCTCATCAAGCAGTAGATGATTACCAGTCAATGAATTTTGAGTTCCCTAATGAAGACATTATGTCTGTTACCAAAGAACCTGGACAATATGACGGACCTGAACAAGGATCCCGATGGACTATGGTTTTTGATGGTGCCTCCAATGCACATGGTAATGGTGTTGGTGTTGTGATTAGTTCCCCTGAAGGTTGTCATACCCCGATTACTGCCAGACTTTGTTTCTATTGTACCAATAACATGGCTGAGTATGAGGCATGTATCATGGGTATGCAAGTTGCTATTGATATGAAGATTCAGTTCCTTGAGGTATATGGAGATTCAGCTCTGGTAGTAAGTCAGATTAAAGGAGATTGGGATACAAAGCATGATAATCTCATTCCTTACAGAGAACATGTGTTGTCTTTGATCCCACATTTCAAAGAGATTACTTTTGGACATATTCCACGAAGAGAGAATCAGTTGGCAGACGCATTGGCCACCATGGCATCTATGTGTGAGATCAGCTGGGATGGTGAAGACTTCCCACAACCTGTAAACGCAGACATAGTTAAAAAATACTACGCATAAAAAGAGACCCGCTAGGTTGACAGGCCTAGGCAAAAATAAGGGCACCCCGGCAAATCAAAAGGGTTTGGGCAAAAATTAGGGATATATATATAAAAAGATGTACACCCGGCAAGTCGAAAACCTGAAAAGGCGACTTGGGCAAAAAAGGGTATCCCGGTGGATTGAAAACCTGAAAGGGCAATCCAGGCAAAAGTTAGGGATTAAAGCGTATGACTATGTCTCATTTGGATCACTCATGAAACTACAACCAGTTGTACTACTTACTCAAGCTCAAACAGATAAAGCTCAATCCAATCGTTTCCGTCTCAACAGCAAGAAGATGAGATACTTGAGTGGCAATAGTAGAATTGAAACTCAATAGGATTATTTCCCACATAGCTGATTCTTTTTGTAAAACTTCATGACAAAATTCTCTTACTAGGGTTTATGTCTCCTTGTACAAACTTACCCGTGTATGGGTCACTTTTGATATAAATAAATTCCATCTTTTGAATCCAGATTTACTTTTACCCTATTTACATAAGAGAAACGTCCATTGGTTGTGTTTGAATGTATGTATGCCTTTGAATATGATTGATGTTTACCAGAAATGCATGTATGCTTTTAATATGATTGATGTTTACCAGAAATGCATGAAAATGCAGTAATAGTATTTACTAAGGACGAACGAGGGAAGGATTTCAACGAAGCTTCGCCGGTTCATCTTTACAAGACAGTAGGACTAATCCATTTTCACAAAGTCTAATCTCCCCTGGAATTTATATCCATCTCTTTTATCCTCATACGGATATACGGGAAATTACTTTCCAATAAGGGCACGATGAACGAAGACGGGATGTTATACTTATCCTACTATCAAACGAAAACGAAGGTTATCTATACCCTACTATCCCCAACAACGGGAGGTTATCTATACCTTGTTATCCCCAGCAGACGGAGGGTTATGTATTCTTCAACAACGAATCGGGATTTATTTTCCTTGGCCAGCAGTTGTTATACAAGGATATCCAGACACTTCCAGCAGTGTCATAGCATACATACATCATTTACATCATACCATAACATATATGTCTATAGTACATTACCTAAGTGCATCATGTCATACATGCATACATAAAGCATAAACTAATGTTGTTATACAGAATGCTACCTTGTTTTCAGGTTAATTATCCAACAAACAAGCTTATGATCTTTGGGACTGCTTTATTGTAACCTCAGGGTTACTTTATCCTCCTGATGAGCTTCTTATTACTTTGGGACTGCTTTATTGTAACCTCAGGGTTATTTTATCCTCCTGATAGCCTCTCATGACTTCAAGACTGCTTTAGAGCTACTGATTGCTCTATCCTCCTGAAATCATCCTATTACTTCAAGACTGCTTTAGAGCTATTCATTGCTCTATCCTCATGAGGTCATATTACTACTTCAAGACTGCTTTAGAGTTATCCATTGCTCTATCCTCCTGAAATTACATTATTATTTCAAGACTGCTTTAGAGCTATCTGTTGCACCCTAAAATTTGCTCAACCTTATTCCTTGGATTTATGTTTCATCATCATTAGCATTTGCATATAGAGTCATGTACATAGACTAACCATCTGCATAGCATAAGCATAGCAAGTCATTCAACAGGGGACCAATCATGATTTTTCATCTCTATAGGCCTATCAAGAGGTTATTGTCCCCATTCAATCTTATTCAAGTCATCAGGAAAGAATTTGAAAACAAAGAGCTCAGCAGATCAAGCCTTGAGTCCATCTCTTAGCTGAGGGTATCTGAGGATCAACAAGAGGGTTATGAGCTGTGAAATGAAAGCATGGGGAGCATCTAGACATCTTGAGAGACTTATAAAGTCATTTGGAGAAGAAAACAAGTTGTTGATGTGAGCACAAGAGCTACAGTTGAAGGCAGTCAACTAGGGTTTCATCTGGGTCAACCCTAGGTCAACCCTAGGTCAATTGACTGACTTAAGAGGGCATTCAAGTCTCTTGGAGAGATGTGGGGATCAACACTTGACATATGAAGAAGGATAGGGAGATATGACAAGGAGAATTCAAGAAAAATCAAGGAGAAGAGGAGTTACTAAATTAGGGTTTCTCTGTAAAATCCCCTAGTTTAGGTCAAATTTCCAAGCAAGATAAGTCAAAATGCTAGCTTCAAATGGCTTCTTGGCCCACATGAAACTTGTAGAGGATCTCAAGACCTTTAATTTGAGTGGTGGAAGACCTCAAGGAGATTTATAGAACTCAAGTTATGGTCCTTGCAAGTTACAGGTCATCTGGGGTATCTGAATTTTTGTCTGTGAAAGTGACTTGACTTCCAAGCTAGTTTTGCCCCTCAAGGAGATTTCAAATGAATTCTTGGTCAACACAAGAATTGTTCCTCATTGTCTTAGCTTTCTAGAATGGTATAGTATGCCTTCATATGATGTGGAGAACTCAACTTATGGTCTTGGCAAGCAAAGGGTATTTTGGGCATTTGTGAATTACAGGTCATTTTAACCTATGTCCAAAACTCATACAAGGAGGCCTCAAATGGAAAAACTTACAACATCAAACTTGCTCCAAATGGGATTTTAAGTCTAGAAAGAAGGTCACAAGTTATTGGAGAAGCTCATAGCATGGAATTACACAATTGGTCAAAATATGAACTAAAAAGGCTTATAAAGTGAATAATTTCAAGTTGGAAAATGGTTTGGGAGATTTACAAGTCCAAATGGAGACTTCCAATATATGATTTTGAGTGGAAATGGGATTCTAAAATCATTGGCATTATTAGAATTTTGAGTTGAGGTCAGATTCATGGAGTTATCATAGATTTCTTGTAATTGAAGTTACATGTGCCAAACATATGTGGGATCAAGGGCAAGGCTTCTAAAGCATTCTAGCACATCTAAAATCTCATGTGGGGAGATTTTCAAATCAGATCCAGCTGCTGCACAAAGGGAATCACAAAGTGGTATGTGTATGGCATGAAATGAGATCTCATGACATGAGATTTCCAACTTCTCATTAGAAGCTTCCAGCAAGTTCTAGAAGGCCCAAACTTCTTCTATATATTGAGTAGAGTGGATCAGAGAGAGGTTTTGGTGAGAATTGATGCAGAAAAGAGAGAGTGAGATCAAAAATTCTCCATTACAAGTCACATTCGGTTTCATCATTTCCTTCACATTCAATCCAGTTTTTTGATTCAGATCAATCCCATATGAGTTTCTGAGTGTGTACCAATCAAGATCAGAAGGAATTCATGCGGGAATCGTGTTCTTGAGTTTCAATTTTCACACCTGCAAGTGCAAATCGGTTTCAAAGATTCAGAGCATCTCAATCAAAATTATTGCATACAGAAGCAAGAACATGGCTTGGTGAATGATTCTGGAAAGATTGATGCATTGAATCGAAGATTTGAGCCATCTGTTCACTCAATTTTTACAGGTTTGCAATTTTCTTCCTTCACCTTTAATTAAGCAAAATTGATTAGAATTATTAGTGTAGAATGGTTAGAGATCATTAGCAGATGAATTCTGGAGAGTTAGAGATGATTTAGTGATGATTTAGTTAGTGACACCATTTCTTTGTGGAGCAAGAACTCACTGAATCTTGAGAGATAATCCTAGCTTGATAGCAAGAAATGCTCAGGTAAACATGAGGAAGAGAATGAACCAATTAATTTTGAGAATTGTGAGAGTTGGTTCTTGAGTAGATTTCTGATTTTGATTCGTGTTTAGGGTTAGAGAATGTTTCAATTGATTCTAGGGCCATGGTGAGATTCAGTGGTGAATTTGGAGCATATTAGGGTCTTTAATTTCAAGATTTTATAAGGTTTTGAGGAGATACGAATTGATGGAAGTGCGTGTTCATAGCTCTGTTCTCTCATGGCTTCCCTCCAATTCTCAGAATTCAAAGGTAGGTGATGATGTTTCCACCCTAGGATCAGCATAAGACCATTGACCAAAGTGGTAATCGTGTGGCCCTGGTTTAATTTCAAAACGTGAAGAAATCTGAGATGGCTTGAAACGCAGCGTATCATTTAGTTGGCTGTATTGGGCTTAAGTGAATTTGATGTCCACACCCCCCTATTTCCTGGCCCATCCAGAATTGAACTGAACGCGCCTACTGAATGCACCCCCCTTATTCATTTCATTCATTTAGTTTTCTTAATTTCATTTTAATATTTTACCATCTTTGAAAATTCATAAATAATTCATAAAAAATGCTTTTTAATTCATTCTTTTTACCATGTTTTCATTAAAATGTCTAGAATATTATAGAAAAATAAAATTTCATTTTTAGTTTTATTTCATATTTTTTACATATTTTCTAAATAAATAGCATAATAAATAGTTACATTTCATGCATTATTTTTATGATTTTTGTTCTCTCACATGCTTTAATATTTTTTGATCATTCTTTTCATATTGTTTAGATGAGATGTTAAGCTTGTAGAAATATTTTATTTCCCATTTTTAGGAGTTAATTTTAGGTGATTAATAAATGCTTGAATATCATGATCAAAACTAGGGTTTTAGGTGACAACTTAGGAAGTTCAATTTTCTCCCTTAGGACTTAGGGTTTGAATAGATTAGTTATGGGACTATATGGGCTATGGGTAGCTATTAGATCCCTTAGAGAAAAGTCAGGATTCCCCTACTGATATTATTACTGTCTGTATATCTGCTGTCTGGTGTGGTGTGCCCTCTGGGGATTGTTGATTGTTTGATTGGGTATTGGGTTTGTCTGGGGCCCTGGGGAAGCTGAAGATTTGTGGAGATGAGGCTATTGGAGATTCAAATGCTGAAGATCAACTGTCAGAGTTGAGGATGAGTTTCTAGCTAGCAGATGCTGAGGAGATTAGGGTTTAGGAGCTAGGCAGAGCTCTAGATTAGAAAGATTGTTTCTCAAACATGGATTGCCTTGTCTGCATCCATTCTTCTCTGTGATTCAGAGTCTCTCTAAGGCACTCACCCCCTTCCTTTGGAAGGCTTGGTGATAGTGTCTATGAGATAGAACTCTTGAGAGAGAATGTCTCTTGTGTTAGAAGCAGTCTGTTCACCACCTTTGGTAGCCAACTGATTGCTTAACACCCGATTCACTCTGGTGACTGATCCCTCATCCTGGAGGTTTGAGCTGGAAGAAAAGCCATTGTAGACTGAAGATTGATGTCAAAGCCCTGGCCTGAAGGCCATGAAGATGGAGATTGATGCTTGTTGAAACCTGTAGCTGATTGGAGATTACTTGAAGCCAGATGTTGATTCAGAGCTGCTGAGGCTGTTTATCTTTTGCTGTATTTCATTTGCTGATGTATTGATTGGTTTTCTGAACTGTATTGTTTGCTGTTTACCCCGTTGAGTTGAAAGTGAAGTCTGTTCACTTTTGCCTATTGTTTTCTAGGTTCGAGGTTGAGTGGGACTCCCTTGCCTCGCTTGTATTGTTGCATCCATGCATTTTACTGCTTTACTTTATTATATCTGTTATTGTTTCTGTTTCTGCCTATCCCTTAGGATCTCTGTTTCTCTCTGCGCAAGAGAGGAGCATGATAGACACTAGGTCTTAACCCATGCATGATAACATTAGGTTAGTTTGTTTCCCTTCGCAACCGTAGGTCAGAGTTCTGTCTCTTTCTTTCTCAAAACAAACAGAAAAACACACAAAGATTTCAAACACAATAAAAGACACTTCTTCCGTAAAAGAATGTGAACTCATCAAAGCGTCATTTTTGTCCGCTGGGACTGTTGATCAGAAAACCTTTTTCAGAAGGAATAAAATCAACCAAGACAAGCTTGTGTCGTACGTGGCCCGAACTACGTTTGCTCTGATCTTCCATGCTGTGTGGAAGTACGTAGGCATAGGATGCGATATCCTAGCGAGCAACCTTCCCCTCCTTTCCCGTAGGTAGGCGAACTACGTTGACTCTGATTTCTCGTTCCAGACGGGAATACGTAGGCATAAAGTGCGATACTTTGCCGAGTCATTTTTTTATTTTCATTTTTCTTTTCTTTTAACCCCAGACCTTTAGCGTAGATAGAATAACAATCCATACCCGAAAACAAGCGTGGATCCCGTCGAGTACGACGGACGTGAGGGGTGCTAATACCTTCCCCTTGCGTAACCGACTCCCGAATCCAGGTTTTGGTTGCGATGACCATACCTTTCCCGTGTTGTGCGAGGTTTACTCTGAGCGTTTCCTTTCCCTCCCGTGGGATAAATAACGCACGGTGGCGACTCTTCTGTTCAGCCGGCGCCGATTTTCGCAGTAGCGACAGCTGGCGACTCTGCTGGGGATCCAACGTCCCCTGGCTGCTAAGGACTGCGACGGTCCTTATGCATTTGGGATCCAACGTCCCTTGAGAGAGTCAATCCTAACGCTTGTTTTCCCGTCGAGGATTTTGTATGGAGTTATTGTATATTTCTAACCTTGTTTTTTTCAGCTTTATATATACTGTTTATTATTGCTGTATCTGGGGTGTGACGGGTGTTCTGATATTGAGAGATAAGCCGGACCTGGGCTTGAGTGCACCTAGAATTAGAGTAGAAATTAGTGGGCGCCCGCTTGCTTTGCTTGCTTTGGTGTCCCATGAAATCTACACTCAGACGAGGTTCCTCTGGTTGGCCTCCTGCCCCTTCCTTTGGTTGGCGTGGGTTGCTGGTTAGTTGGATTGTCGACTCTGGGGACCGATCATTTGGAAATTGGCTGAGTGAGGCCTCTTCAGGATTTGATGATGCCACTCCTTCTGGGAATCGTATCATTAACCCTGAAAGTCTGTGACGCCGACGACCGCATAGGATGCCGTACCTTGTGCCAGTTATAGGGCCACCCACCTGTGAGGGGATTCAGGGTTATGCAGGTAACTAGACCTCCAGACTACCGGTTATTTCTTGATCAGAGATCCTGGTTATTTATGGGGAGGTTTGAGGTCTGTCAGAGACCATGTGGAGATTTATTTTGAGGTCTGTCAGAGACCATGTGGAGATTTATTCTGAGGTCTGTCAGAGACCATGTGGAGATTTATTCTGAGGTCTGTCAGAGACCATGTGGAGATTTATTCTGAGGTCTGTCAGAGACCATGTGGAGATTTATTCTGAGGTCTGTCAGAGACCATGTGGAGATTTATTCTGAGGTCTGTCAGAGACCATGTGGAGATTTATTCTGAGGTCTGTCAGAGACCAAGTGGAGATGTGTTATGAGGTCTGTCAGAGACCAGTTATAGATGGGATTTGAGGTCTATCAGAGACCAGTGAGTTATGGTTTGAGGTCTGTCAGAGACCAGTGTTGGAGTTCTATTTTAGGTCTATCTGAGACCAGGGTTTGGTGACTTCTGGATGGTCTATCTGAGACCTTTCTTGATTGGGTTTAGGCTATTCAGCTGCAGCTTTGGTCCCTGTTGAATGTTACTTGCATTGCATCCTTGCATATCCATTATCATTTGCATTTCACTAACGTGTGTCTGTGCTGCAGGTGCATTTGCATTTCCCTAGTTCTAGTGCCCAGACTTCTGAGTATTTGATCATGACTAGCCTACGGAGAACGGTTGCTTACAAATTGCCTACGCCTGATATTGTTCCTTTGCTTGGGTTGATCTCTCTTGCTGATGAGGGTGTTCGTAGGAGTTTCCGGATGAGTTATGGTAGATTACTGAGATTGGTGTGCAAACCTACAGAGGTAGAGTTAGATGGGCTGTATGCTTTGTTGCAATTCTACGACCCTGCTTTGAGGTGCTTCACGTTCTCTGACTTTATTATGGGACCAACTCTGGAGGAATACGCTGAGTATGTTGAGCTGCCTGTGCAGAACCAGGTTCCATTCATTCATTATGATGCCAAACCTAAGCCGGAGGAATTGGCCAAAGCCTTGCATGTGGATGCTTCTGAACTTGTGACTACTGTTTCCCGTGGAGTTCCAGGATTCTCATTTCAGTTCTTAGTGGGTAAAGCCCAAGAGTATGCCAAGAATGGGTGCTGGGTTGCTTTCAACGCTGTGTTGGCTTTGTGCATTTATGGCATAGTTTTATTCCCCAATATACCGGATTTTGTGGACTTCGATGCTTTCTACTTGTTCGCCGCTGGTAATCCCGTACCTACCTTACTCGGAGACCTATATCACTCACTGCATTACAAGAATGAGAAGGGAAGAGGGAAGAATGTTCATCTTTGTGTACCCTTGTTGAGTATATGGTTTGAGAGTCATCTTCCTAAGAGAGGATCTGCTGCAGAGACTACAGTTCCCGTTGGTTGGACGGAGCGTTTGATGAGGTTATCGTCGGAAGATATGGAGTGGTTTGATAGAGACCTGCTGGGATCAGAGCTCATCTTCAGTTGTTCTGGTTACCCTAATGTGCCATTGATAGGAAGAAAAGGGTGTATCAATTACAACCCTTCTCTATTCATTCGCCAGTTCGGATATGCGCTGAAGGATCCACCTCAGAAGGAGGAAGTGCAGGAATCTCTGTACTTCACCGGTGACGTGAAGGGGGAGTTATTAGCCAAGTTGCGACATGCTTGGACGCGTATTAACCGCAAAGGGAAGCCGTTGTTAGGAAAGAATGACTGTCAGGCCTATGCACCTTATAGAGTTTGGATTCAGGAGAGGGCTAGTCAGTTGAAGATGCCGTTTCCAGAGGCACCAATTCTTGATCCTATTCCGGTGGAAGAGCCAACCACTGTCTCTAGGGAAGCCTATGAACAAGTTGTGAAGGAGAAAGAAGCCCTGGTGAAGATTAACGAAGGGTTAGAGCAAGAGTTAGCCCAGGCGCGCAGCGAGAAGAACAAAGCCGTATATGCTTTCCAACAACAGATTGAGCTGGTAAACAGGTTAGGAGCTGAGTTGACCGAGGAAAAGAAAAAGCGCGAACGTCTGGGGCAAGAGTTCAGAAGTTCCCATGACATGCTGGAAGCCAAAAAGAAGGCGCTTGACGCAGCACACCGAGAGATATCCTCTTGCAATAAGACTTGGAATGCTACACTCACTAACAACAAGAAGAGGGAAGATAAGCTGAAGCAGCAAATTTCCGACCTCGAAGAAAAGTTGAAGTCTAGCATCAAGAGGTGTGAGGAGGAAGTGATGAACCGGTATAGTGTCCAGCATGCATTGAACAAGGCAATCAAATCCAGAGATGAAGCGGTATCTCAGAAGCGAAAGCTAGAAGATTGCTTCGGAGAAGCAACATGGGAAGAAACTGCTGAAGACGTACGCCGTGTCCTTAAGAAGAGAAACCAGCTTGTTGAAGGGCTGCTTGATCGACCAAGCCATCCGGAGACCAAGAAGTTGATAGAGGAGTACCAGACTTTTGGGAGGATTTGATCATCCCATTATTTGTATGCTTTATTTGCATAGTGCTGACCATCGCCAGGATTGTTGGTTGAGGTCATGCCATCTTTGTACTCTCAGTGATATTGTACCCTGGGATTATTGATTCTCTCTGCTATATATGAGGCTTTCTATGATTCAGCTCCGGTATTCTTATTGTCAACATTGTCACTGCACCGGCACCTTCGCACTAGAACTGGGGGAATGAACTTCCCTAATGCACAGACACATTGCATTGCATTCATATTCATATTGCATAACAGGTAATCTATGAATGGTGTCTTATCTCTTGCTTTGATTCAGGTACTTAACAGGATTCCAGATCAACATCCGCACCGCTATTCTACACGATCCAACTGTCGGAAAGTCATGGACCAGATTCAGAACGAGATGCAGGATGTACGCGAGAAGCTCGCCCTCTTCATGCAGACCATGGAGGCTATAGCAAAAGGGCAAGAGAATCTGCAGGCCATGGTCCAGCCTCTGTTGGCTCGCAACGCTGGACATGGTAACGAAGATCATCAGTCTGTCCGGATTGATACTGCTCATGGAGATGGCACTCCAACGCCAGTAGCTCCGCCTGTCGTCAATGTGAATGCTGCTAACGTCAACAACGCTACCACTGCTGTGAATGGTAACGTCGGAGTTGGAAATGAAACTGCTGTCCACAACGCTGGGCTGGGTGATGTCAATTTGGGAGATAATCTCGGAGGCAATGGCTTTGTCAACGCTGGGTTCGGATTCAACGATCAGGGATTCGACAATACTGGCAAGTATGGCTTTAATGCTCAAGGCTTTGGGCAAGATGGTTATGGTATGGTCAATCAGGGCTACGGAGGTTTTGGAAACGGAAACGGTGCTGGTTTTATGGCTGGTGGTCCTGCTGGAGGTGTTCAAGGGTACGGCAACAGAGGCCGAGTTCCGGGAATGAATCAGGTCAGAGCTGGACGTAATAATGCGTATGATGGATACGGGGCTGGAAACGGTATGTGGCAAGAGGATCAGCAGGAGGACGCCTTCTCTGGAGGGGGTTTTGACGGGCCGATGGATGATTCTCAAAAGATTAGAATGCTGGAAGAGCAAATGAAAGGAGTCCTAAACCAGAGTGCTGTGGGTCTGGACATGGCAACTATGGGCTTGGTACCTGGGCTGAGGGTGCCAATCAAGTTCAAAGCGCCTGCGTTCGATAAGTACAAAGGAGATACATGTCCGAAAGTGCATGTACGAGCTTATTACAGAAAAATGTCTGCATACTCCACTGACGAAAGAATGCTCATGCATTTCTTTCAGGATAGTCTATCGGGTCCTTCCTTAGAGTGGTACATGGGGTTGGAGCCCACTGATATCAAGACTTGGAAGCAATTAGCGGAGGCGTTCGTAGCCCATTACAAATATAACAGTGACCTGGCACCCAATCGGGTCCAGTTGGCCGGGCTTTCGCAGAAGAAGGGGGAGAGTTTTAAAGAATACGCGCAAAGGTGGCGCGATATGGCTGCCAGGGTCCGTCCCCCTGTGGAAGATAAAGAAATGAACGATATGTTTGTTGGTACATTCACCGGGCTGTTTCATGATATGTTGTTTCATACGTCTTTGGCTAGTTTTTCAGACCTGATCTTGATGGGGGAAAAGATTGAGCGGAACATTAAGCAAGGAAAGTTCCAAGTTGACGAGTCAGCTGCATCTGGCAGTAATAGGAAAGCTTATGGTGGGCGCCGTCAGGGCGAAGCTAGTGCGGTATTTGGAGGCCGAGGCCGAGGCCGAGGCAGGGGAAGAAATCAATATCGTCAGCAGCAGCAAGTGTCGAGTGTCACTATTCCTTATCAGCAACAACCAATCCAGCAACAACAACCGGTTCAGCAGCAGCCAATGCCACAGCAGCAGCAGCCTCAGCAGGGGGCACAGCAAGCTCAGAGAAGATTCCAGGGTAATAAGCCGAGAAGGGTGTTCGAGAAGCCTCCCTCTAACTACGCTGATTTATTGCAGACCTTGTTGGGACTGAATCTGGTGGAGAAAAGAACCTTGGCACCGATAACGGGAACTTCCCCGTTCGGCTATGATGCGAATAGACGCTGTGAGTTTCATTCTGGGGCCCCGGGCCATGATATAGAAGGTTGTCATGCTTTTAAGCACGTTGTGCAAGATCTCTTGGACAACAAGTCTATCAACTTCGGAACGACCGGTGCGAATATAGTCCAGAAACCCATGCCTAATCATGGGGCGAATGCCGTGCTGACTGAGGAAGGTCTGAATCTGATCATGAATGTTGAGGATTTAAAGACGCCGCTGAGCGAAATAAAAAGCCGACTGTTGCAAGGAGGTGTTTACCCGGGTTGTAATGAGTACTGCTTAGATTGTTGGGCCCTGTCTGGGGGGTGTGAGGATCTGAAGAAAGGCATTCAGGCCTTGATTGATGAAGGTGTATTGCAGTTTGATAGAACAGCAACTGATGAGCCTGCAGGGGCAGTAGTGGATAATCGGAGTGATGTTGCCACAGTGACAATTCCTAGGAAGACGATCACCATTTCAGCACCAGCTCAGCGACCACCGATTACTATAACTAAAGCCGGGCCAATCCCGTATGAGAGCACGAAAGCGGTCCCATGGTCATATGGGCTAGAGGTGTATTGTGACGGGATTAAAATCGATGTTAACAAGCAGTCGGCGGAGATTGTGGATAATGTTGTTGGCTCAGGAGGCATGACAAGAAGCGGCAGGATCTTTATATCTCCTGAAGTAGAAGCCGAAAGGCTAGCGAAGGGAAAAGGGAAAGCGGTGGAGAATGTTCCGGTTCAAGTAAATGAAAAAGAAGCAGCATCTAAGGATGTCGAAGAATTCATGCGCTTAATTCGGAAAAGCGATTATAAAATTGTGGAGCATCTGCAGCAAACACCGTCCAAAATATCTATTCTGTCATTGTTGTTGTGTTCGGAGGCCCACAGGAACGCTTTGCTGAAAGTCCTGGACACTTCTTTTGTACCACAGGATGTCTCCGTGAACCAGCTAGAAGGGGTATTGGCACATGTAAATGCGGGCCACAGTCTGGGCTTTACTGATTTCGATTTGACTCCGAAAGGAAGGGATCATAATATGGCATTACATGTATCTGTTGAGTGCAGAGGGTCGACAATGTCGCACGTATTGGTTGACACCGGGTCGTCTTTGAATGTGCTGCCTAAGAAGGCTATGATGAAGCTGGATGTTCGAGGGATTTTATGTACACCAAGTGATTTGGTGGTCAGAGCGTTTGACGGCACGCGGAGAACAGTCTTCGGATCAATCACCTTGCCTCTGCAAGTGGGGCCGGAAGTGTTTGCAACGGAGTTTTATATCATGGATATACAGCCTGCGTATAGCTGCTTGCTGGGAAGACCTTGGATTCACGGGGCAGGGGCAGTCACGTCTACCCTGCATCAGAAGTTAAAGTATATGGTCGGAGACAGTGTAGTCACCGTGTGCGGAGAAGAAGACATCCTGGTCAGCCATCTTTCTTCGTTTAAATATGTGGAAGTCGACGGGGAGATCCACGAGACGCCATGCCAAGCATTCGAAGGTTTGCGCATAAAGGACAAGAGTCCCGGGCCAAGCAAAGTGCCAGAGATAGCTGTTTCTTCGTATAAAGAAGCCCAAGCGCTAGTAAAAGCAGGAGAAGCCAAAGGCTGGGGCAAAGTATTGGACATTCCGGTGAAAATGGACCGGTTCGGACTGGGGTACCGACCATCGTCATCAACTCCTTCTGTGGGGGCCCCTCATTTCAGAAAGTCAATCACCATCTCTGCCAGTGGAGTATGCCATGAATCTGTCAATGCTGCTTCAGAATCCGATGAAGGGGACAGCGACTGTGATATGGATGCCTGGATTCAGCCAAGCACGCCAGGACAAGGACTGTGCAACTGGTCCATTCAGGAGCTTGTTCCTGTGACCTTTAAACAGTAATGCTTTGCTTTATTAATTGTTGAATAATCTGATGTCTTGCCCGGGGCATCAGGATTTGCTTAGGGCTGTGTTGTTATAAACATTGTTTCGTTAATCATTAAATAAATGGCGTTTTTTTCATGCGCAAATACTGTAATCCCTGTCTTTCTTGTTTTGTATTTTTCAATAAAATGGCAACGTGGTTATCCGCTTTATACGCATTTTGAAGCACTTAACCCTTTCTTTTGCAGGATAACATTTTCAGATGACATCCTTGAACCACCTATGACTCGTCCCGACTTCGAGCACCCGGTATTCCAGACCGAAGAAGAGGTTGTCGAAGATAGCGACGTTCCTGAAGAGCTGTCTTGGTTGGTGAAGCAAGAGGAAAGAGCCATTCTGCCTCACGACGAGGTTATCGAAATTATCAACTTGGGGTCGGAAGGGGTTGAGAAAAATATTCGTATTGGAGCCGCATTGCAGAGTGATATCAAGCGAAAACTGGTTGAAATGCTCCGGGAGTATAATGATGTATTTGCTTGGTCGTATCAAGATATGCCAGGGCTCGATACCGATATGGTTGTGCATCGTCTGCCACTGAAAGAAGACTGCCCGCCTGTCAAACAAAAACTTCGCAGAACTCGCCCAGATATGGCAATGAAGATCAAAGAGGAGGTTCAGAAACAGTGGGACGCTGGGTTCCTGGCTGTGACGAAGTATCCCTCATGGGTTGCTAACATCGTACCGGTGCCAAAGAAAGATGGCAAGGTTCGAATGTGCGTGGATTATAGAGATTTGAATAAAGCTAGCCCAAAAGACGATTTTCCACTTCCTCACATTGACGTGTTAGTGGACAATACTGCTCAATACTCTGTATTCTCCTTCATGGATGGCTTTTCAGGCTATAATCAGATTAAAATGGCGCCAGAGGATATGGAGAAGACTACTTTCATAACGCCTTGGGGAACATTTTGCTATAAAGTGATGCCCTTTGGTTTGAAAAATGCTGGGGCAACATATCAGCGTGCGATGACAACTCTCTTTCATGACATGATGCATAAAGAGATTGAAGTTTATGTTGATGATATGATTGCCAAATCCCAGACGGAGGAAGAGCATCTGGTGAATCTGTTGAAGTTGTTTAAAAGGCTTAGGAAGTTCAGGCTGAGGCTGAACCCTAACAAATGCACCTTCGGGGTGAGATCGGGTAAGCTCCTGGGGTTCATAGTAAGCGAAAGAGGAATAGAGGTCGATCCTGCTAAAATAAAAGCGATTCAAGAAATGCCGACGCCTAAAACAGAGAAAGAGGTGCGCGGGTTTTTGGGGAGATTGAACTACATTGCCCGGTTCATATCTCACCTAACTGCCACGTGTGAACCATTATTCAAGTTGCTAAAGAAAGATCAAGCTGTGACATGGAACGAAAATTGTCAAAAGGCGTTCGACAAAATAAAGAAGTACTTGCAGGAGCCTCCTATTTTGATACCCCCGGTGGCAGGGAAACCCTTGATAATGTATTTAACGGTTCTTGAGGGAAGCATGGGTTGCGTTCTCGGTCAACACGACGAGACGGGGAGAAAAGAGCATGCAATCTATTATTTGAGTAAGAAATTTACAGACTGTGAATCTCGATACTCAATGCTGGAGAAAACTTGTTGCGCGCTAGCCTGGGCCGCCAAGCGTTTGAGGCAGTACATGCTGAATCATACAACCATGCTCATCTCGAAGATGGATCCGATCAAATATATATTCGAAAAGCAGGCGTTGTCAGGTAGAATTGCCCGGTGGCAGATGATCTTGACTGAATATGATATTCAATACGTCTCGCAAAAGGCGATAAAGGGGAGTGTGTTGTCTGAATATCTGGCGGAGCAGCCTATTGAAGAGTATCAATCGATGAGATTTGACTTTCCTGACGAGGATATCATGTATCTCAAGATGAAGGATTGCGAAGAGCCGTTACCAGACGAAGGACCAGAGCCGGGGTCCAAATGGCAGATGATATTTGATGGAGCTGTGAATGCTTACGGGAGCGGAATAGGGGCAATTATCACTACGCCACACGGGTCGCACATCCCGTTTACTGCCCGATTGACCTTTGCTGTTACCAACAATGAGGCCGAATACGAAGCTTGTATAATGGGGCTTGAAGAAGCCATTGATTTGCGAATCAAACATTTAGACGTATACGGAGACTCAGCTCTGGTGGTGAATCAGATCAAAGGGGAATGGGAGACACGGCAGCCCAATTTGATACATTACATGAATTATGCAAGGAGATTGTTGCCTTTCTTCGACAAAGTTGAATTGCATCACGTGCCACGGGCAGAAAATCAAATGGCTGACGCCCTTGCCACCTTGTCCTCCATGTACAAGGTCAACTTCTGGAACGAAGCTCCCCAAATCACTATCTCTCGGTTGGACAGGCCAGCTTATGTATTTGCTATTGATGAAGCGTCTGATGGTAAACCGTGGTATTTTGATATCCTTAATTTCCTGAAGAATAAAGAGTATCCGGCTGGGGCATCCAGTCAAGATCAGAAGACTCTCAGGAGATTAGCGGGTAATTTCTATTTGAACCCGGATGGCGTCTTATACAGAAGAAACCACGACTTGGTGTTGTTGCGTTGTGTAGACGAGAAAGAGGCCAAGCTTCTCATGGAGGAAATTCACGAAGGTGCATTCGGTACGCATGCTGGTGGGCATGCTATGACGAGAAAACTGCTGCGGGCAGGTTATTTTTGGCTGACGATGGAAACTGATTGTTTCAAATTTGCAAGAAAGTGCCACAAGTGCCAAATTTATGCTGACAAAATACATGTGCCTCCGAGTCCTCTAAATGTGATGTCATCTCCATGGCCATTCTCAATGTGGGGAATCGATATGATTGGAAAGATTGAGCCGACGGCTTCTAACGGGCATCGGTTCATCCTCGTAGCAATCGATTACTTCACCAAATGGGTGGAAGCAGCGTCTTACGCAAATGTAACGAAGCAAGTGGTGGCTAGATTCATCAAAAGAGATATCATTTGCCGATATGGAATTCCCGAGCGGATAATCACGGATAACGGTTCTAATCTGAACAACAAAATGATGAAGGAGCTCTGTCAGAATTTCAAGATCGAACATCACAACTCCTCCCCTTACCGACCCAAGATGAATGGCGCTGTCGAAGCGGCCAATAAGAATATCAAGAAGATAGTCCAGAAAATGGTGGTGACGTATAAAGATTGGCATGAAATGCTACCTTTCGCTTTGCACGGTTATCGTACGACGGTACGCACATCAACCGGGGCAACTCCGTTCTCGTTGGTGTACGGAATGGAAGCGGTATTACCATTGGAAGTTGAGATCCCTTCTCTGAGGGTATTGCGAGACGTTCAGCTGGACGAGGCAGAATGGGTAACGAACAGATTGAACCAACTGAGTTTGATGGATGAGAAGAGGCTAGCTTCTCTAGCATACGGTCGTTTGTATCAAAGACGAATGAAGAAAGCGTACGACAAGAAGATACTTCCGCGAAGCTTTCAGACGGGCGACCTTGTGCTGAAAAGGATTCTCCCGCCGCAGGCAGATCACAGGGGCAAGTGGACCCCCAATTACGAAGGGCCATACGTTGTCAGTAAGGTCTTTTCAGGAGGAGCTTTATTGTTGTCCACCATGGACGGGGAAGACTTTGCATCACCTGTGAATTCGGACGCAGTTAAAAAATACTTTGCTTAAAATAGACCCGCTGGACAGAAAAAAGAGAGTCCAGGCAAAAATGGGGCATCCTGGCGAACCAAAAACAGAATGAAAGGTTCGGGCAAAAGTTAGGGATAAAATTGAAAAAATGTACACCCGCGAAGTTGAAAACCTACACTGGGCGGCTTCGGCAAAAAGGGGTATCCCGGTGAACTGAAAACCCGTAAAGGGCGGTTCACGCAAAAGTTAGGGATGAGAAAAGCAAATGACTGCGGTCCGAATTCGAATTCAATGAGCATCAATGCGGGAGAATATGTTTGAGGAATTAGTTATCGGATACAACCTCTTCAGAAGACGGATACCGGGAAAGCATTAGAGTCGGACGAGTCATGGGAGGATCAGTTCGTGGTGTTCATCTGCATCCAGTTGCCGACATGTGTACAAAATTTAATTTGTCAATATTTATGCTTCTTGTGAATACTTGCATACTTGTATATTTGCTTTGCGTAGCTTCCTCTTTTCAGGAGTTACATCCCGTGTACAAAAAAAACTCCGCCCATTCAGGGGCCCAATCAATGAAAATGTGTTATTCAGTACTTGATGCCTGTTCTTTACTGTTTTTGCGCATGATAAAACGCCTAAGTTTATTGAAGCTAGCATGAGTATAACATCACTGGCCCTTGCCAACAATTGTTAAAGCTCTGAATTAACTGAGTGTAACGTCACCAACCTGAATTGATTTGATTGCATAGGCTTGTCGTGTCTTGTTTGTGTTGTCGCAGGTTTCATAACCGTACGAGGAAGATGATCAAAAGATTGCAATAGTGAAAAGCTTGATCCCCACGCAGGTCATGCATGTTCTTCCTGAAGAAGGATAGAATTCTCCAGCTAGCCGTAGCTTATCCAAAGGACGTGCTCCAGAAAAGTTACTCGTCCTCAGCAGAGTTTGGTGATTCTGAGATCGCAAGGCTGTATTCAGACAGGTTCATCTCCCCCCGTAGGGTCAAGCACTCTCCCCCGGTGGAGTCAGTTAATTTTCCCCAAGAGAATCCAGCCATCCCCAGCGGAGTTCTCTTTTCAGCAAGTGTTCTTTCCTTCCGGTGGAATTCGAAAATCAAGACTCTTCCCGGCAGAGTTGATGGTGGTTCCTGTCACTTATTTTGTCAGAGATACCGTGTGATATTAGTTCACTCTCCAGCAGAGGCTCAATCATATCAGGCGCATCTGCTATTCCCCAGCAGGGGGTTACCTCCGCAAGGTATTTGGTTTGAGTTATATTCCCCAGCAGGGGGTTACTTCAACAAGACATGTTGGTTTAAGTTCCTAACTTCCCAGCAGGGTCGACTTCATCCTATCAGCATTTATTTTGCTGGAATAATTTTGTAGCATCAGGCTATCCCCGGCGAGTCGGCGTTACCCTTCCAGCAATTATTTTGCTGAAGCAGTTTCTGTACTCTAGTAGTTCAGGTGGAGAGAGCTCTTGCTCAAATAAATTACCAAACAGTCAAGATCTCGGCAGGAGATATTCAATGACAATGTCAGTTTCGGCGGTATTCCCCACAGAGTTATCGTGATAGAATTCTCTTTGTCTCCAGCAGAGTCATTTATGCAAATGTATCTTATTTTCCCCAGCCAGAGTGGCCAGGATAAGAATCTCCTTATTCCCAAGCAGAGTTTGTTTGTCATCAACGAGTCGTGTGAATCAGAATTTCGAAGCAGGTGTCCGATAGTTGGTTTCCAGATATCCCCAGTAGAGTCCGCCTCAAAGTCGCTGTCACGTCAGTGCTAAGAAGTTTATGGGTGAGGATCATTGAAGAACTAAGTCCTGACGTGGACCATTTACTCCTAGAATGACGGGGTCTCTTCAGAAGTGGGCGTCCTAACGTGGACAGGTTTGTTTACCGGATTGGTAAGGTGTGTTAATCCTGACGTGGATAGATTCGGTCTTTTGAAATTTGGAGAAAGGGAGGTCATGACGTTGATAAGAGATTGGCTGCTATTCGTGTTGGTATCCTGACGTGGATCATTTTGTTTTCGGCAGATATCTTTATTCGTAATGGTGAAATGTGCGTCCTGACGTGGACAAGTTTGTAGTTCTTTGTGATGACAAGATACAAGAATCCTGACGTGGACAAATTTATCCTTCTTCGTGTTGTTGGCAAAGTGTAAGTCCTAACGCGGATATTTCCCCAGCAAGTCGAAGGCGCGTGAGTCCTTACGTGGACAAGTCTTATCTCCTCGGTGAGTCGAAGACGCCTGAGTCCTAACGTGGACAAATCAAGACGAGATCAGTGTCCTAACGCGGACAGATCAAAGAGATTATCATTCCTAACGTGGAAAGACGGAGATTCCTAACGTGGAAAGATGTAGTCCTTACGCGGACCTATCAATAGAAGTGATTCCTAACGTGGAAAGAGCGGAGTCCTTATGTGGACAGATTAAGATGGTTTCCTTACGTGGGAAGACGAGTTTATTCCTTACGGGGAAAGGTTGAGTCCTCACGCGGACATATCAAGATTTATTCCTTACGTGGAAAGAAGTTGGTATTCCTTACGTGGAAAGATTGAGTCCTTACGCGGACATATCGATATGGATTCCTTACGGGGAGACAAGTGCATTCCTAACGTGGAAGAATTTAGTCCTGACGCGGACAGATCCAGACGAAGTCTTATTCCTTACGTGGAAAAATGGTGATTCCTTACGTGGAAAAGAGATTGATTCCTTACGTGGAAAGGTTAGTCCTGACGCGGACAGATGGAAAAGAAGTTTATTCCTTACGCGGAGAAATCGGGGTCCTGACGTGGACAGATTCGAGAAGTTGAGTCCTGACGTGGACAGATTTAGAACTCAAGGTGAATTCATTACGTGGAAAGACGAGTTGTATTCCTTACGTGGAAAGATCAGAGTCCTTATGTGGGCATATCAAGATTGATTCCTTACGTGGAAGAAGAAGGAAATTAGTCCTAACGTGGACAGATGCAAGAAAAGTTGAGTCCTGACGTGGACAAGTTCAGAAATAGTTGTGTTCCTTACGTGGAAAGATCGGAGTCCTGACGCGGACATGGCAAGTGGTATTGGAGTCCTTACGTGGATAGATTGATGTAGTTTTCCTAACGCGGAAAGAGGACTGTTTCCTGACGTGGAAAGATGAAAGGGTTAGTCCTGACGTGGACAGACGCAGAAAAATGATTCATAATGTGGACAGGTGTTACTCCTAACGTGGAAGAGTTTTATTCCTAACGTGGACGATGCGGTTTATGGAAATGCAGACGAATTATCCCCAGCGGAGTTGCCGAGATTTTTCTGGGTTGACAGCAAGTGGAGTCCTAACGTGGACAGGTTTTAGTTGAGATTTCTTTGTATTGACGACAGACAGAGTCCTAGCGTGGACAAGCAAGCAATCTGTTATGACAGAATCCTCTTCAGGACGATGAAGACAATCCCCAGCACGGTCGCGCGAGATCAGTGGGTTACTCTAACAGTCAGATTCAGCTGATGAATGTCATTCCTCAAGCAGGAGCGCAGTTTATTTCTGCGGTTGGCAAATTTCTGGTTTCACTAGTATTCAACCGTCTCGTACCGCGAATGTCTGAAGGCTCCGGGCTCTTCATCCAATCGGGTCCAAGTCGCTTGAATAGGGGCAGCTGTTGCACCCTAAAATTTGCTCAACCTTATTCCTTGGATTTATGTTTCATCATCATTAGCATTTGCATATAGAGTCATGTACATAGACTAACCATCTGCATAGCATAAGCATAGCAAGTCATTCAACAGGGGACCAATCATGATTTTTCATCTCTATAGGCCTATCAAGAGGTTATTGTCCCCATTCAATCTTATTCAAGTCATCAGGAAAGAATTTGAAAACAAAGAGCTCAGCAGATCAAGCCTTGAGTCCATCTCTTAGCTGAGGGTATCTGAGGATCAACAAGAGGGTTATGAGCTGTGAAATGAAAGCATGGGGAGCATCTAGACATCTTGAGAGACTTATAAAGTCATTTGGAGAAGAAAACAAGTTGTTGATGTGAGCACAAGAGCTACAGTTGAAGGCAGTCAACTAGGGTTTCATCTGGGTCAACCCTAGGTCAACCCTAGGTCAATTGACTGACTTAAGAGGGCATTCAAGTCTCTTGGAGAGATGTGGGGATCAACACTTGACATATGAAGAAGGATAGGGAGATATGACAAGGAGAATTCAAGAAAAATCAAGGAGAAGAGGAGTTACTAAATTAGGGTTTCTCTGTAAAATCCCCTAGTTTAGGTCAAATTTCCAAGCAAGATAAGTCAAAATGCTAGCTTCAAATGGCTTCTTGGCCCACATGAAACTTGTAGAGGATCTCAAGACCTTTAATTTGAGTGGTGGAAGACCTCAAGGAGATTTATAGAACTCAAGTTATGGTCCTTGCAAGTTACAGGTCATCTGGGGTATCTGAATTTTTGTCTGTGAAAGTGACTTGACTTCCAAGCTAGTTTTGCCCCTCAAGGAGATTTCAAATGAATTCTTGGTCAACACAAGAATTGTTCCTCATTGTCTTAGCTTTCTAGAATGGTATAGTATGCCTTCATATGATGTGGAGAACTCAACTTATGGTCTTGGCAAGCAAAGGGTATTTTGGGCATTTGTGAATTACAGGTCATTTTAACCTATGTCCAAAACTCATACAAGGAGGCCTCAAATGGAAAAACTTACAACATCAAACTTGCTCCAAATGGGATTTTAAGTCTAGAAAGAAGGTCACAAGTTATTGGAGAAGCTCATAGCATGGAATTACACAATTGGTCAAAATATGAACTAAAAAGGCTTATAAAGTGAATAATTTCAAGTTGGAAAATGGTTTGGGAGATTTACAAGTCCAAATGGAGACTTCCAATATATGATTTTGAGTGGAAATGGGATTCTAAAATCATTGGCATTATTAGAATTTTGAGTTGAGGTCAGATTCATGGAGTTATCATAGATTTCTTGTAATTGAAGTTACATGTGCCAAACATATGTGGGATCAAGGGCAAGGCTTCTAAAGCATTCTAGCACATCTAAAATCTCATGTGGGGAGATTTTCAAATCAGATCCAGCTGCTGCACAAAGGGAATCACAAAGTGGTATGTGTATGGCATGAAATGAGATCTCATGACATGAGATTTCCAACTTCTCATTAG